>CM039469.1:40900046-41301899 GCA_022433065.1 Begonia loranthoides
TTATGTATTCTGCTGACTTAACAGAGGGACGCAAATGGCCTGGAGGCAACGCGTCCAGGCGGCGTGCAGGCCAAAATTGCTTGCACGCCTGGCGTCCAGGCATACATGGTTGGGCCATCAGCTTTTTTTAACGGACAACGATGGTGCATTTATCATTTTCACATACGTTGGTGGTTAACTTGTTAGAAAACATACCACAGTGGTTGACTTGTCATTGATCGCAAACCACGATGGTTGATTTGTCATTTTCCCTTGTATTAATTTACGGTTGACCCAAATCAAGAAATTATCTAATTTTGGCGTATAATAGTTAATACTAATTATTTAATTAAATAATAACACGATTACTAAATAAAATCTAAAATCATAATAATAACTCCATCAGTGTGTCTTCTTCCTTGAAGAAGAGAAAGAGCTTCAGAGAGCATAAAAATGGCAAATAGAAGAATGAACACCACCACCACCACCGCCGCCGCCAACTAGATGATATCCCAAAAGACAGGAGAACAAGATTTGATACACAATGTGGCAGACAGATCAGAGGTTCGGATTCTGCATCCACGATTAGCCTCTCAATCATCCATTAGTTTCACTAAATACATCTACTTCAAGAAAACCAATGAATTGACGAAATCAGAGATTAGCATCGTCTGATCGGGGCAGGTTCTTCATCTCTACTCCGACTTCAGATCTTGGGTGGAACTGTAGTCTGCAGTCTTGTTCTTGGTTTTCAACTCATCCTTCAACTGAATTCGATGAAATGATGACAACAGTCCGACATGTCAAAAAACATCGCAGAAATGTTAGTCCTCGTCTATCTCAACCGGCATTTTCAGGTGCATTTCCTACGAGGAATGTCATCTGAAGAAGCCTTTTCTTAACAGAAATATGAAGCTTTTTTACCAACAAATAATTTCCACCAACTTAAATTTCAACACGCAGCTCTAAAAACATTGAACCACACGGCATCAGCCGCCTAACCAAATGAGGAGAATCAGGAGATTTACCTTGCTGAGAATCTTCTTCTGGTAGCGATAGCCCTGGTGAAATGGGAAAAAAAGAATGCACTTTTAGAGACTAGTCATTAATGGCGTAAATAGATTATAATACCTTATCAGTTCCATAGATGTAGTCACAATACGTGAACACTGAAGCAAAATTACTCTGGCTTTGACCCCCAACATAGTGATGGTAATCATGATGCTCAGCTCCCCCATAGAATGGTATGTATTTCGTCGGACTCCACGGGAAATCATACCTGAATGAGACTACATAAGTTCCAATGCGGCGACTCATCGAACAAAATAATCAATACTTTTTGACATCATGATTGGACAATCACGTTTCATGCTTTAACACCTTAACGGCATTGTAATACCACATCCATTTTCTGAAGTTTGATGCAATCTCATTAGAAAAAAAGGAAAGATATCACCATTTGAGTATAACCACCCAACACAAATACTTTGGTGAGAAGCATCTAAGACACCCAGTAATAATTTTAGCAGATCTTCTGCGGTATAAAGAGAAATACATCAGCACTAATGGTTGCAGGCATCTCTATCAGCTTTTCATTTGAAAGTCATTTTGTACAAAAGTAATTGCTGTAGAACCAGTTCCCGGGCCGGAAAAGAATAGTGATAAGATACAAAAAGGTTTTCCACCACAAAGCCAAAATCATTTTCCAAAACAAGTTCTTCGACTAGATGACCGGAAATAAACACACATCCAACGCAAAGTAACTATCTCTGATTTGTGAACATAGAACTAAACAACAAGATAAAATCCTCATTATTAAAGATGTATTTTAGCTTCGCCAGATTATGTTGATTCCCATCATAACAATGCCTAGTCTGCCTTGAGTTTCTGTAGAATTTTGTACCAATGACAGACAAAAAACAGAGAACAATAAAAACGTAAAGAAAGATTAAAATAAAGACACTGTGCTGATCCTAGTCATTAGTGTAATCACCAAAAAGTCTGCCGTATGCCACAATTGATGATCTTTAAGGTCCAAAGTAGTTTGCATGCAATTTTATAAACGAAGACTAAAAGCTAAAGAAGGAAGAAAATTCAAAAGAAGGCATCATAGGAGTAATAAAGGTAAAAGAAAAAGGCAATATCATGCGTACCCACTGTGAGTGTCAATGGCCTCAATCTGCCGTAAAGCAATCCACAACCAGAACGTGATCATGTGACCAGGCGCCATGGCTGGACCAAGAAAAGATGGGATACCAAGTATCAAAACCTCAGCCCAGTGCGCATACGGTGCCGCAAAGCTAATCGGAGCTGTGTATTCATGGTGAACTCGATGAATCTTCTCGTACCCCCATTTGCCGTGCAGCAATCTGTGGATCCAGTAATTTGTATAATCCTCCACCACGAAATAAACCAATAATTGTGAAAGAATTTCCCATCCTGATGGCAATGGCAAGCCCGTTCTAATGCCAATCATCTACCAATAACAAAACGAAAATTCAATTAAATCCAAACTCTCAGATATTCGAACAATCTCCCAAATGAACTCACATGCAATAACTTCCATGCTCAAATCTCCGAACACTACTTGATTGAAAATCGTAATCTACCTTAATGGAAGGGTAAGAAACGAGCTGGAGAGGACCGACAACGAGGAAGAACATGCGCATAACATCCTTGTAGCATCTGAACATATCGGAGGGAGACAATCGGACTTTGGGCTGGATCTTGAACCTATCGAAGCCAGAGCTGCGAAAAAGCTCCACAAGCACAAGAGGCAGAGGAGCGACGGTGAAAATCAAGAAGAGGAAGATAATGTTGTGGCAGAAGAGAAAGTAATCCGACTTCGTAGCAGAGTAGTTAAACCACAGGGTCTCAGAGAAGGTGAGGCTCCGACCGAGCGCAGCCTCGGCTTCCGCAAGAGAATGATACGGCAACATTGAGTAAGACGATAAGAATAACCGTCGCCGATGCTGTCGGAGCAGGCGGCGGCGATTTGCAGACGAAACAAACAAACAACCCAAACGAGAGAGAGCTCGGTTGAATATTATGCTGGAATGTTTGATAGGCAACTCATAATTTAGCACAAAACATGTGTTTTTTTTTTGTCACGCTTCTCTTTTTACAAATTTTTGTCTTCGACTTTATATTATGTTCAATTGATTTAATTTTCTAAAATTAAATATTAAAATTTGACCGGCCAAATATGTGATGGTAATTGAATAGTGTTTTAGCCACTGCCACGTCGTGTGAAAGAGCACGTGACGTGTCGTGTTGTATGTGTTGGGTACATTTGTTGTCTACTATGACACACACTTGGCAGTTGGACCACTGGAAACACGTCACTTTCCCACGCTCAATCATTTATTCTTTTACCCACGCCAGCAATCAACCCCGTTAGAATCGAAATAAATATTCCCCAATCCAATAGTTTTACCATAAATTGAGTTCACGAATCAGATTCCACTAGTAAATTAGTTTCCCATTAACAAATATTAATACAATTAAAGTTCTTAAAAATCAATTATTTTTAATTGATAATGCTAATCCCCAACACTCACTCTCTCTCTCTCTCTCCCTCCCTCCAAGCTAGCTTGAAATTGGAGATGAGTAACCATGTATTACGAGTAAAGACCCTCCACAAAACAAGCTGAGATAGAGATGATATCAAAGATACCTTTTGTAAAGCAGACCAACTCAACACAAAGTACAAGTATTTAATTGCACTCTTCCACTAAGTTTAGGGGTAATATTTACTTTATTCTTTTCTTAAGACCATAGTTTATATAAAAGGAAATTCTTCATCATTATTATTTTTTTTAAAAAAAACAATGCTAGTTTACCTCGAGCCTAAACCCTCAACCTCTTTGATTCCACTAACTAATTGTTGTTAGTCTAAGAGCATATTTTAAACAAAGAGATTGTTTGTGCCCAAGCCTTTAGCAAGTTATCTTCCCATTTGGAAGACATGGTGAAGAGATAGAGATGATAGTTGGTGGTTTGAATTACCACTTTCAACTAATTATTAAGAATCAATGACACACTTTGGGTAGGGTTTTGTTAAGTTTGGGAAGCGAGCGATCGACCAATGACTGAAAAGCGGTTGACCAGAAAACAAACAGATTCAAAACATTACTTTTGAAAGATTTGCGGTCGACCTATGAATAGTACGTGGTCAACCAGAGCTCTTTGAATGTCGACTCTATTTAACTTGGGGTCGACCTGATGAATAGTGAGTGGTCAACCTAATGAAGAGTAATATTCGTCCTTACAACTGTGTTTCACAACTTTTCAGAAAGAATCTTGAACCTTTGAATTGGACTTTCGTTCCTAGAAATCATGAGGGCCTCTTCACACGAAATAGAACTACCCAAAACTCTTGAAAATCAATTACACGAACTCAAACAAAAAGACGAATGAAAACAAAAAGGCAAGTTGGTCAGAAAATCGCTAAAGTCTAGATTTTCTACTCCAAGACAATTTTCGAACGAAGAAGACACTTTAACTTGATAGTTTGTGAGATTTAGCAACTTCACTATGAATTCAATCCATGAATGAAACGAGGAAAATGCAGTAAAACGACGTCTAATCCAACTCTCACAAAGAATTAGAAACCAAAATACAAAATCGAGGATTGAGAGCAACAGAAAAAATTGTGGATTTTTGCTCGCAAATAACAAAGACAAAGAGGCTAAAACTCTATATTTTTAATTCATCAAAACTTCTAAGAAAAAACCCTAAGAAGAGCTTACATAGCTCCTTCAAAATTAGGGTATAGGGTTCAAACGCATAGTTACGAAACTATCCTTACGAAGACACATACTTAGCTGTACATGCCCTTATAGAGTGACATCATCAATTGAATATTAAACTTAACATAAAATAAACAATAAATAAGTTCTTAAATCTTGCACACAACAATAATCTAATGGATCATTCTTCAAGGCTAAACATCAAATTGATTTGAGTTTCAATTTCGAATAAGTGAGATTGACCTTCTTTAATAGAAAATGAAGCTCTCTATTCAGAGATCTTTTGGTATAACAAACGAATTCCTATTTTAACGCAAAATTCTATTCTAGAAAGCTTGAGATGTCAGCTACAATATTTATGAATCATACTTTTTGATATAAACTTGTATTTGATTTTTCATTTATGTTTGATTTTAAATAATTTCAAGATATATTTGGATGCTTAATGAATGTAATTTATCATTTTTTCTCTTTGAATACTTACAAAATAAACACTAAAAATATTATTAGAGAATCTCCGTAATTAATTGTAAATACAGTAAATTTGTGGCACATCACTAAGTGTGACATTAAGTCACATGTAATGTTCATATAAAATGTTGAATTTGGGGCATAGACCATTAGCATGACCTTAGAATAGTGGTATGTAATTATTATATTTTATCTTATTGCTTGAAAAGAATTTCCAAAATGATAAAACTTTTATTTTGGCGTCTCAAATTTAACTTGAGAGAGAGAGAGAGAGAGAGAGAGAGAGAGAGAGGTTTGACAATGATCTTTTAAATAGTTTTAGGTAGAGACATGAGAGAGTTGGGTTACAAAGATGCACAGTTTCAAGATAAAAAGAAAGGGAGAGAGAGAAGTTTGACAATGCTCTTTTATTTAGTTTTAGGTAGAGACTTGAGAGAGTTGGGTTACAAAATGCACAGTTTCAAGATAAAAAGAAAGGGGTATCACTGACTACTTTGATTTTCATGTTCCAATCATGACTTTAGTTTGACAATGAGAGGGAAATGAAAAAACTAATCATCCTATTTTATTATTAATGACAAAATAATTATTATATATATTTTTACTAACCAATCAATTATTAAATTATAAAAAAATATCACTGTAAATATTATTGTCATATTTATTATTAAAATTTGTCAATTTTGTTCTACTGCAGAATGAGGAGATCCACCAGGAATCATCCTGTGTTGTTCTACCTATATAAGAATCGACTATGCACTTCGGCGGGTACCATAAAATATGAAATCTTCGGTGAATTAAGTTCAATGAATTATAGAGACGTTCGTTTTATGTTCGAAGAACGTCATTCGCGATTATATAGCCAGATTAAACGTTCAGAGAAGTCCCTGGAACATAAAACAGATGTCCCTTAGCCAAAGACGGACGTCCGTTTCAGCCTGAACGATGTAGTCTTAAGTTGATGGACGTCCGTTATGAGACTAGGGATATCCGTTATGGGCAGAATGACGTAGTCTCAAATCAATGGAAGTCCGTTTCTATACGAGGGACGTCTGATATGGGGTAAGGGACGTCTGTGTTGGATCGAGGGACATCTAATATAGGAAGCGGGACGTCTATTATGGACTAGGGGACGTTTGTTTTAATTGAGATAGTTTGCCTTTTAAAAAAGCGGGTGACTTGCACGTGATATTTCTTTGGGTGATGACCTAAATCAATCATAGTCGTCAATTTCGATTGAGGGATGTCTATCCTCGATCCAATGGCCAAAAACTATCATTCGCCATTGCCTTTGGAAAATGGCAAACTCCATCCTAGCTGTCCATTCCGATCGAGGGACATCTGTTCTCGATCCAACGGCCATGAACTATCGTCCGCCATCGTCTTTAGAAAATGAAAAACTCCATTATTGCCGTTCATTCTAATCGAGGGACATCCGTTCCTCGTTCTAATGGGTAAGACGAACATTCCCTGATAATTGATGTCCTTCGTCAGTCTGTTGGATTAGTGTTGGACGTCCCTCATCGTTGCAGGACACCTGTTGTTGCTGTCTTGGACGTCTCCGTTCGACGATCTTTGGCGTTAATGTGACCGCGATATTACAGTCGACAAATTTTGACAGATCTCCCTTGTTGTTGCTGCTTTGGATATCTCTGTTCGACGGTCCTTGGCATTAACATGACTGCAGCGTTACAGTCGAAGGATTTTGACGGCAAACGTGATGGTAATGTTTACGGTGACGTTTTTTTTTCATAATTTAATAATTAATTTATTAACAAAAAATTTTTAGTGATTAACATGTCATTAACTACAAAATACCATAGTTGATTTATCATTTTCCCACGAGTTTTTATATTGTTTAGGTAGAGACTTGATTGAGGTGGGTTACCAAGATGTACACTTCATATATCATTGATTGATTAGCATGCTTCTGCTATATTAAACTTTGGGAAAATGACAAATCAACCATCATGGTTTCCGGTCAATGACAAGTCAACCACTGTGGTATATTTGCTAACAAGTTAACCATTAACGTATGAGAAATTGACAAATCCAACATCACACTCAAGTTAACACAGGCAAAGAAAAAGCCTGGACGCCGCAAACCAGTGGCGTCCAGGCTTGAGGACCACCCCAATCATTTTCCCTTTTATAAAAGGAAAATAAAAGTTAGGGCTCATTCTCCTATCCCCTACTCGATCCCCTGCTCTTCCTCTCCCTCCCAATCGGCTCTCCCACTCTCTCCCAATTGGCCACGAGTCCGACTACCGCACGGCGACGACCACCCGAGGCCGACTACCGCACGGCGACGACGAGCACGCGAGGCCGACCACCGAACGGCGACGAGCACGCGACGCCAACCACCGAACGGCGACCACCATGCGACGCCAACCACCGAACGGCGACGACCACGCGACGCCAACCACCGAACGGCGACCACCACGCGACGCCAACCACCAAACGGCCTATCTCTCGGATCTCGCCTTTCTCTCGCCTTTCTTTGATAGAGTGTTAGTATCCTGTGGTAGATCTGCACTGCGTCTATTTTTTGTGGTAATTTCCTTGTTATTTTGTTTGTTAGTTAAATTGAGTTTGTTAGTTATTTTTAGTTTTGTTAAAAACAAAATAGCAGATTGGGTTTGTTTGCTAGAAAATGCAATTCTAATCGATAATGGTACTAAGAAACTCGATACACTACTTCTAATTATGAAACTGCTTGTACCATTGGCTAAAGCTAAATTGTGTTTGTTGATTTATGAAACTGCATTCAGTCTATTTTTTGGTGGTTTGTTGATTTAGGATGTTGTATTATTCACAAATTTTTGTTTGATTGTATTTTTTATTATACTGCAGGTTGTTGGCAAATTACTCTCAACGATCAGCATGGAATCGCAGCCTAAGAAATTGACGTCAAAGCGTCGGAAGGCAACGGTGGAGGCCATTGAACCCGTTCAAACTACGGAAGTGGAAGATGTCCAACCCGCGACAGCGGTGGAAGACGAAGAAACCGCCGACCTTGAAGAAGAATTATTCTGGAACGCTAATTGCAAAACACAGTATTTAGAAGATATACAAGATCGTAGAATTACTGTGTCCAAAATAGTAGATTTGGACTCTTTCGCAGAAATGGGAATTGATCGTATGCTTCAAGCTGCTGGATTAGCCGGGTTGTGCAATTTGAGGGGCAGTTACTGCGAGAGAGTTATAAGATTGTTTTACGCAAATTTGCGAATATCCACTAAACCATTAGAGGTGCGGACGTACGTTTTTGGAAGGGAGTTGAGTTTCACTTCCAACGATGTAAACATGATGCTTGGATGTGTACTGGATGAGCCAAGCGAGGAATATTATCATATGGCTCGGGAGCCACCATTTGTAAAACAAGGAGGTGAGTTAGCAGTGCTTAGATTGTTGCACCAGGATCCCGAGGTTGTCGAATACAGAAAGCCAAAGGGAAAGGAGTTGAATGCCTTCGCCCGATTGATCCACTTGATCATGACGTACACCATTTTGCCTCGAAATGGGCATCGCGACTTTGTTACTAGCATGGATCTCTATATGCTGGAGAAGGTGTTTATGGGAAAAAAGGTGGACATTGGATATATAATCGTGAGCTACATGCAAGAGGTGCTAAATAACTCGGCGAAGTCCCTGCCATACAACTGGCTAATCCAAAGGATCGTTGAGCAATTTGGGGTCCCCATCCCGGAGAACGAGCCAAGAATTGAAGAGTCGGTCAATGACATGTACAACAATTCATTATTGGACCGAATGGGTATCACCCAAACAGGAGGTGAATGGTTCCGCAAGGGGAAGAAGGTAGCAGCACATCCACCCAGCTTAAAGCCTTCGCATTCAGTCCCTTCGCATGCACTGCTGCCTCCTCCTCAGTCATCTCACTTTAGTTCGATACTTGCTGAGATGCTCAACTGGATGAGCAAGATGGAGGAGCTCTATAATATGTCCATGACCCAAATGCAAGTGATGGCAGACCAGATACAAATGCAACAAGGCCAAATACAAGAAGCGGCCAAGCTCACAGAAGAGAGGTGGGCTATCGCAGAAGAGAGGTGGGGTATAGAACAGCAGTGGCATGTGCAAGCAGCGGAGTGGCATCGTGAGATGGTGGCAGAACTTAAGCAAGGGGAGAGGCGATCAACCCATTCAGGAAGTGCATCATCCTCCTCGAACGCACCAGATGCGACATTCCGATTGTAAGTTAATTTTGTTGAACGTGAATTCCAATTTTTACTTTATTTGTCTTTCATGTACTGACGTGTTGTTAATTTGCAGCGAACCTGTCGGAAGCCGCTTACAAACTCCTCCAGCCGTGCCTCTCAGGTCGCCGCCCCTAAAAATTTTGCGCCTGGTACGTCTTTCATTTCGGTATATATGTGTATTCATTCATGGTTACGCTGACCGTTTGTTGCAGGCTCATGATTTGATGAGTAAGTTCCAAGACTATGTCAGGGCAAATACTCGAAAGAACTTGGAGACATGTGCAATTCTTGCAGGAAAGCTGACCGACAATACATACCTCGTCTCTGAACTCATCTTCCCATATCAGAAAGGAACGCCAGATACGGTGAGAGGCCTTTTTTGGGTGTTAGTGTATAAGAGTTTATCTTAGTACTCATCCAAACTTATATGCAGTGCTATACGACGGCAGAAGTAGACACAGAAGTTTTCAATTATCAACAGCGACACGATCTACTCACACTTGGATGGATTCACGTAAGTAATCATGTCGTTTCTCCAAGTTGGAGTTAATGTTTACTGAGATCATATAATGTGTTGTTCACATTGCAGTCACACCCGAAACATGAGTGTTTTATGTCGTCCGTTAATCTGCACATGCAATTCGCTTACCAAACATTGTTGCCGGAATCAATCTCCATTATCACAGCTCCCACTGACAAACAGTAGTATGTAGTTTTCCTAGTGTAAATTCTTAATTTTGCTTTCCACGTAATTGCTCGACACTTGTTCCCTTTGCATTACAGGCCGTTCGGCGTCTTTCGGTGTACCCCTGAGGGGATGAGGGTGATATCAGAGTGCCACATTAAGGAACAATTCCACCTGCATGATCCTCCAAGCTTTCAGTATGAGGGCCCGTTGTTCGCCCGAGCTGAGAAAGTAGCCTTTGACGTGAACTTGTTGTTTCTGGTCACGGATTTGCGCCAGAAACAGCCCAGGAAGAAGAAGAATGCGTAGTTTAGTTGATTTTGTGTACTTGTACGTTAAAATGTATGTCAAGTTGTCAATGATATGTTGGGAGGTTAGGTGTAGTTTACATTTAGTGGATGAATGAGATGTTTGGATGATACTGGAATTGTTTGGACTGTTTGTGCAGGATGTACGAGAATAACTATGTGGAGTCAAGAAACAAGGGACATTTTGTTCAAATTTTTAAAAAATTGGCAAGTCTATCAAACTCATTTTATTTTCAACAAAATAATTACATCAATGGCCTTTGACTGTCATGTACATTTGTTGCAAGCAAAAAGGGTTATATCACGGCAAGTTAAGGTCCACATCTGTATACGTAGGTGTGGGAGAACCTTCAGCATCAAACTCCTGCAGACCACATTACAAAGGAAATGAGCGTAGTTCAAATATCAATTAAAAGCATAATGCGATAATGCGCTGACCTGTGTCTCATGAACTCTATCGGGAGCTGTCTCGGGGACTCTGAAACCCATAAATGTGTCATCCAACCTTCCTCTGCCGCCTCTTCCTCTGGCTCTAGCCGCCCCTCTGTTGCCTCTGCCAGCCCCTGCATTGGATTCCCCTCCCCCTTCGCACGTGCGGGCATTGTGGCCCACACCCCTACACTGGCCACAATGCACATTTAAATGTCTTCTGGTAAGCACTGTCCGGCTTGGAGCCTCATCCACATCCCATATTTTACGTACGCGGGGCCTGCCTGGAAGCCTTTTATACGGCGGTGGGATAATTGGATCCAGATTCGTCACAGGATGCCACTCGATTAGGCCATTGAGGGGTTGGAGAAAGTGGGAGTACATCACCATGTATGTTTCCCGGTGATAGCACCAATGCACAAACTCCTCAGGAGATCTCCTCATGAAGTGAATGCACAGAATTGCATGGACACACGGGATGCCGGTCAACTCCCACCGGTTACAAGTACAAGTACACCTATCCAAATCGACAGAGTACATGTCGGTATTGTTGTTGACCTCAAACTGGGCCGCTCCTGCAAATTGGGGACTTCAATTTCGACTGGCAAGTTGGACTTTGGCGAGCCGTTTGCTAATCATTCGACACAACAGATCGGTCGAGCGAGCCATTTTTTCATGTTTTTTCACGATCCTACCCATGATGCCCTTTCGAATGATCTCTAACATACTTAGAATTGGTTTGTCCTGGGCTGGTAGGATGCAGGCATTGAAGGACTCACTGAGGTTGTTGAGGCTTATGTCGCACTTTGGGATGGAAGAGAAAGCATGTTTGGCCCAGCAGGTCACCTCTATTCCACGTAGATATTCATGGGCCACCGGGTCAAGGACAAATAACTTGCCCATCTCTTTCTCAAATTGCCCCACTGTTGTGGCTCTTGATGCAGCCCACATTGCATTCTTCAACAACCTGCCTTTAAATTATTTTTGAAAATTGGCATACAGGTGTCGGATGCAAAACCGTTGGTCTGCTTGCCATGCCACCTCTCTCACAGCTGGCACTAATCCCTGCAAACTTTCATAATATGAGACAGACATTGGAAAAAATATGCATAACATAAACACATAATTCAAAAGCAATGCACAACACCTTTTGTCGATCAGAAATAATTGTCCATCCATTGCCAGATGGGGTGTTTAGATAGTCTAGCAACAATTCTATAAACCACCTCCATGAATCCCTATTTTCTGCTTCTACGACTGCTACAGCAATCGGATACATACCATCGTTTCCGTCGATGGTGACAGCAGTCAGTAGTTGGCCCGGAGTCGCTCCCTTTAAGTGGCAACCATCTAAACAAATAACAGGTCTACCACAGTTCAACACTGCCCTCTTGCATGCATCCATGCACATGTACATCCTTTTAAATACAATCATATCAAGGTCAACACGCAGTGAACTTCTGGGATTCGACCTCCGAATCTCCTTAGCATAGGACCAAATGAGCTTGTATTGCTCATTGCCATCACCTTCGTTAATTTTCTTTGCCGCATTTCTTGCCCTTCTAGCAAGGCTGGGTGTGATGTTGACGTTGACGTCCTTCCTGACAGTCTCAATTATGGAAGATACGTCCCAATCGGCCTGACTTTTAAATCTGTCTAAGTAATGCATTGCCACCCATTTGGTAGTGACATGGCGGCTTTCCATCTTTCGGGAGCAAGTGTGAACGTCGTTGTAGAACTTTATTTGAAACGTCATTTCACGTCCTATTTGTGACGCGTGCATCCTCCATGTGCATTCTTCCTGGCAGACAGCCCTCAACCGACGAGCATCACAATGGGTGAATTTTATGCCGTACCTATTATTCAATGCATAATCAACAATTTCTTCTCTAATTTTCGTCAATGAACTGTATTTTTTGCCAAGACCCATACCAACGTAGCTACATTGTGCTTCTGCTTGGCGTATAGACCTACTCTGTGCCATGTTAATGTCTTCATCACTAGTGGATTGGCACACTGATCGGGGGTCCTCATTGTCCTCTTCATTTAGACTTGCAGATACAGAATGCAACACAATTGCAACTTCATTTCCAATTCCACGTACATCGTTTTCATTCGCCAATAATATCTCTGAAGGGCCCACTACAGCTTCACGGTTAATATCAACTTCTTCGACACTCCAAGCACTCCAATGCGCCATTTTCTTGAAAACAAATACTTCAACTTTGCCAAAATATATTTCTCTTCTCGCTTTAGTTCTCACAAATCGCTAGGTTTAGGGTATGTTTCAGATTCCGGAAGAGAGAGTCGAGACTGAGAGCCCTAATTTTCATTTTCCCTTTTCAAAAAGGGAAAATGATTGGGTGGGTGGGTCCTGGATGTCGCAAACATGCGGCGTCCAGGCTTGTTTTTTTGCCTGGACGTCACTTGTTTGCGGCGTCCAGGCTTGCTTCTTTGTGTGGACGCCGCTTGTTTGCGGCGTCTAGGATTTTTCTTTGCCTGGACGCCGCAGGCTTGCTTCTTTGCCTGGACGCCGCTTGTTTGCGGCGTCCAGACTTTTTCTTTGCCTGTGTTAACTTAAGTGTGATGTTGGATTTGTCAATTTCTCATACGTTAGTAGTTAACTTGTTAGCAAATATACTACAGTGGTTGAATTGTCATTGATCGGAAACCTTGATGGTTGATTTGTCATTTTCCCTTAAACTTTTCACTCTTGCCCAAATTTTTAAAAAAAAATAATTTTGGTTGTTATTATTCTCAACTTTTCATCTCCAAATAATTGATAATACAAAAAAATTAACAAACGACTATATAAATATTAAATAATTTTTACTAATAAATAAAATATTAAAATATAAGAAATAAACGAAACTAATATCGTTATTATATTTTTTATTAAAGATTTTAATTTGTTTTTGCATCAAATAGATTATTTTTTTGCAACAGATCCATACTTGAAGTAATTCTAGTCAATAACTTATTTTATAAAATTTGAAAATTTGAAAATAATTTAAAACTGTCACGTGTAAATTTTTCGTGAATTTTTTATCAAATATGGAAGAGTTGAACTGTTTTGTCTCGTAGCAGCAACGTTATATTTATCAGTCAAATAGTCAAATTGAGTTTTCCGAGATGAAATTGTTTTCGAAAGAGTTTGATAAATTATTTTGGCTAAAATAATTATTTTCAGTTGGTTTTTTAAGCAAGACCGGTTTTAAATCGGGATAATGAAATATATATATTGTCAATATATTATATGTATTACTATTATAAATTAAATTATTTTTTTAAAAGAAATACGAAGAAGAAAAGAAACTTCGTTCTTCTGCTTCTTCCTCCTTCGACAGAAGAGACACCCGAGCGAGAGAGAGAGGGGACGACGAGCGAGGGCTCGATTCTGGCCGGCAGTGGTCGCGGGTAGTGGAGAGTTGTCGAGTGTGGTAGTTGTGCCGTTGTCCGAGAGCGTTCCGCGAGGGCAGATTGGCCGAGACAGAGAGCTCGGGAATTAGGGCTTCTCGGCCGGGTTTTCCTTTCCGCCATTACTCCAATTTCGGTGAGTAATACGTGAACTAGGGCTGATTTTGAACTTCTATTTTGACGTTGGGCACTGCATTGATGAAGGCCTCCGATTGTTTTTTTTGGTTGTTCCTGTTCTGATTTCCATTAGGTTTCGGAAAATTTGTTTTTTTCCCTCGTTCTTGATTGTTGTTGTTGAGTGAGGATTTAGGAATCAAAGAGGGAAATGCTTGAGTTGTGTTGGCCATTGACGTTGAAGGACCGAGAGCGTGCCCTGTATGTTTGTCATTGTTTTACAGGAGTGTTTTTTTGATATATGCTCCCTGTTTTTCTTTTGCCCTGCTTTGTCACGGTTTAGGCTGATAATTATGTTTCTTGGTTGATGTATTGAACTGAAGATTTATGGGAGAGGGACAATTAAGTTGTTGTTATTGCCGGTTCTATTTTGATGGAAGGAAGTTCTGTAGACATGCCCTGTGAATTTTTGCTCTCTGTATTGTTTTGGTATACGTTTTGCTGCTGTTTAACAGGGGCATTTAGTTTGGTTATGACATTGTTGGTGCTCTGAAAATTTGGGGCTGTGTATGTAGTGTTTGTATGGGTTTTATTCCCTGAGTTGGTTACCGCTTAGCTGATATTGATGGTTCTCCAATGCACTTGAATGTTATGTTGTGCATGATTTGAGCTCCTTGTTTAAAGTGACAACCGAGGAGTATGGGTTGAGTTATGCTCATGGTTTAGAGGTTATGTACTCAGTTGAAGGGGCTTTAGGTCCCTATTTCACTTTTGTTGCTTAGTTTACTTACTGTTGGGATAAACACTGGAGGATAATTTGTTGGTTGGGTTTCCTTGTTAAATAGGATGATGAGGATTGATTTTATAGGCCAGGTTGGTTGGGCTTTGTTCTTCTTCACGTTTCATACCTTGGCAGGCATTGTTGAGGTATATAAAATTGTTACCTGCTGTTTTGATTGAGAAAGGGAATTGTGAAATATCAACCTTGAGAGATTGGGAATCTGGTCCGGTTAGTGAAAAGTGCCTTGAAATGTCCAAGTGTTGTTGTGATCACATTAAAGTAACAATTTGGAAATTTAGGGATTTAGTTACATTCTTCTTTACGGTTAGCACTTGATAGAACTGCTTAAGTCTAATATCATGTTGGTTTGGGAATGCCTCTACTTTTATTTGGGTTGTTATGAAGATAATGAAATTGGATTCCAAGTTCTGACGAATTACTCCTGAAATGTTGGGTCATAGTCTACAGTAGCGTAAAAATGAATGTTTGACTAAATCCAGTGTATAAGTTGTATTCTTAGTTTCGGTTTTCGGGTTAAGATTCAGAGTTGACTCTGGAAACCGTTTTGAATTCTAGTATTGTTTAATACTTGTATGTTACCCCTTATATGTTTGTTGGGATATTGACACCGGTTTTGTTATAGGTTATGGAAGTGTCAGATATTTCAACCTTTCATTTACAATAGCACATGGAGTTGATTCTCGGTAAGCGTGTCTGGTCGCTATCGAGGTAGGGATATTTATACTTTATGCGCTACATTGGCATCATGGTTTTCAATAACTACTATTTTATGGACTATCACACCTGAAAACTTGACAGTAACTCTTTAATAGCATGTCAATTTTTATTATTAGTATGTTTTCCCATGTTTACATTTCGTACATGGTTTACTGTTGATATTTGCATATATATATATATATATATATATATTGATGATGTGAGGGGATGAATCCTCTTGATGCTTGAGGCACTCTCGCGCTTAAGTATCACGAGGCTATCCCGTCAACCTTCGACTACGAGAGGGTTTGACATTGGTTAAGTAAATTGGGAGAATAAATTCTCTTGATGATTTAGTCACTCTAGCGATAAAACATCACAAGACTATCCCTGTGCAATCTTCTGCTACGTGAAGATTGGTCGTTTATGTGCGAATTTATGATGGGGCAATAATGATATGTCCTGAGGTTACAAGTCTTGGGAGGGAAGAAAAAAAGAATGAGGCATTGGTGACGTGTCATTACGTTGTAAGTCCTGAAAGTGGGAAATAGGATGGGAAGGTGATGACGCCTCTTTAGGTCGAAAGCCCCTAAACCTGGCCAGGGTATTGTCACACGGAGTTGGCAGTGTTGTTAGTCACGAAGATTAACCTATCTCAGTACCGTTCCATTTGGCGGGTTGGCTGGACGACTTGAGCTTGCTCGTGGGCAACCTTCGTCAATTTGGGACACTAAGGTATTCTAGTGAGAAAGGGTCTATCGCGGGGCAACCTCATCTGTTATTTCAATTATACGAGTTGTGTTTGTCATTGACTGGTTCGTTGGCAACTCGGGTGACGAGCTGGATCTACGGATCGCCGTCATTGGTATTCTTTCCTGCCTCATGAGGTGTTGCTATTGGCGGATAGCCATCTTTTTGTGACTTGTGCTGGATGGTTACGTGAGTTGTGTCATCGCTGACTAGTTCGCGGGCAACTCGAGTATGCATTGGATCTTCGGATCGTATCAGCGGTGGCTACTGCCCATCGGCACATCCGAGAGATCATACCACTTTTCGATGACGAGTGACGGATGAGTCCTTGAGTGACCATCTTTTTCACTGATGACGTTTTCACACGAAAAATGATGTTGGCTTATTTTGCGATCATAGCTGTCTATGTATACAACGAATTTTAATAAAGCTACATCGAAGGCCATGAGCCGGATTTATAAAATGACAAAGATGTTTTAAATGTTAAAATCCATGTATGGTAGAATGAGAAAAATAAAATGATTTTCAAGATGAAGAAACCAGTTTTAGCATGTATTGCATTTAGTATAGATTTCCCTACTGAGTTAGTCACTCACCCCTTAGACTAAATTTTTTCCCAAGTTAGGGTGTAGATTTGGTATACTAGTCTTGTACGTGTGGCAGCTGGGCGAAGTTGGTGGTCCTTGATGGGTGTCTCGATCTCCCCGTGGATGGGTAGAAGTTCGTCGATTCAATCCCTCCATTCCTGGTATGTTAAGATTTAGTTTTGGTGTTGTTTGATTTAATTCCTGCACAATATTTTCCTTTATTATACTATTATGTCTCTAGTTGATCACTTTGTGGACCTCAACCCATGTGTTTTGGCTTGGGCTTAATATTATTCCTGCTAAGTCTTCTGCATAAAAATTTACACCTTGGGCTGGGTAATCGGGTTCTCTTCAAGAATCGGGTTACCTGACTTGGCGGTTCTGTTCGGCCCGCCTCCGGGTCGTGACATACTTTTTACTAAGAAAGGCAAGTATCTGTTGCAGAAAATATCATTTCTACAGTAGAAATGTGCCTTCTGCTGCAGAAAGTAAGTCATAATCCAAGGACATGCTTTCATAAATGGAAAGCACATATCCTTTATGCAACAAAAAGAGTATTTTATGTAGCAGATGCTTTCCTTCCTGTATCGTAGTATATGCTTGTCTTCCTTCCTTTACCTTAGCATAAGACGCTATAATTAGTGTGTTCTATCTACAGCAAATACTTGCCTTTCGCTAAAGAAAACAATTCTTAGTCAAAAACTTACTTTCCGCAATAGAAGACACGTATCCACTGTGGAAATATCATTTCCACAGCGGAAGACAAGTTTCTATTATGAAAAATACTCTTTTTGCAATGGAAACATGCCTTTTGCTCGGAAGTAAATCATATTCCAAAGAATTGTTTTCCTTAGCAGAAGAAAAGTATCCGCTGCAGATACAGCACACCAGTTAAAGTGATTTTTGCAGTGGAAAGGTGCTTTCTACATAAAAGAGTTTGACAATTAGCTCATAGCCACTTCCACCAAATCTACACAAACTCGCTAATCCAGTGCTTTCCACCATGTTTTCTATTCTCATATGAGATAATGAATCAAAATCTAATTTTCTAGATACAATAATTAAATGATATTTAATATCATTTTCATACCTATTGTTCGTCAACTCAGTTCTGAAGACTCGTGAGTAGAAACTGTAACACCCAAAAAAGGGACCCGAGATAGATCGGAGAATGACCAAACCCAAAAGAAACCGAGTCACTCGGCCCTTTCCAAACTTAATTACATTTTAAAGTAGCGAAAGACTCAAATTAAATGAAGTAGCCAAGACCCAAATCAAAAGGGCAAAACCAATAGTACAATAATGATATCAAAGATAAAGCACAAGATTAGTCCAGAAAGAAAAACTGTTCTAGTATTACAAAGAAAAATAACTAATGTAAATATTCAATCTCACAATGAAGTCTCTAAAAAATAACAGTAATTAAAAAGGAAAAACAAATCGCCGAGCTCACTTCTGCTCTGGTAAGTGAGAACCTTCCAAACTAAATCTTGAAGGACAATGTCGCTAGAGTGAATTGACTAAACTCAGTAGGGATAAACCTTATATTCAATAATATAAGAAAGAAAATGTAACATATCGATTTTTCTTACAATTTAAAACTTATAATTTGAAAGATAGCACAAATGCTCCATCAACTGCTCCTATCCTTGATACCATGCACACCTACATCACAAGACTTAAAATATGAGCCTAACGCTCAGTAAAAAGTAAAATGCATAATGAACATGCGTGTTCTAAAACCATTTAAATCCTTTTCTTTTCTAACCATTTAAAAATGGTGATGAACGTTGATCAAGATGAACTTTATACTATATCAGTGAACTCATTTATTTATAAAAATAGTGATGAACTTCAATCACAATAAACTTTATACTATATCGGTGAATGTGTGTTATGGTAGTGAACTTGTATCTTACTGGTGAACTTGAACCAAATCGATGAACTTATACCGAAACAGTGAATTTATATCATGATGGTGGTGAACTTATTTCATCATGATGAATTTATACCATGTTCTTTATTCTCAATAACTCTGGAATGAATGATGAACTTCAACCCAACTGAAACCCTGCTCATTTCCTTTAAGTATCTTTATATAAAATTTATGTATTATAAATCTATTTACGTTTTAGAAAACAATGATGCATGAATGCACACAAGTATTACATCCTTGATCGACAACAGAATCACAACTTAGATCTAACAAACCAATCATCAAACAAGCAATCATCAATAATATTAAAACAGTACATCTCCAAGAACAACATGATCACATCCTAACATCTAACACAACCTCTTAGCAACAATATAACTTATCTAGCATAATAGCCTTGTCTAACAGTGTCCTAACATTCCTCAATTTATAATGAACTCCACCATTACGACAATCAAGGAGAATTATCATATTATGAGTTCAACAGTTTATCCAAACAATAACTGAGAGTAATTCCATAACAGAACAGATAATAATTCCACTAATTCAACTGTTTCTTCAACTTAGCATTTTATGTTGTTAACAAAGTAATGATTTATGAAGTAACAAGGAGCACTTTAAAACTAACAGTTTTATCTATATTATAACTGAACATGTTCAAGGAAAACAAGGAGCAGCACAACAAGCAATAACAAGCCTATGTAATATTTCCAACAATTTATCAATCCCAATCATATCAATATTTCATTATGTTCAGAGGAGCAAGTAGTAAACAACATAGAATTATCTCAACATTTCCTTCTACAACTGAAACCTAAATCCTTAGTAGTAACATATGAACCTTTGTTCTTAGTACTTCAACAACCCAACACAACAGCGATTATGAACAATTCACAGTCAACAACATAATGTCTTCAGCATAAACAATTCACAGCATCATAACTCAATTATCAAAACAGTACACAAATCAAACAAAGCTCCTACTTCTTGTGATGTAGCCCTGAAGGGAAAAGACATACAAACTTCTTACCTTCCTTTGCTAATTTCTTCTCTTGTTGAAGTCTCTCCCTCGCTCAAAAACACAGCACTTCCAGTAAATAGAAGAACACAGGAAACACCAGAATCTCTCTTAATAACGCAACAACGTTTGAACCTCCCTCTTTTCTACCTAAACCTCTTCATATATATTCTATAACCTTCAGAGAAGGTCGATGAGTCGCAAGATTCCATATTATAGACATCTCTTCAATTTCCCAGATGTTGGTTAACAATTTTTGGGCAAATTTTTAGTTTTCTGGTCGATCAAACCCTTCAGGTGATTGACTGCCAAAATGTCCAGAAAACGTCTCTATGTAAAATTCGTGAATAATGATCGATTGTCCACTACACATGATCGACCGCTACCAAATTTGACACAATCTGTAAGATTTTTCCTTTGGACCCGGTCGATCAACCTCTTGTGGACGATCGACCGGCTCCAAAATGGCTTGTCACTAGATTTTTCACTTAATCAGTGATCGACCACTCCATTGTAATGATCGACCTCCCTACTATATATATATATATATATATATATATATATCCTTTAACATAACATAAACCACTACTCCACCAAATCTCTTAATATATATCACTTAATCTCTTACTTTACTTCTAATATCATTCATTTTAACTCTAATCATCATCAAATAAATCTCCAACTAACTCCAATAATCATCAACAACCTCATTATCCTCAATAATGTAAACAACTCAGAATTATAATTCACTATATTCAAATACATTTTCTCTTGACCAATATTTTAATAATCTAGTTCAACTCATATTACTCTCAAAATCATCACTTAGGTCTCATGCTTAGCATTACAAAAATCTGGGATATTATAAAAAATGAATATGAGCATGCTAAGTTAACACATGTTAAGCAGTATAGAACAAAAGACAGTAGGGTACGGTTTCAAAACATCTCACTATAGTGTGGTACACAACATAAAATAACCAACTACTGTAAATTTTAGAGAAAATAGAGCCACTCACGGACTCTGAGTATACCATGTCATCGACAATAGTACTAAAAATGATACTCGATGATCGTAATAGCCATGAACAACCCTGATCAAGTGTGCTCGGGGATACGACACATACAACTGTCTCATTACTTTAGTTAACAATAACAACCAACATATCCTACTACGGTCGAATGTACGTAAAGAAACCCCTACATGGGTCGATTTAACTTGATTCACATGATCAAGCTGATCAAGGAAATTATATATGCATGCTCAATTTAAATATGTCTAGTGAAAATATAATAATATTATGAAAAATAGATGAACCAACAAAATGGTCAAGTCACTTTTATATGAGAACACATCTCAGAATAATTTTCAGAAAAACAATGCAATTCTAGACATAAAATAAATCTCTATCTCAATTTGTCTATTAACGGTCAAACAAACAATAATCTAGTCGGTCCAAAACTCTCACTAATCCAATGGACCTATCAAAGTATGTGCATACCAATCAATACACCTTTCTAACTCTTTTAAAAATTCATTGGAATCCATAACCAAGATATGAAACAACTTGGGGAAATCATGGAACAATCATAAAAAATATCAAATTTTAGAATATGTTTGGATTTTCTTAAACTTTTGAAAATCTTTTTAATCGCAGATTTAGGTCTATACATCTGTTCTTCAAGGTCGTTCCCTCAGTCCATGTTATTCAAAAAATGAACACTTCTGCGGAAGCGTGAGTTTCTGCTGAGATATGCATGTATCTGCTGCAGAAACCTTCTCTTCCACAGACATGTGTCTTCCATATGCTTCCCCAAAAATTTCTGCTCCTATGTATAATTCAATTGCAAAAGCCTTTGCTTATGCTATCATGACCCAGCCCCCGATTCCCTCTGGAACCATGCTGCAAACTGGATTCTCCTCTCAGAGAACGATCACACAACTCTCACATCTCGCAGCGAAAGCTCACAACTCACACACAATATCATGCACTCGCACAATTAGGCCACATAAAAATAAAATCCACCCAAACATGAAAGTTGTACATCACTATTTATTTACAAAATTATATCCAAATTTCTTTTACAAACATGAGCCGAATTAAAACTAAATACATCAAAATATAAACCCAAACTCACACTCTGATATATGCTGTGCAAACTATCAATCCAACTGATCTTTACCTTTTTGACCTTGAATTGCTATCACCTGTTCCTAAAAAACATTAACATAAAGAAATGTGAGCTTTATGAGTTCAGTAAGAATTCTAGTCTAAGAATCTAATAAACTATACAAATATCACAATTAACCATGTAGTAAGCCCAACATGATTAGTCATCACATCCATAACTTCTAATGTATAACTTTTGATCAACTCTCATGATCACACACTCCAAAATCTACATTTTATCTAGGTCTTTAAATATTTCTAATTAATATCTCAATTATGTGCTACACTTCTTTATGTGAGAAGTGTTTAGTACATATGTAATAATGCTTAGGCTTATGATTTAGATAATCGTAGCCTACATTTCCCTTTTATCTCTTGTGCAATTTCTCTTTATGCACATTCTAATCTTCATATGTATTTAATTATTAAATCCTTCAACACACACCTTATGTGCTATTCCAAATAAGCACCACCAATCACTACATGATACTTATTCTATAATTTCTTTTTACTTCTATCGTGATTTCCCATATTATGGATCACCTTCTATTTTGGTCTATCTATCACCATCACTATTTAGACATTTTCATTTAATATCTAGTTCGCAGTTTATCTCTCATATACTTCTATGATATCTTTAATATCAATACTAGCCATCTCTAACATATCTATTATCAAGCTATTTAGACATTTATAACATATGTCTATCAATTCCCTACTCAAACTATCTAAATATTCTAAGTAATGTCTATCTTATGCTATCTAGACATTTTTATTTAATGTTTATCACAATTGATCCCTCTATTTGAAGGAACTCCTCAACATCAACTATCTAGACATTTACAATTAATGTCTATTATTAATGTCCTTCTATATGAAGGAACTTCTTAACATGATGCACATATCAATGCCAAGACTTATGATTTAACGGATCATAATCTACATACTATGACAATCTGTCTAACTATGTCATCCCATTACCCATATTTATGCAATAAATGTGAAATGCATACCACAACTTTCTTTTCTCAATGATGCAGTGATAATGTGAATCAGTGCAATGCTCCATTTATTATTAAATGATCATATATTTAACAAGTACTATTTTATTAACATGTACGTGAATGTCAACATACCCGTGAATGTCAACATCTATGTGACTACTAACATAAATGATCATATACAATCGTATGTAAAGTCACACATGACCATGAAACTCCATCATACTGCTACTGTATCCAATAGGTGTCTCCATGAATATCAAAACCACCAGAGGGCTAGGAACTCTCAACCCAAGGGGGACTCTCAGTCACTCCCCTTCTATTTTTTTCACTTTATATATGTCACACAATATGTAGTCTAGAGAGGTATATTGGGTTCCTCTGTAACCAACAATACCGCCAGATAATATGTTTTGTACATATACATATATCATGATGCATGATTTGACATCCTCACTATTCATACATTGAATACATATGGTACATACTAATAATGCATGTGATATGAATCATGCAAATTTTTTTTATTAAACATACAATAATGATGCATGAAATTGTCTCATATATCGATCTATACTTGTTCTATCTATGTCTCAATCATCTCCCAAGATGGTTTTTACAATGAGTAAACATATGGTTTAAAAATCTAAGGAAAATATCCAAAAACACATGCATTGGTCGACCACTCTCACAGCATTGGTCGACCATTCCTTGTAATATTCTAAAATTTTGTTATGCTAAGCATAAGACTTAAGTAATAATTCTAGAGTTTTCGGAGCTAAAATGGACGATTAAGGTATCGACCAAGAGAAACATATTTGGAAGAAGTGAATTATGATGCCCAAAATTATGTTCACATTAAGCTTAGAAGGATGATTTAGGATTTATTAGAATTAACTTAGGTAATTTAAGATATTAGTTAAGTGAAACATATTTGGATAAAGTGAACTATGATACCTGAATTATGTCCATAATTAGTTTAATGAAAACATTAAGGTTATTGGAGAATTATTCGGTAACATTTGAAATTAGACAGGATGACAATAAAATTAGATTAGTGATGTATAGTCAGTGAAATTGGAGGTGACGGATAAAAGCTTTTATTTAATGTATTGATAAAAGAAAACATATTTGGATATAAATGGATATATTGGAGAGAATAATGTGAAAGAGACATTTTGGATAATTTGGAAATTTAGTTTGAATAGTTTGAAAAAGTGATTTATTAAGGATATATATATATATTGTTTGGAATATATATATAAAAGAAGAAATAATATAGTGGATGATAGATTGAAGTGAGGATAATCTAGAGGTTGATCATCAAAAGGATTTTTTGATCAACCTGTAATTTGTTTGATGAATGTGGCGGATGGTTAATTGGTGTGGAGGTTGATCATCCAAAGGATTTCTGATAAACCTGTGGTTTGTTTGGTGAATAAATAATGTGGCAGATGATTGATTGGTGTGGAGGTTGATCATCCAAAGGATTTCTGATCAACTTGTAATTTGTAAAAATGGATTAGCGGTCAATTGGAAGAAGAATGACGATTGATTGTCCATTGAAAGAATCAAGCGACCTGCATTTTTATCAAACAATATTCTAGAAATATTGTTGGTCGATCATCCAAAAGATTTGATCAACTGGCGTGATCGACTTGTGAATTAGGAAATAAGATTTTGCGGCTGATCGATTTAGTGGTGATCGATTGTCCACTATGAGAAATGATCGACTGCCATTTGTGGTTGGCGATAGATGAATGTGTTTGGTGGTCGGTTGTCCAAAGAGAAAACGATCAACCGACGATCTAGATAGTCGCCTGGAACTGGAAACGCGTCGCTAGAAGCTTCTGGATTGGCTGTTGGATGCGTCTTGATGATGAAGGGGTGCATCCTTTGGCCTTCCATCTTCAGGTGGACGATGAAGAGTGAAAATGGTGGCCTATAAATAGTGGTGAAGGGAGCTGGGTATTTTAGAAAAGAAATCCGAGAGAAAATTGAGTGAGGGTTGCTGGGTGCTTCTAGAATTTTTGGAGAATGAGGTTCTGGAGTTTTTTGATTTTGTGAGAAGTTGAGAGAGAGTGAGGATATTCTATGAAAGAAACTGTGAGGTTGTTGCTGTTAGAAGGTTTGTGAGAATGAGAAGCTGTGAGGGTGGAGGTGTGCTGTAACAACCCGATCCTAAATCTTTTCATTAAACAATGTAATCAAACTTTGGAGGAAAAAAAATTCAGCGTAATATATATATTTACATCGTCCCTATACGCGTTAAGTTGTGACTTGTAATTTTGTGGGAATCAAAATTCGGACAAAAACTTGGTCGAAAATGCGGAGGGGATGGACTTTTGGTCTATTCAGACGTATACAAACGACTGTACAGACGTGAAGTGTCATCTGCAATACACCTAGAATTCACCCAGACCTTGGGATGACTTGGGATGCTATTCGGTGTCCTAACCTCACTCTGTCATGGAGATGGGGATTATAGCGCGGACAATGCAGACGATGGCAGGACGTGTCCGCATCAAATCTGTCCTAGTCTAGAGACATTCAGACAACACATGCGGACAATGCGGATGAGGAGAGGAGTTGTCCGAATTGAATCTGTCCAATTCTTAGACACATGTGGACGATACATGCAGACAAAGACTAGCGTCCGAACCTGGACTGTGGACGATACGGACAAGAATGGGACAACATTTCTTGTCTAAGACTCCAAAATTTGCCTACAAAATTTACACTTGTGGATGAATGCGGACGAGAAGACTTCGTCCACACTTGTCCGAATCATAACAGATCAGCGACAGAATAAATTAAAAACCAGAACAAAAACAACGCGGAGCTAATCAAAACGCAGCTCGATGCCTCTCACTCCCCCGATCCCGACCTGCAGAGCCTTGTCTCCTACTCCTCCCCCTGCCACTCATACGATTGTCCCCAAGGTGAGCCCTACAAATCATCTTCAGCTTCCTCCTCTCCTTCTTCATTGTTCTGGTTTAGTGTTTTGTAGGAGAGTTGCTGCGTGAAGAGTGGAGAAAGGAGGGGAACTGCTGCTTTGTGTTGAGTCATCCCCAAGGTAAGGAATGGGGTAGTCCTTGCTTGGTAGAGAACCTACCCCCAAGTAAAATAGCGCGTGTGTGTATATTGCTTGAGTCGTTTGATTTATGTGGTTTTCTTTCTGTGATTGTCTCAAAGTTCTGATACGTAGTTATTCCTATACACTATTAACTACCTCAAACTTCCATGTTTTTGCCTTTAAGTATTTTGATGGTTGTTTCATTTCTGCTAGATGTTGGGTTCTTTCATTCACTGATACTCCCTGTACATTCTTTACCACCTTCTTGAAATGTTCACGATGCTTACTATGTCAAGCCGAAAGGAAATAAGAAAAAATGCCTAAATGAATGAGAAGTATGAGTGAGTTCTTGACAGACTTCTAGTGATGATAGAGATTCTGTTTTTGTTGACTATAGACTTATTATTCCTGTTGTGGTCTGGGCGATTGCCCTGGGTGTAGTTTATAGTGTTATGTTGAAATGTTCAACCTATTCCCACTTGCCTTTAAATAGTATGATCTATAGTTTTATTTCTCTGTTGTAAACATATTCTATAGTTCTATTTTCCCTGTTGTTTGAGCATGTTTTGTTGTTGTGTTATAATATATTCATATAGATTTCCTTGCTTTAAAGTCTGCTGCCATATCTCTAGCATGTATAATCATTCCTCTACTGTTAGTATTGTAGATTGTGTATTCATTTCCCTGCTGTTAATATTGTAGTTGTTACGTTATAGTCGTTACTGCTATTATATTAATTGAATGAGAAGCATGCCCTTATGTTCCGTTTGGATAGTTCTCTGTTGACACCTTCGATACTTTGCTGTTGTACATCACCGGCTGAGATGCACGTTTTTTCTGTTTGTTTCGTCGTTACTCACTGCTGTCATATTAGTCGATTGAGAAATGTGTTTCGTTGTTTGTTCATTATTGTTCACTGCTGTTCATAGTTGTTGAGAAATATGTGCTTGCCGTTCCATTCAATATTATTAATGCCGTTGATAGTTAATAGCATGAATCGTATGTTTTACTGTTGTTTTCGCTATTGCTTACTGCTGTTCTATCGTTCATTTTAGTGGATGTTAATGACATGACTTACTGTTATTTCGCTGCTATATGCTGATATTCGTTCATTGGATGTTAAAATCATGTGTTACCGTTAGTTCACTACTATATGCTGATTGTCAATTTCCTAGTATAAAAGCATGTTTAAATGTTGTAAATTGCCACTATATTAGTTGATTAAAAGCATGTTTAGATGTTGTAATTTGCTACTGTATTAGTTGATTAAAAGCATGTTTAGATGTTGTAATTTGCTACTGTATTAGTTGATTAAAAGCATGTTTAGATGTTCGTATAGTCGATTAAAAAGCATGCTTGGATGAGGTATGATTGGTATTTTCCTTCTGCTGTGCTAGTAGCCATTTAAGTTGTACGTTTTTCGTTGTCCTGTTCAAGTATTTTCGCTGCTCTGTTCTAATGCTCTGTTCCAACCTCATTGCTGCTGTTTTAGTCGGTAACAAGCATGTCTTGCTGTTCTAAATTCGACATTGTTCGCTGTTGTTTTCCTTAGGTTTAAAAAGCATGTTCGTTGTTCTAATTCGACATTTGTTCATTATCCTATGCTGTTGTTACTTTCAATTTATAAAAGCACGCTTTATCCTTGTTTTATTGGATGATTGATGGCATGCTTAGTTCCCATCTCGTGGTTATGCATTGTTGTTACCTTCGCTATACAAAAGCATATTCTATTAATCATTTTGTCTGCTATTTATTGTCCTTGCCCAATAGCCTGCCTAGATGTTGACTTCACATGTTCTCTTATTGTTACGTAATTTACGCTATTTGTTATTGAATTAGGATTTATGTTATCTACCTTCTATGGTGCACTGTTTAATTTTAGTGTCCGTATATATCCACATTAATAGAAACCAAGTAGGGAGTATCCCCTCAGGATGGTACTCGCATGCATGAGTGAGGGAAAATCCATAAGAAAACGAAAGGAAAGAAAAGAAAAAGGAGTTGGGGGTGGATGGGTAGTCGGGTCTAGTCTGCAATCTAGCTGAAGCCCCTCTTTTATAGTGAATGGGAATTCTAGATTACAAGCAAAGGGTTAGGTCCGGTCAACTATACCATTCTATATAGGTCTCCCAATTTCCAGCTCAAAGTATGAGTAAGGAGCGAAACGAACAAATGTAAAGAAAGATTTGGTTTGGATGGCCCTCCATTCCAAAAGAACTAAAGAGAGACATGTATAATTGTTTTCCCCCATTTCTTTACTGGAGCAGTGGAGGAGGCCATTCCCGTGGAGCCTGGGGCGTATCTGGAGGAGACGCCAGTTGAATAGTAGTATGGCATCACGAGAAGGAAGAAGAAGAAGTTGTAAAACAAGCGAAAGTAAAACAAGCAGTAAAGTAAAACAAGTGAGCTACTGACAGTTTTAAAAACGATGAGCAACTTACAAAAAATCGTAATTAAAACCACTGCTCTGATACTAACTATAACGACCCGAATTTTCGTAAATGTACGACTCGGATTTTCGTACATTTAAAAATACGTTAAATTTTGAAAAAAAAACATGTCAGAGTGTGCCTAATCGGGATTGCTACCAACCGTTCATAAAAACTCGTTATAAAAAAAAATCGTTTATTTGATAAAATATGCAGAAGCATTAAAATTATTTATTTTAAAACATTTCAAAAATAAAACATTTGCGAAAGCAATAATAATTAATTTAAAACATAGCCGAAGCAAAAACATTTTAATTAAAACACGCGAAATAAAACATTTATTTAAAACGTTTGTGGAAAAGTAAATAATGCGTTTGAGAAATGACAGCTAAACCATTGAATAAAACCAAAGTACTAGACAATTAACTACAATTTAGAAAACTTAATTTACATTACAAACTATTTCTCTTTTATCCTCTTTATGCTTAGCCAGCCACAAGCTCTGCTCGTGTAAATTTTTCATCAACTGCTTTGTGTTATGTTCATCGTTCTTCTCATCATTCACGTATACCTACACCACAAGTAAACTGTAAGTCTAAAAGACTTAGTAAGGAAAGGGAATATGCATATGTCATGTCTCTCTTTAGTTTACTTGGAATGGGCCCGCCCCAAACCAAACTTTCATTACGTTTCATTAATTCATTCGTTTATTACTCGTACATCGAGTTGGAAGTTGAAGGAATACTTGTGGAATAGAATAGTCTAATCGGCTTCTAACCCTATGTGGGCTAGATCCGGACTACCCATCCGCCCCTCAACCTCCCATCATCATCGTCATTATTATCATCATCATCATCATTCGTTCATTTTATTTTCCTCACTTATGCATGTGAGTACCACCCCAAAATGACACTCTTTACTTGTTTCTATTATCATGATGCATGTTGACATAACATAAAAAGAATTGACCATTAAACAAAAATGAATAATAATAATGGCACGAATATTAAACAACGACTGGTAAGCATAATATTAACGAAAAGTAAATATAGAAGTAATTGAAAGCAACATAAGATATAACAAAAGGAATATACTATTAACTACTAAGCATTTAGTTAGATTTAAACATGCTTAATGATTAATTAATGGAAACATATTCAATAATTTAATTTGATAGGAATTATGCTAAATAAGTTGGTACTAAGAAGCACATGAACAGTTATAACTAATATCATGCATACCTAAGGTGAGACGTTGTTATTGTTACAAAATGTTAATCTAATTTAACTACGCATGCTCAATTATCTGAATAGATTAACATAGTACAAAACTTATTATTTACACTTGTTCAGATTAAGGAGTTTAGGTAACGCAGAGATTTAAGGAACGATAATTGATTCGATTAACATAGTGGGTTAATAATTTAACATGGTATAAGTCTGGCTAATTGAACATGCTATCCTAATTCATTACACATGTTCAAAATTTAAAACCCAATAGTTTTTAATAATTTTAAGTAATAACAATGATTCATTATACGAATTATAACTCCTAACCAGAACCAAGAATTAAATGATACGAGAAACAGTAATTAAGGTAGGTATATCCCAAAGTAAAACGTACAGAGCAGGATTCATCGTGAATTAAATCATTTCTCATTCGTAATTATCTTGTCATCTTACAACCTTATGTTTATCATTCATCTTTTCTCTTGAGTCTCTTATACAGTAAAGAGTTTACATTAAATAACACTACATAACAGGCATTTATCACTTCCAGGAAGTTCATCTAAACCTAACAGATTCAACAATCAATAAAGGGAATATTATAGTAATCTAACAATCAATAAGTTAGCACACTCACACACACTACTTGTGGGTAGGGCTTTGACGGCCAGACACGCTCAATTCTTTACCTCAATTCTTTACCGCGTATTGCATTTAATCGTTATTCTTCTTCTCCTTCTTTTCGATACCTTCGCAAATTAATAACATCTATCAATAATTCATAACTTATAAACTTCCCTATTCTTAATTACGTAGTAATTCTAGGAACTCATTAAATCCAGCCACCAACACCAGAAACTATTTCCACATATTCAACCCATAGCCAAAATGCAGGTTATTATCCAGCTTTATAATTTAACCATGCTTAACAGAATAATTCATGTTGTAACTAATCTGAATTAAACTCCTAACTTCATCAAATGCAACAACAAATATATCAAGCTCTATAACAGCCCAACAACTCAGATTTCACATAGCATAATTCATTGCACTGTTATCATATACTATAAACTACAGAGGACTTTACCAACAGAACATCCAAAACTGTACCTCTCAGTAAACTCAAACATGTAGCAGCTCACCAATGAAGAACCCGAGGCTCCAACCATTGACCCTGCCCATCGCGAAATGACAATCCAGCTCGGTTGCAAGCCCTTGTCAGTTCATCCACTATCTCCCCATCACAAATTGAAATGAAACAATCTATTTGAAAACCTATCGTCAACAGAACAGAACCGAGGGTTCTATTTTTGCTTACCAGAATTGGAAGATCGGAGAAATGGAGCTTTGAGGTTCAGTTACTCGACATCTAGCAGCTCAGCTTGGTTGAAATCGTTCATCTCTTCATCGTTGTCGCCAGTATCCTTCTCGCAATATCCCTTTTTTCCATTTGGAGGCTCTACACCGCAAGTAGAGTGCGTGAGTTTTACGTTAGTGTTCTGTAGCTTATTGTAATTCTATGATATTTCCTTGTTGTGATATTTCCTTGATGGTTCTGTGATTTGAATGCCTTATTGTGATGCTCTGTAGATATCCTTTGTTAATAACTTTGTCCCTTGTTATTAGTTTTGTGACTTTCCTTTATTGCTAGCTCTGTTATCAATGCTTTATTTAGGAATGATAGTTATGACTAGAAGAAGGATGAACGAATGGAGAATTGTGCCAAGGATGACCATGTTTTATAGTGTTTACTTGTTATTAATTACTTGTGCTATATGTCCTTTCATGATACGTACATTGTTCTATTGTTGGTTCTGTTTTTTATTAATTGGTTAGTCTCTCTACGTAAATCATAATCATTATGTCCAAACAACTAGTCTAATAATTCTGTATGGCTTAGTAAGCATGTTTAATTAGTCAGCATGTCTAATCGATTAGCTAAGTATGTAAATCGACTAATAATTAAATAGAATAACAATTGTAATCTTCTGCGAACATGTTGATTTACTATTAATCTTGAACATGTAAATCACTTAGGATAACTGATTAGAACAACCACCTAAAATAATAAACGTAGGAAACATGTAAAACGACTAAGGAATTAAGTACGATAACTAGCATGTCAATCAAATCAGTTATGCAATGTTTAATTAGATGTTTAATCAACTAGAATCCCTGCACTTCGGTAAACTAAACTTTGAGCATGCTAATTAGCTAATGATAATATCAACCTATTAATTAAGCTAAGCATGTTAATTATTACTTAAGCATGTTGACTAACTTAACTAAAGTAATTAATTAAACTTGAGCATGTTAATTAACTTAGATATGTTAAACAACTTAAGCATGTTGAGTATGAATTAAGTATGTTAAACAACTTAACTATAATAGTTAATTAGGCCTAAGCATGTTGATTAACTTAATCATGTTAAATGGCTTAAGCATGTTAATTAGTTACTTAAGCATGTAATCAACTAGGTTGTTTGATACACTGTTATTATTCCTTAATTGCTATTATTCCGTGACAGATATTCTTTGTTAATTCGGTGTGCGTTTCTTTCCTGTAATACATGCTTTACTACAATGGTTCATTGATGAATGATTTCTACTTGGATGAACGAGTTCAGAATGTAAAAGAGTTAGAATGATAAGTCGAAACATGAACAAGTTATTGTTGCTATTGTCTATTGTTTAAATATCGCTCCATATATTGTTCTTGTCGTTTCTATTATTCGATACATATAATTTTCTGCCATTACCATTGTTTAATGCCCTTGAGTTAACTAGGCCTTAAGCATGTTTAATTGTGAATAGACTAAACCCTGAGCATGTTTAATAAATTAAACTAGTAAGTATGATCACTTAGTGAACATGTTAATTATAATTAGTAAGCATGTTAATCAACTAGGTCAATTAACTAATTGTGATTACTTAGCGAGCATGTTAATTATAATTAGTAAGTATGTTAATTAACTAGGTCAATTAACTAATTGTAATTACTTAGCGAGCATGCTAATTATATGTAGTAAGCATGTTAACTAACTAGGTCAATTAACTAATTGTGATTACTTAACAAGCATGTTAATTATATGTAGTAAGCATGTTAATTAACTAGGTTAATTAACTAATTGTGATTACTTAGTAAGCATGTTAATTGTAATAAGTAAGCGTGTCAATTAACTAGGTTGACTAGTGAGTATGTTAGTTAGCTAATTAATTATAATGAACCCGAGCATGTAAGTTAATCAGGATACCTAATTAGAATGTTAATCGTATCTCCTGGGAGCATGTAAATTGGTTAGAGTAATTAACTAGACCCGAGCATGTAATTAACTAGGATAATGATTTATAATTATACTCGTATGTTCAATCTTTGTATGTGCAACCAACTTATCTAAACATGTTTAGTTAATAATTAGAATACAACCATGATTAATCAACCAGAATAAGAGATTACCAATTTACAAGCATGATTCCGTTACTCGTTGTCTAAAGCATGTTTCCATGTTTAGTCTAGCTTAGTTCAATGAGCATGCTAGTTAATTGTAATTTCGTCACATTTTACTTTATCGTCTCATCTTGTTCATTCGCTGCTTTCAATTCGATATCATGATTGTTTCCTGTATTGCAGTGCGCTTTCAATTATTGTTATTCCTTATATGCGCTTTCAATTACAATTACTTTTATTTTAATGTGCACTTCAATTATTATGAATGTCAATGTTATAGTGCTTCATGTATCACGTTAGGTTGAGAATGTATGGTCATACATCATGCTAATAGAAATCAAATAGAGAGTGCCTCCTTAGTGGTGGTGCTCATACATGCTTAATGTGAGGAAAAAGAATTTAAAGAATAAGAAATAGGGAGTTTGGGAATGGTAGGGTAAGTACGGATCAACCAGGTAGACAGAATTTAAAAGAGAATGTTACCTTTCCCTTGTCGAGACTGCGAGATTGTCTACCCTAGGTGGTTGAAGCCAACAAAGATCTATCCTACCGCCACGGATTTCTCCAATCTCCAGCTCGAAGTAAGAGTAAAGAACCAACAAACGTAATGAAAAGACTGGTTTAGGGCGGTACCCACTCTAGAAAGAACTAAAGAGAGTCAAAAGCATATTGCATAAACCTTTTTCCTTACTGGGCTATTAGGCTCACGTATTACTTGTGCTATAGGTACAAATGACGAACAGATAATAATAGACTCATATACGAGAATGACGAACAAATAACAAAGCAAAGGTGAAGGATTTGCACGAACGAGATTCAGAGCTGGCCAGGCTAAGAGTAAAAATAAGGAACGGATGTAATCACATTAAGTTTTATTATATTGTACTCCATTGTTTAGTTTCTTCTTTAAATGATTTATTTATGCTTTTGCAAGGTTTGATAAATCCGCTAAGTTCTTATAAAAAGGTTTTATAACGCTTCCACACATTTTATCAATTGGTGTTCATAACGAGTTTAAAGAAAGAGTCAGTAGCGATTCGGTCAGACGCATTTTGATACATTTTTTTTTTAAAAAGAAAAATTTTGAATTTTTATGCATTTTCAAGGATTTATGAAAATCTGAGTCGTTACACGGTAGCCCACACATATCTACGAGGCATAGATGCGAGATTCTAAGCTAAATATGCCTTCATCTCTATTCCAAAGTGCTTCATAAGCCTTAACAACTTGAGTGAGTCCTCTAATGCCTGCATCCTACCAACCCAGGACAAACTGATTCTCAGTATGTTCGTGATTATAAGAAAGGGCATCATGTATAGGATCATTAAAAAACACGAAAATATGGCGCACTCAACAGACCTTTTGTGTCTGTAGGTCAAGAATCGGTTTCCCAAACTACAACTTGCAGGTCAAAATTGGAGTCTAGTTTTTTCAGGCTCAACCCAATTTGAGGTGAGCACCGATTATAAATAGTACGCCGTCGATTTGGACAGGCGTGCTTGTAACTGTTACCAATGGGAGTTGACTGGCATCCAGTGTGTCCATGCAGTCTCATGTATGCAATTTATGAGGAGATTGTTGGCTCAATAGACATTAAGTTATTTGTTTTGATGATGACAAAACATATTAAGTTGTTTAATTACCCATCCTTAGCATGTGCATATAACATTGCATAATATAATTTCTCCCCCTTAGTTTATAGAATTTTTTCACTTTTAATTTCATGCAAATCATGCTTTTCTAACAAAACAACTTACTCTAACTTCTCTCCCTTTTTGTCATAATAAAAAAGAATCCAATGGGGAGACAATTTATCAATCAAAATCAACCATTTAATTCAACATAACAATATTTCAATCAAAACAAATATCATTTCCCCCTTAGACATTTAACATATATAAAAATTAGGGAATCTCCTCAATACAAATCATTCAAGTAACTTAACTCTCCCCCTTTTGACATTAAGCATATATAAGAAACAAATCAAATATTTTTTTCCCATAAATATACCAATTGTTGGGAGTAAAAAAAATGAAAACCAAAGAAAAATAATTCATTATCAATTATAAGATTGATACCAATTTTAGAGATGAAAACATTTAAACTTCGAAACAATTATTCAAACAATTTCTTCCCCTATGTAAATATAAATATACAAATTCATGCAATGAGGATGTATAACAAAATCAACAATAAATGAAAAATCTCCCCCTTTTGACATTATTTAAAACCACAAGCTCATGGAGGAAACAATTCAAGAATGATACCAATTGAAATAAATTTCTCTTCCCCTTTTATCAATGTACATAATCAGGGGAAATCCAAAAATATCAAAACAAAATAACTCAAGCAAAATAAAATTTCCCCTTTATCATTAAGCATACATAATAGTTGGGGTTCTCAACTATCAAAACAAAAGCAATTAGATTTCTCCCCCTTAGAAAAAAACAATTGTTAGGAGAAACCATAATATACCAATTATAATAAAAACATTTAACCTTTGATAAAAAGATTTTCAAATTAAAAACTATTTTCTCCCCCTATTTCAATAAACAATTTCAACTCAATGGGGAGTAACAAGACATCAAAATCAAATACCAGCAATCTTTCAATATATGCAATTTATGATACCAATTGTTGAGTTGATAAAAATTATAACAAAAAGCAATACCAATTGAAGGAGTTAAAAGAAATTAAACAATGATACCAAAAAGAATATGCAACAAATAGAATCAATATTAAATGAAAATATAAACTTTTAACCTATATTCATTCTATCCATTCACTTCAAACCAAGAGTATAAATATTAAGCAATTTCATTAATCAATTAAGCATACTCTTGATTTACAATTGAAAAACACCTAAGTGTTTTTCTTAAACACTCAAATTTTTTGGGTCCTTGAATCGTTGGAATGTTTCCCTATTATCACTCAATTTTAGAGGGCAACTAAATTATTTATGTTCTACACAATTACATGCATGACAAATAGTAGGACATACAAAAAAATTTTCATAATTTTTCTTTCTAACAAAAGGTTAATAGCCAATTTCAGATTTATCAAAAGTAACCATTTGTTTTCCTATGAGCATATTTAAATTTTTACTCCCGTTAGTGAAATTAAGTACAACACAATTTAAATCACAATTTTTAACTTTCAATGTGCTAATTTAATTCTCAAGTTGTAATGACCCAGATTTTTCGTAAATCATTTAAAGGCGTAAAAATTTGAAATTTATTTTTGAAATAAATCAGAGTGTGTAAATCCGAATCGCTACCAACTCTTTCTTAAAAACTCGTAGTGAAACCAACTTATTAAATATACGAAAGCGTAAACACTATAATGAAGATCATCTGTTTAAAGTCTTGCAGAAGCGTTATAAAATAACCCTTTATAAATCATGGCGGAAGCGAAAGAAATCTTTCAAAATGAAGTACTAAGCCGTTCAAACACTACGTCTATCAAATAAAACTTGACAATTAACTTCGTTGATTCACAACGTTTACCCATCTTTGTCCTTGCCTTGCCAGCCCGAATCTCGTGTATGTGAAATCATCCACCCCTGTTTCATTATGTGTTTCTCATCTACTTCTTATCCGTTTACTATCTGTTCGTCATTGTATCTACACCACAAGTAATGACGTGAACTTACGCCTAGTAAGGAGATGGGAGAAAACAATTTATGCATTTCTCTCTTTAGTTCTTCTTGGAATGGGGCCACCCAAACCAATTCTTTCATTACGTTCGTTTTCTTTGTTCGTTCTTTAACTCGTATATCGAGCTGGAGATTGGGGGTGGTCCTTTGAGATGGCCTAGCTGTACAGCTCTAACCTCCTGTGCTCATGCTAGTCCCTTCACTGACTAGGTGAGGGTGTATCCTAGCTGCTAAGCTAGATCTGAACTACCCATCTACCCCAACTCCCTATTCGTTCCCTTTTTGAGGTGTATCCCGCCTTCTGGGTTCTTTCTCTTTCCGGCGTATCCCGCCTTTAGAGTTCTTTCTTCTTTCGGCGTATCCCACCTTTAGAATTCTTCCTCTTTCCAGCGTATCCTGCCTTTAGAGTTTCTTCCCTTCCGGCGTATCCCGCTGTTAGGGTTTCTTCGGTGACAGACGTTTCCCGCTCGTCCTGAACATACTTGTTCTTAGCATTTTCCTCACTCGTGCATGTGGGTACCACCCTGAAGGTTACCCCCTACTTGGTTTCTATTAACATGAACTCATTCTAACTTCTTCCAAACAAACAAAGCACATATGAGAAATAATATCAACACTTTAGAAAATCCACAGTAAACAATGAATGAAACTAACATGTTTCACATAACGAAAGTAATGACAACATTTAACTATCCGTGCTATTAACATTCATTATCACAAAACAGAATATGCTTTGACATGTAAGGAAAGTATTCGTCAACGCAAAACACTAGCTAAGAACAACTGACATGCTTCATAACTTAAGGTGAATAGCGGTGAATCACACAATATAAGATATCTAATTAACTATGCAGCAGTAAATACAAATTATCGAAAGGTGTTTCTATTTGACTAATTAGCATAAATACATTTAACTAATCATACTTTTAATTGAACTCGTGACAACGTTCATGCATCTTAACTCTTTAACCCTTTTTCCTTCATTTGTTCAGTTAACTAAACTTTTTTCCTTCGTTTGTTTAGTTAACTAAATCTTTTTCCTTCGTTACTCAGTTAACATTTCATATCATAGTAATTCATACCTCATTCCATAGGCATCAAATCTATCACTTAGAAATTAAAACAATAAAAGGAATATCAATAGGGAAATCAAAGTTCATTCATGCTCATCACACATCCTCTTTTTCAATTCATTATTCTCTACCTTTCCACAACTACTTCATGCTTCACAAAACTCATTCATTAACTAATAGCATCTACATGACTGTTTAGCAGTATTTTGTTCAACTAAATCATACTTTAAATCAATCTTAACAACGGGAAACTATACAACCAATCATGCTCTCATTACTTAATCAAGAAGAAGTTAACTACAAAACATGCTAAAGAAGTTAACTACTAAACATGCTCTTTGATGGACAACTTGTAGCGAATGATCTATGTCAGATTATGATCCATTATCTCACCGGACTATGCATGCTTTTTAACAACCAAATCAACAGTGAATCTATAACACCTAGCATGCTTTTAAATCGAGTACACAAGGGAAATTATCATGCTTTGACTACACGAAATAGCGGAAAAACATATACAATAAACACATAACAATGGAAGAGAATGTACTTGGATAATCCTGCTTACATACACTTAAAGGAAATATAACTTCTAAGTACGCTTACGACAGGCAAAGGGAATAACATTTAGAATAGATTGTACGCTTAAACATCACACTATGGACTATAATCAACAAGGTCTCTTAAAACCAAACAGGAAGCATTTGAACATTTATCTAACATTATAAGTTCTTTAACATCACTAGAAATATCATCACTAGAAATCTGTAAAGGAAACATGGAATCATTACATCATAACTTCTTTGTCATCACTTAGAACAATCTGTAAAGAACTCATTCATGCTTTTCTTCTGTTCTAAACGCTTCTTCTCTGTTTTATTCAAGCTCAGTAACATACGTTTCTCCTCTGTTTTATTCAAGTTCAGTAACATACCAAAAGAAAACAAAACATTCATATCATATAAAAAGTGAGGCAACTACAGAAACAATCAAAACCAGACAACGAAACAACTCACACACATGACAATACTTGGGTGTAGGGCCTCCATATGGCCAAGACTACCCATATCCTTACCTCGCATCTTTATCGCGGTTTGTACTTATTCGCTATCATTTTTTGTCTTCTTCTCTTCTTCTTTGTACCTAATACCATCCACACAATAAGTATCTAAGAAGGGTATGAAATCAACAACATCAACCATCAATCAACGTATGACTTAACTCATGGTATTCAGAATACATTAATCCAACATGCAAATTACCTCTTTTTAATTTTTCCAACCAATAGAGTGCATGATCAACATCACAGCTTGGAAAACTCATACTAACATATCACTAAGCACACACTCAACATATTATTAATCAACCAACATTCCCAACAGATTATTAACCAACCATCACTTCCAACACCAACCAACAGAGAATCACATGCTTGAAGTCAAAATAACTAACCAACAGATTACTAACCAACCAACCTTTCTAACACAAATCATGCAGAAGCCCTCAACAAAGAGTGTACAGGCCATACAGAGCATATTCCAAACACTTAATCAAGTTGCAGAACATACAACAGCGGCATTATCCATCCAAAAACGCAAGCCTAAGTCTTACAGAACATCCATAACAGAATCCAAACTGAAGCAGCAGAGAAAACAAAATTGAACCATACCAGAGTTCTCGGCCATCAGCTCTCCTGCACAGTTCTCAGCTCAACTCGAGAGCTTCACTTTGCAACACGAAGAGAAGTCTCCTGCACAAAACTCCTATGCCGATTTATCCTCCACTCATGCCCGACAGTCTCTCAAATTCGTCAACAAACCCCAACCACTGCGTTAATTCACTCCCGACAACGTCTCTCCATTTTCTTCACTGTATTTAATAGCGGCCCCTTTTTCCTTCAATTCCTCCACCATTCCAGCTGGAAAGTAAAGCTGGAAGATTAGTCCCTGAAAATGGACAGCTCACCCAAATCTGGTTAATCCGATTTGATGCACACGGGTCGGAGCACCCGATCATAGCCCAACCCGCCGGAATCACCCCTGCCCGACGCGAAATCATCCATTCCGTTCCTGCCATGCCCGATTAATCGAAAGCAAAGGAGGAGGAAGAAGACTCAGCCAACCATACCTCCAAACTTCACCGAAAAACTCGTCGCAGAAGCTCGCCGAATCGCGATCTAAACGGCCGAGAGAACCCGTGCCCTAGCTCCGCCGTTCCACGCCCATGGAAGCCACCAGGAGGTCGCCACGCCATCGAACAGAGTCACCCATTCGCCGGAAGTTGCCCGATCTCCGTCTCCCGCTCGTCGTCGCCGATCTCTCTGTCTCCTCGGTCTCACTCCCTCTCTTCTACGTGAAATGTCCAGATTTCCTCCCCTTTTCTCATTTTTTATTTTTATTTTCATTGATTTATTCTTTAAATCAAACATTACTTTCAACACATGTATTTTCATGTGTTGATTATTCGCACAACATATGAGTCGACCCAAATTATAACTCTCGACTTATTTCAAATGTCGTTAAAGAATTATTACGGGTCCGATTTAAATTTCTTAATTCTATTTTCTAAATTAATGTCCATCAATTAACCTACAATAATCCTCTTAAATTATAACATAACGGTTATGTCCTTAGTAATACCCCGATAAATATCCGTTAAATCCAAATGCCCCTAATTAATTTCTGATTATTCTTAATAAATTTTGATATAAAATTTTGGAGTGTTACACAAGTGATTTAATAAAAACATTCAATTCATCGTTCTTAATTTTCAAATCACTAAGTTCTTTTTCAAAAGATTGAACAATACAAACATGTTTTTTCATCAATTCATCATTATCCTTTCTCAACAATTTAAACTTACGTTTAAGCACATTGTATTGATCAAACAATTCATTAAATGTATCTAGCGATTCATTATCATCATCTATATTATCTAAATCGCTAGAAATATCATTTACCTCATTTTCTTCCTTGGCCATTAAGCACGTATTGGCCATTTCCTTTCCTTCGAAAGATATGCTTTCTTCACTTTCAATTTTAGTTGTACCTACATGTGTAAGCTCAAGAAATTTTCATATATCATAACTGCTAACACATCCTTTTACTCTCTCAAATTCATTATTACTCAAAGCACAATAGAGTATGGTCATTGTAATACCCCAATTTTTCATAACGAAATTAAGTAAAGATAATTGTAAAAATTAATTGGGTATAATTAGATAATTGAAGATTTATTTGATGGAAAATTTAATTAGGGATAATTGGATAATTATTGAGGATTTATTTGATGGAAAATTAATTTGAAAAATCGAATCAAAGAAATTAAATTGGATCGATAATTATCATCAAACAATATTTAGACTAAATCAGGAATTGGAATTGGGCCGAAAATAATTAAATGAAAAATTTAATTGAATGAAGGAGATTTATTAAATGAAGAATTTAATGAATGAAGGGGGGATTAATTGGGAATTAAAATAAAGAAATAAATAGAATTTAAAAGAAAAAGAAATTGAAGGAAAAGAGAGGTTGAACCGGTTTAAACCAGTTTGGTTTGGGTTGGTTCGGCTTGTTCCGATTTGAAGACAAATGAGAAGGTTAGTTTTTCTTGAAGAGAAAGAATTGGATTTTAGAAGATGGGAAAGGGAATTTGAGAGAGAACCCGTGAAAGGAGAAGAAAAATCGGGAGACCAAGAGGGAGAACCCGAGAGGGAGACGACGACGAGGGAGCATGGGACTGGGCGTCGGGTGCTGGGCTTCGTGACGTGGGTACCCCTCGCGGTGAGCTACTGACGACGATGCGGGAGTGCCGGAGTCATGGTGCTAGGGCTAAAAAATGCCTGAGCTGCCGAACGGAATCACGGGCAATGAGCAAACCTGTACGCTCATTGAGGCGAAATTTCGGCCGAGGTAAGTCGTGGTTGATTTATCCTCTATTGATTGTGGGTTGATTTGGCAATGAAAAAATGGCAGGGGCAAAGGGCAGGGCTTGGCAGTGTGAGTGGGTGGAGCTGCTGGTAGTCAACCGGTCCTGTTGGTTCCGTTGTGAACCCTACTCGCGATGAATGGTGTTCTGGCAGAGAAGGGAATTCTCCACATTTTTTCCCTTACAGCTGGCATTGCACTCTGTTGATGAATTGTGAGAGACGTGCCCGCGAGCTCCTCTCTTCCCTTATGACTTTCTCTACCAACTTGCTGCATAAGTCAAAGACAGGATGTAGAATCTAGAGAAAGAAGCTTTGAAGGGTTTCCTATTTGTCTGCAGAAAGAAGGAAGAAGACAGAGGTATCTTTTGTCTATAAATTGAGGAAAGAAGAAAGGTGGCTGGAGGATAGAGTAAGTGTTGATGCTGATTTAAAAAGGAGAGGGCAACTGCTGTGGGAGGGAAACTTCGATAGAAGGAAAATTTTCAGGTAAGAAATAGGATGCAAGTTGGCCAATGGAGACCCTGCATCACGGGATGTTTGTGAAATTGCTTACTGCCTTGGTTTGGTGTTTGTGATCTTTGAATTCTATTTGCTTTGTGATTTCTATTAGTTATCTATTGTGATTTTGGAATGGATGAATTGGTTGTGCTATGAATTTGTGAATTGCTCTCTGTTTGGTTAAAAGAAATTAGTTAATGGATGATGTGTCACGCCCCAAAGGGAACCCGAGACAGAACGAGAAATGATCCGACCCAAAAGGACTGAATCATCCGACCCTCACTTAAATCTAAGAAATAGCAGCGGAAGACTTACATAAAGTAGTTACAGACCAGGCCCAAAATAAAGGTTTAGAAGTGACAATAATATAATCCAATTTAACAAAGTCTAAAATTAAGCGGAAATAACATAAGATAAAACTAGGATACAAACCTCACTAAAATATCTCTAGTCTCTTAAACAAAGTAGGAAAATAATTAAATTTGGAGAAATTGTAAAATTTTCTCTTGAGGTGGGAACGAGGAACTACTCTGATTATTTCTTGAAAAATATAGTCAAATTTGGGGTGAGTCGACAAAACTCAGTAGGAATTTATTTTATATTTAACTTTTATATCATATGAATTTAACGTATTTTTTTTAGTTAAATAAATTTAATAGGTCAACATATAAAAGAAATGATGATGAGCAATAAATTAAATAACAAAATTTAAATAACGGAAATACTCAGGCTGTAATATCCCGAATTTTTATATCAGAATTTAAAATTGATAATTGGAAAATAATTGGAGATATTTGAATTAATCGAATAAATTATCAGGATATTACTAATGGCGTAATTAATATGTTATAATATTTAATTGAGGAAATGGATTTTGGGACGAGTTGGGACGGTATTTGGCGTCCTCAACTCTAAATTGTCATAGTACGGACGCCGCAGACAACAGCAGAACCGTCCGCTTTGAATCTGTCCAATTCTGGGACAATTCAGACACTTACGGATGACTGCGGATGAGAGAAAAATGGCGTCCGAATGAATCTGTCCTTAAACTGGACACATTCGAAAGGTAGCGGACGAGAGAATAATAGTGTCCGAATGAATCTGTTCTAATTCTGGAAACTTTCGGACGATAGCAGACGAAGCGGACGAGAGAAAAATGGCGTCAGAATGAATCTGTCCTAAGTCTAGATACATTTGGACGACTCATGCGGACGCTAAATGGCATTCGAATATGCATTTCTGATGGTACGGACGAAGGACTGGGGACGCATTTTCTCTTCTGAAAATTGGTTTCGGACGATGCGGACGACGCACCGCATCCGGAAGGGCAAAATTGGCTGAAAAACCCATTTAAATATGATGTCTCTCTCTCTTCCATAATCCATTTTACTTCAATTTCTTCAGCTAGAAGGAGGTTTCCACGTGGCAGCTCTCCTGTAAATGAGTAAGGCTATTGATTCTGGGTGTTTTGTTCTTCTCGGGTGTTGGCTAGTGAGTGCTTTCCTTCCCTCTTCCTTTGAGTTTTATGAGTTATGCAGTAAATTATAATCTGTTCAGACTTGGAAAATATGTTAGTATTGTGGGTATTGTTGGAAAAAGGTTGTGCGTATGATTTGTCGAATTGTCTTCTATCGACAGTTCTAAGAAGCTGGAGGTTTGATTGAATTACGTTTGGATTGGAATGAATCTGTCTGTTTTATGCTTTAACTCTGTGTTGATTATTGGCTTGCAATATGGGAAGAGAAAGTAGTATGGATATAAGTTTGAGTTAAGATTGTCTATGACATATTAAATGATTGAAGGTGTTGACAGTCTAAATGATTTGTTGGATAATTTGTTATGTTGGATTGGTTTTGGATTGTGACAAGTTGTCTTGTACTTTTGTTGGTGACCTGCTGCAAATGAGAGAATGGACGAAGAGCAAGTTGGTGAATGACCAAACTTGGAGGTCGTGTTGAGGGGTGCTGCTGCTTTTGGGCGTGTTTCAAGTATGCAGGTATTACAAAGTCATTTATATAGTCTTTTACATGGATTTAAGGATATGTGCGATGAGGATTGTGTGATTGGGCCTTGTTAGTTTCTGTGGATGGTTGTTCTGTCAATTATGGTTATGATCTACTCTCTGTGAAGCTTTAGTTTGATTATTGTTGAAGTTGAATCTGTTGTTTATTCCGTTGTTCAACTTCTGCCACTAAGTGAAGATTTGGAAATCTATTATCTTTGGTTATTTTGGGATAACATTGATTAAGGAAAATATGAAGATAGCTTTATAATGTATTCACTCGGTAATTTTGTATTAAAGTAGGCGCATTAACTAGTTCTCTACTCTGATGTGGGAAATATGGTTTTCTGATGAAGTACTATTTGGTTTTGTAAAGTTTATTTATCATGACACATTGATGGAATGAGCAACATTGTAGGTTATTGCTATTCCGTTATTTAAGATCTTGGAATTGGTATTGCGAGGTTGCTTGGAAATGAAATTGACTAATGAGATTTATTAAGTGTAAAGGTTTAGGGGATTGTGTTATTAATGCATCGTTGTTATGGTTTTGAAGGTACGAAGAAGAGAAAAGAAACAGAAATGCGTTATGGACGCCAGGTAAGTAATACTTATTGTGCCTTGGTCTTCGGACCCTACATCACAAGAATTAGGATTGCATGCTGTGTGTTTACTAGATTTAAGTTCTTTTAATGAAGTGTTTATTAGACATTTATTGCATATAGGATTGTATGAGTCCACGTACATATTGTATGACATAATAATCTATGTAAATAGGCGTGTGGGGGTTCGGGAAGTTAATGACGTCCCATTGTCATATAGATCAGTGTTGGACGAATTAGAAAGAAAATAGGTTAGCGACATGGGATACCAGGGTTCAGTGCTTCATATTCCAAAATCCCCAACGTTCTTGTAACAAAAGAGTGTATACAGCCTGGGTAACCCATTGATATATATATATTTCTCCTTTGTGGATTGGTCGGGTTACTCATGGTCCCACGGTATTTGTCATGTATACACTCTTGACTTAAATTGCATTGTATGATCATGCATATCATTTGCACTTCACTTTATCACTTACTGAGCGTTAGGCTCATTAGTTTAGGTCTTATGATGTAGGTACGAACGAGCAACAGATGAACAGATGAAGGACAGTTGATGAAGGATTTGCTTGGGTGGATCTTGTGGCTGGCTGGGCTAGAAAGTGAAAGGAAAAGTATTGAAAAAGAGTTTTGTAAATTATTTTTTATTCTTAATGTTGTTTTTATTCCGCTGCATTTGGTTTAAAGAATGTTTTGGCTTTTGAGCGTAAATTGAGAAAAGTGAAAGTAAAGCAATCAGGTTTTAGCGATCGGGTGTTAGCGATCAAATTAAAGCAATCGGGTTTTAGCAATTTTGTGTTAGCGATCGGGTTTTATGAAGGAAAAAGACCCGGATGTTTTTATGAAAAGAAAAGTATTGAATTTTACGTATTTTAAAAGTGCGGGATGTTACACAGGCGATCGCAAACAACCAAATTAAATAATGGTGATACTTAGGCTATCGCAAACAGCCAAAAAGACCTTGATCAGGTTTAGGATTTTGCGCCTAGAGACACGGCACATATAGTTGTCCCATTACTCTGGTTAACAATGAAAATAAATAAATATAAAATGAATATAAATGAACTGAAAAGTAAATGTAACATGCTCAATTTAAATTTAATACTTATATTTTAAGAATTAAGATGCGTTAAATATAAAATAACCCCTACCTGGAAACTTGGAACAGATAAATACCAAGGCCCAATTCAAAATGGTTCAGTGAAACCCGACATAAACGGTTCGATGATTTCCTAAGGTTGGAAACCTAATCATAAAATTTATTTAAAAATTAGGATTTTGGGATTTAAAATTTATTATTCAAACTTTCAGACCAATTGAGAATAACCAAATAACGTTAGGGTTAACAACATTTAATACGTTCCAATTAAACCTAGTTTGGACCAAATTAGGGTCTGGTTAGGCCCAAAACATGTAATTGGGCTGAAGCCCATAATGAATTGGACTTCAGTCTAGGAGCAAACCTGGACGCGGTCCAGGATGATCCTTGTTCGCAAACCATGTTACACTGGTTTGCGAACAGAGGTGCTCCCTAAAATCTCAATCATAACTCAGTTGAGGGAAAGGTATCACGAACGGAAATCTCATTCCTGACCTTCGGCTCTCCAACGCCCAAGGTTCGCAATGGTCATGTCGTGCTTCTACTGTCTTGTCGATACACAGCTTGGTCAAAAACAGAACTCCGATCAGAGTTCTATTCTAGACTCACAACGTACAACAACATTAGAAACCATTCAAAATAACATTTCAATTATAATAGAAGACCAACTAAAAACATCTAGGGCTTGCAAAATTTATAGAACAAAACCAAAAATTGAATCTTTTAGTAGTTACTCACTGTCAATGCCTCACCAAAATTTACCACTCAACACTAATGAACCAACTTCGATCCTTAAAGAAAACAAAATCATCCATTAACGCAGATTCTCAAGGTACAGAAGAGGCTCTAACATATTGCGACACACCTTGGCCAAGAAATGAAACAACCATTTGCCAGAGGACCAATCCTCTTCGCCGATGGCCCATCGGAGACAAGAGAAACCGACATCGAGAAGATTTGGGAAGTTGGAGTGGGGGAGACCTTCCCCACTCCATCTAAAATAGGGGGGAGGTTTCCCCCCTGTTTCGGAAACAACCCCCCGAATGGGGGTTGTGTTTCTACTTATTATTTATTTTTTCTTGGGCTAGGCTGGCCCAGATATCACTTGATGAATTGATGAATGACTCTCGGCTATAAATAAACTAAATTGGATAGTTGAATGAGGGAGTCAAACTAAGTGTCTCTATTATTGCCCATGTGATTGTGGGAAATCCTCTTTGTGGGTTGTTGATGAACCGTGAAATGTTGGATCATGAAAAATTACTTTGGTGATACTCTGCTATTTTTGATTGAATAACCTACCTTCATTTGGAAATTAGGAATTGACTAATATACTAATAAATCTTGCAAAATGTCCCTCTTGCTGAAAAATGTGGGTTTGATAATAATTGGATTTAGTCTTGTTAGTTGAAGAAATAGATAAAAAAAAAATGACCTATGAATTGTAGGATAATGAAATGACCTATGAATTGAGCGGTAATGGAATGACCCATGAATTGTGCAGTAATAAACAATGAAAGGTTAGTTTAAGTATTATTTTACTCATTCTCTATTAAATAACAAATAAATTGTCTCTATTAATTAGTGTGAATTGTCCTATGCTATATAAACTATAAACTGCTTTCTGTATAGATATATGAGTTGTTTGAGCGTAAGCATGGATTATAGTGATTATAGTGGACTACTTTAAGATATTTTGTGTTGCTATGGATTGTATATGAACTAGCATTCATGCATCACGATAGGACTTATGAAAATGTGATATATTCACGGCATGATGAATGAAATGAACCAATAAACGTAAATAGTAGGGAAGGGGTTCGGGAGAGAAGGTGACGATGCTTGGTGGTGACACCCTTGATGAAAATATCCACTCCTATAGAGGTTGGAGTCTATTAAGTCACAAGACCAACAGATATATCCCTGCTATTAGTCCCTAAACGTCGAAAATACAAAGATTGGTGACGCTTGTGGTGACACCTTTGATGGAAATCTCCACTCATGTAGAGGTTGGAATCGGTTAAGGCATAATGACCAACATATGTATCCTTTCTTTGATAATGAAATGTGAAGGAAATGTAAAGGAAACGAAAACAAAATGAAAAGGTAGAAAAGATAGGTTCTTTTATGAGAACAACTACATAAGCATGAGCATAAACATACATTTTATTTCTTGCTGAGCGTTAGACTCATTTTCTTACCCGTGATGCAGATGATTATATTGATGTCAATATGGAGGAGGAGGCATTTCCAGTTGAGAACTTGAGTTATTAACCGGATTCGACATGATGTGTTATGGCTTAAAGAAAATAAAAAAGGTTGTTTTAAATAATGGTTTTATTTCGGCAACGTTTTGTAATATAAAAAACTGTGAACTTTCAAAACTTTTTGTAAAATAAATGGACTTTTATTAAATAATGTTTTAAAAATGTTTCGCTATTCTTCCGCTGATTTACTCTGATATGTTTTATTGAACACATTTTAAGAATAAAGAAAACGAAAAATTTTTATGACAGAAAATATAAAGAAATAAAATGTTTTAAAAACACAGGGCGTTGCAGTTATGGCTTTGGCATTTAAGCTCACTATATGCTTATCACAATCAAAAGGCACATTTAGACCATTAAAACCATTTTCAATAATATGTCATAAGTCAAAATCTAAAGATTTTATGAAAATTCTCATCTTAGACTTCTAATATACATAATCACTACCGTCAAAATATGGAGGTCTAACTAAAGATTGCCCTTCAACACAAGTACTGAAATCCATATTTAATAAAAAAAATATTTCAAATGATTTATAACAAAAAGTTCAAACAAATCAAAATCAGTTTATGCAAATATTCACAATATCACACAAAAAGTTTATCTAATCTCACTCTGATATCAATTGTTGGACTGTATGCGTACCTAAGAGAGAAGAGGAGAGGAGAGGAGAGGGGAGGGGAGGGGACAGGTGGGGGTGAATTAGGTATGCTAAATTTTTCGTACGATATTTATTATTATATCCCTAAGTGATTTAACAATAATAAATAAAGCAAAACAATCACAAATATAAAAGAGTTTAGGGAAAGAACTACGATACCAAGTTTGTTCACATGGTTCGACAATCTCGGCCTACGTCCGCCCTCCAAGTTCCCGATTTGAGATCCTTAAATAACCTAACCTCCCCAGTTAGTGATTATTGACTTCACGGGTGTCAATCAAACTTTTAGAATAACTAATTCTTAGGGTGTCACCCTTAGCTTGACTATTCATAGGGCGTCACCCTCGGTTTAATTACAAAAAGAATGAAATGAAAATTACAAGCAAATTGTAACATCCCGTATTTTCATTTATCTATCCTTTAACCGTATAAAAATTTTCTTTAAAAACATGTGGAGGGAAAAGCAGAGTGAACAACAGCGGAAGACTTTAGAAACGTTAAAACATACGATCACAACTTAAAACGATTTTAAGCAAACAACATTAATACTTTAAAACTATTTAAAACATTTGTCACAACTAAAATAAATCACTTAAAGTCTTTGAAATACTTAATAAATTCCACTTCTTGAGCCATAACCCATCGGTCAATTCGTTAAACAGCACAAAAGGGCTCAACACTGCAATACTCCATCAGCTGCCTCCTCTACAACCTTTTATCCAACCAAATGCTCTTTACCTACGTCACAAGACTTAAACTGTAATACCCCAATTTTTGTAAACAGAATTAATCAATGATTTATTTAACGAGAAATTAATTGGGGTATAATTGGATTATTCAGAGAGATTTTATTATGGAATATATTATCATGAAAATAATTTTAGAAAAATAATTGTTAGAAGATAATTAGATCAATTATTAGATAATTATCTTGGAAACCGAATTAAAGAATTTTAATTGGACTGATAATTATCATCATGCACTATTTAGAGAAAAGAAAATTAGAATTGGGATTAAAATAATTAATTGAAAATTTTGATTATTTAAAAGGAAAAGAAATGAAGTAATTATTTGAATGGAGAAATGAGGAGAATTTAATTAGGGGATAAATAGAAAGTAGGGATTAATTATTAAATTGAGATATATTTCAAGTGAGGATTTGATTTGATTAAGTAAGGATTTAATTTAAAGAAAAGAGAAAGGGAAATTAACACCACAAACCCTCTAGTTCGAGGTCAATGACAAGTCAAACTTTAGAGAAATTTTTTTAACAACTAAAACCCTAAACTATGAGAAATTAACGCCGGTAACCTCGCAGTTAAGTTTTCCGTCAAAGTTCGTCAAATCTAACTTCTCAGTTAACTTAAAAAGTTTTTCCCTTAATTTCGATTTCGTTCGTCGGCGTAAATCCTTAAAATCGATGTAAGTTCTCTCGTAAAAATGAATTTCAAAGTCGAAGATTCAAAAATTTCGAACTTTCTGACTGTAAAACGACGATTTTTGAAAAATAACCGTCGATTTTAGGTTTAAAGGCGTTTTTTAACATATGACGGACGTCCGTTACACGTTGACGGACGTCCGTCATAGGTTGTCCATCATATATTTAATATTAAAAAAAAAATTAAATTACTGTTTTAACCTTATAAAAAGTTTATAGTAATATTTTTAGAAGGGCAAAACAGTAATATGACAGACAAGTTGGGTACAGTTGTCTACCACTTGTCTGTCAAATTACTGTTTTGTCCCTATTAAAATATTACTGACAATTTTTTTTAGGGTTAAAACAGTAATTTAATTTTTTTTATTAATATTAAATATAAGATGGACGTCCGTCGCCACGATGAACGTCCTGATAGGTTAAAATGCATCTTTTAACATATGACGGACGTCCGTCAACGTAACGGACGTCCGTCATATGTTTTTTTTTTTTTTTAATATTAAATATAAGATTTTTAACCTATGACGGACGTCCGTCAACGTGTAATGGACGTCCGTCATATGTTTTTTTTTTTTTTTAAATATTAAATATAAGATTTTTAACCTATGACGGACGTCCGTCAACGTGTAACGGACGTCCGTCATATGTTAAAAAACGTCTTTAAACCTAAAATCGACGGTTCTTCTTCAAAAATCGTCGTTTTACAGTCAGAAAGTTCGAAATTTTTGAATCTTCTACTTTGAAATTCATTTTTATGAGAGAACTTACATCGATTTTAAGGATTTACGCCGACGAACGAAATCGAAATTAAGGGGAAAACTTTTTAAGTTAACTGAGAAGTTAGATTTGACAGACTTTGACGGAAAACTTGACTGCGAGGTTACCGGTGTTAATTTTTCATAGTTTAGGGGAGACGGATCGGAAGAGAAGAGGAGCGATCGAGAACGGGAGACGTCGTCGCGGCTCGGGTCCGCGCTGTCTGGCGTGCTGGTTACAGGCTACGATTGCGGGCGACGTTTGGCGAGCGGTAACGGACGGCGCGATGAACAGCGAGCTAGGGCTCGGTGTTCCGCGACATTCGGAGTTGCAAATCAGAGCTGCGAATCGCCGGTGGAGGTAAGTTTGGATGATTTTCTTCTCCCCTTGAGGATTGTTGGCCGATAATGTGCAGGGGATGAATTGGTTTGCTGGAAGAGTTGGTTCGGGACTAATTCTGTTGGTCCACAATTAAATTGGTTAAGTCAGTTACCTTAGTTGGCTGGTGTCTTCCACGTGGAGGATGGGCAATGGACCACCCTTTCTTGAAGTGGGAAAATTATCCTCTGGTTTGTGTCAGTGGAAATCATCTCCTCCTCGGCTATAAATGACTGGCCGCAATGAAGTGTCAGAGGTAATGTGCTCTGTAATTGTGTTACGTGATGTTGAAGTGTGTGATCTCTCCTGCCTATACAGATGTGGCCATAATGCTGGAATGCAGGGGATGTGCTTGGTGAGTTCTGTAAAACGACAAAGAGTGAGGGATGGTGAATGACGGCTGAAAGAACAGAGGAGAAGAAGAAGCTTCCTCTCGAGTCCTGTAAGTCTGAAGAAATGGGCTACTGTTTTATGTTTCTAATTGAAGTTACTCTAATTTTTTAGCAGTGAAGGAATCGGTTTGAGGTTTTGGTGTGGAGTGCTGGCCTAGGATTGTGAGTGAAGGGTGAGCACATGCCTTGGATGTTCTTCATGGTAAGATGGATCTACTCTTTGTTGCCTTTGGATGTATTATATTTACTGGTTTGGTTAATACATCTATTAATGGTTCTGTTGATTGACAATATGTAGAGATATTACTATGGTAAAATTTTGGGTTGTTGATCATGATGAGATGCTGCGTTAGATAGTATAAAACAATGAGGAAATGTTTATCTACAGATGGAATCAACTCTACTTTTTGTGTTGAATTCTAGACATGTTTTTACTGTTGGGTAGTAAACTGCGGTTGGGTTGTATTTTGTCTATTGGAAATATGTTTGCGTTTTTAATGATGATGTTCTCCGAATGAACGGACTTTCTATTCTATTACAGATTTGAGTAATTATTGTTAAGGATATGGGTAATTATTGGTAATTAATCAATGGATTAATGGACTTAGTTGAAGCAACTTGATTGGGTGATAACCTATTGGACTTGATTTACATGCATGGATTTGTTGATTTAGTTTAGTGAATACTCCGTTATGGGTTAGTGGTTAAGATATTGACATTGAAGGAAAAGAAATACATATGTTCTGGAAATGATAGTTGTTTTGTTGAAGTAAAGACGTGGTGAACGTTGGATCAATATTTTGTTACTCGAATTAATAGTCTAAAATGTTTAGTTGATGGATATAAGAAGTTGTTAGGATTCTGTGTTTGGAATTAAATGGTTCTCTACTCTGCTGCAGAAAATAAGGTTTCGTGATAAAATACAATTCGGTTTTATATAGTAAATTCTCTTTATTATTGGGACACATTGATGGAATAAGCAACATTTGTTGGCTATCGCTATCTCGTTGCACATATTAAGATATTGGAATTATTACTGCGTGGTTGCTACGTAATTAAGTTGACTAATGAGGTTTGTTAAGTGTTAAGGGGAAAAAGTATAAATTAAGGTTACACGTTTATTAACTATAAATTAATAAAGATAAATTAATAGAGATTCGTTAAGCGATAATTAAGTTGTTAAATAATAAACGTAAGATTTATGATTGATAAAAATATTAATAAATAAATTATAATTATTTTGAAGGTATAAAAGAGAAGAAGGACATCGTTAATTTCTGAATCGCGCTAGGGACACCAAGTAAGTTGATACTTACTGAGTTTTGGTCTTCGAACCCTACATCATAAGAATTAGGATTTGTCTGCTTTGTGTTCTTTTAATGTTATGTTTATTAGACGTTTTTATCATATAGGTTTTTATCATATATGATTTTATTTAGGCACAAGCATATTGTATGCCATTTTAAAATATATGTAAATAGGCGTGTGGGGGTTCGGGTGATCGGTGACACTTTCATACGGTAGTATTCCTCCCACGTCGGGAGTGGTAGGTTTAGAGTTAGCTACGTGGAAGTTAGGGTTCACCTTTACCCCGTTCTGAAACCCCCAACGTCTTTAACAAAAGTGAAGATACCGGCATGTGGAACACCCCCGATGGATATTGATGTATAAGTTGGTGATATATTTTAATGGGAGTTTTGTAGTATGTTGCATGGATTAAGTTGGTTGATAAATTGCATAACTTACTTGAAGAAATCTAATATGCAATGGTTATATGCAAATGCTTAGTTTTAGGGTAAACAACTTATTAGAGTTTTGTAGCATGTTGCATGGATTAAGTTGGTTGATAAATTGCATAACTTACTTGGAGAAATCTAATATGCAATGGTTATATGCAAATGCTTAGTTTTAGGGTAAACAACTTATTGGATTTTGTCATCATCAAAAAGGGGGAGATTGTTAGCCTTTTTGTTAGGCTAAGTTTTATTTTGATGATGACTAAAATGATGATTAATTTAATAAAATCAGTAAGTTGTATTTTAAGTTATTCGGATATTATTCTTAATGTTTTATAATTAATATTTATCCATATTTATTGGAAATACTCTCAAAATGGGTATTATTAATGTTCTAACAAGTTCATCTAAATCCATGTAGGGAATACATATCATTTCGGGACTTAAAAAAATCAAGAATGTGAAAAATGAGCATAACAATTTGATCAAAAAACATGTCAATTTAGATAAATCTTTTGAGAATCAAATTGTTGAATTAAAGGGTATGATTGATGAGTCTAAAGCTTCCATTGAATCTCCTCAGCATGATAGCAATAATTTAAGATTGGTAAATGACGGATTGATTTCTCCTATTAAATGTAATGAGTATGAAATTAGTGATTTGAAATTGTTGAATGAAAAATTGAATACAACTATCAAATCACATGAAAAGGAAATTGATTCATTGAATGTTAAAAATTGTGATTTGATTGCTACTATCAAATGTCTTGAGCATGATTGTGGTGATTTGAAATTGTTGAATAATGGATTGAATATTTCTATCAAATCATATGAAGATGAGATTAGATCATTGAATATCAAATCTAAATCTACTTTTGATGCTAATACTCAAATTAAATCTCTTGAAATTGATGTTTGTGAATTAAAGGCCAAGAATGATGATTTAAACTCTATAATGCTTAAATTCACAAATGGGAGCAAAAATTTAAATATGCTCTTGAATTCGCAAATGGTCACTTTTGATAAAGCCGGTATTGGATATGAACCCTTTGCAAAGAAGAAGAATTACACTAATTTATTTGTTAGATCTTTTACTTGTAATTCTTGCAATTGTGTAGGACACAAATCCTTTTGTTATCCATTAAAATTAAATGCTAATGTGAAATCAAATTGTGATTCTAAATTAGTTCATCATTTGAATTTAAATTATAAACTTAAATTGAATTTGAATTCTAAATTTGTATGGGTTCCTAAAGGAACCAAACCTATAACCAATGGACCCAAAATGGTTTGGGTACCAAAGAAATCGAATTGATTTTTGTTGTAGGTTGGAGATTCTCCCAAGAAGCTTGAATGGATTTGGATACTTGAATATCCAACAAAAGGGGAGAAACTTCAAAGGATGCCTCCTATGTGATAAAATGGAATAAAACTCTTGGAGGTACACAATCTCTTTGTTATAATTGAATTTATTTGTTGAATTTGATTTGGATTAAATTGCTTTTAATTCTTGATTTGATCTAGCTTGTATTAGTTGAACATTTTCTTGGACTAATTGTTAGCTTTAATCTTTTTGCGTATATAGGTTGAAACTTGTTTCATTCATTCAATTAGTATTTTGATGAATGATTCCAACAATTGAATTCTAAATTGCATATCTTTGAAAAAGTGGTGGTTGTTTAATTTTGTTGATTTGGAATTGCATAGAGATAAATTGATTTTGTTTTTGGAGTGAATTGATAGATATCATAGGTTGTAAATTTGGTTATTTCTTCATTTGATATCTAGGAATTGAGATGTCATTATTCCTTCAATTTATATTTTGATGGTATGTATTCCAACAACTTAGTCTCTAAATTGAATATGCTAATGCAAATATTGGATTGTTGGATGCTAAGTTGGATGATTGTTTGGAATAAATTGCTTTTTTGACAATGTCTTTCTCCGTTGAATTACTTTTAACTATTGATATAGGAGAATAAGGGTAGAAAAGATGTCTTGAGCTCTTTTGTTGATTTGGATATCTCCTTGGATTTTTGATATTTTTAAAATTGGTTTTTCATAATTTCTTTTAGTTTCAAGTCTTTATATGAATGTATTTATTTTTTTAATTGGTATTATATTGTAAGACTTTATTTTTGGTATCATTTTCCCTAAATGTTTTTGGTTTCGAGATTTCTAAAGGGGAAGAAGTTTTGTAGTTATTTTTCAAATTGATATCAATATTTTCCATTGATTTGAAATCATTCAATTGATATCAATAATTGATTTTGCTTTAAACTTCTATAATTGGTATCTATCTTAGATTTCCATCCCCAATGTGTTGATTATGTGCAATGATTTAGGGAGAAAGAAAATGATCATTAACGTGAATATCTTTAAAAGATAGATTATATCAATTCGTATTTTGTGAATTTGGATTTTATTTCAACTATTGATATTCATTGGATTTTATTGTTTTATGGGTATTCTTGATGGTCATTCTTGATTAGTTGCATATAGGTTGAAATTTTTGAGTTTAATTCATCTAATAGAAATTGTTGCTATTGAATTTGCTAGGTATAATGCTTTTGGTTTCCCCAATTTCATTAGTGTACATTTTCTCTATACTTTCAATTGGTTGTTTGAAATTGAAAATAGTTGTAATTCAACACATGGTGTTATTTGAATTAGTGAAGAATGAGAGTTCAATATAATTTAAGGATATTCAATACCAATTAGGTCGAATTTAAATCAAATAAAATATAAAAAAAAAAAAATCTGTTCAGATCAGAAAGGTCGACCGTGCGGTCGACCGAAAAAATGACAGATTCGTTTCATCTGTCACTTAGAAGGAAAAGGTCGACCGCATAATTACAAAAGGTCGACCCTTTCATCGATTTTAAGTCAGATTTGTTGACCTAACCTTAACTTCGAACGACCTAATCGGCGATTTTCGACATCACCGTCGTCCTCTCCCTCGATTTCCGGCGATTCTCTCCTGCTCTTCCTCGCTCCAGCTCCGTTTCATCATCTTCGTCCCTCAATTCGCCTCCAGAATGTCTAGATGAACCGGAAAACGCATTAGGCGAGGTAAATCCTATCAGTCCCATTCCGAAGATTTTTCTTCCCGTTTGTTTATCAATGTTGGATGCAAGGCTAGATTTGACGAAGATTATAAGTATAGACCACTGACTTTATCTCGGAAAATCTCTTGGAATCGTTTAGGAAATTTGAATTTAGAGAGACTTTACAAATTGATGGGGTTGTTTCAACTTTTCAATTTTGACGGTCCCTATTCTGAAGATCCTATCCGATTGTTTTATTTTAACCTTGAATATAGTCCAAGACCATTAAAAGTGACTAGCATGGTGTATGGCAAGCCCATTTGTTTAACTCCCAACCATATCAATTCTCTGTTGGATTTTGAGCAAGGTTCAGGAAATGAGGAATTCTATACGAATTCGAGGGATCCGACTTTTATTCGCTCATATGCTAATATAGATTTTTTACGGCGGATTCTTAAAGATTCGAAGCAAGGTTTCTTGATCAAACCCAAGGCACGTGATTTAAATGTGAAGGCACGTGTGATTCATCACAGTTTATCATATAATTTGGTTCCAAGAGATGGTCACCGTGACAATGTCAGTTGTATGGACCTTTATGCGCTGAAGCACATTTATGATCATCAGCCGTTCAATATTGGCTATATTATTCTTCAAGTGATGATCGAAACCGCCGGAAGCAACTCTCGTTCATTGCCCTACAGTCTCTTGGATGAGAGTTTTTCAATCTCAAGGTGTGCAAATTCCTCATTCGGTGTCCGAGCTTCCCCTCCGTTCGGTGGATACTTATTTGTGCATACATTGGCACGTGTGAGTTTTACCATGGGTGATGATGGTGTGTGGGTGGCTAGAGCACCTAGGGCTGTCGTCCTAGCCCAAACATCGAGTTCTGATGATGATGACGACGCTCCAATGCCCGATCCATCTGCTTTAGCTGGCCCATTTGTTCCTCCCTCTTCTTCCGGACCCTCTCCGCATGTCTCCTCCTCTTCTACCACCTATCCAGCTTCTGTTGAAGAGAGACTAGATTTATTGACAGGTTATTTCTTATCTTTTCAAGATAAATGTCTTGCTTTTCACTCTGAGATTCGGGAACAAATTCACTCGCATCACGAAGAGAACCTCGCGTTCCAATCAGATGTCCACTCAAAATTGGAAATACTTAAACGTGGAGTCACCGAAGTGTCAAATGCGATGTATGGCACCCAATTCTTCAATGAGCATAACATTCCTCCTGAGTCCAATGATGTTCCTCCTGCCCCTAATGATGATCCTCCTGTAGGCACTACTTAGCCTTAGTTTTTAAATTTTGTAAAGAACATTAACTTCTGTTTTTCCTTTTTAACTTACCTCTAATCTCAGTCATGTATTTTGTGAATGGTATGTTCTGAATACTGCATGACATTTTTTTATTGTGAATACTGTTTTGGGTATATTGTAAGTTTATGCAGGAACTTATAGCTTTGTTGGGGAGTGTATAAACAAAGGAAACCATGCCAAAATTTTTCAACAATTTCTCTTTGTTTCTATATTTATTTGCTATTGTTCAAAGAAAAGAAGAATATGGATTTGTGCATAAAGATAGATGGCGAAACTTAATTTTAACCATGAATTCATCTATGGAGTTCGTCAGTTGATACTTATTTGTTTTTTTTTTAAAGTTGGATGACTCATAATTTTGTTTGATCTTCTCTTAATATATTCATATAGATAATCATATAAGGGGAGAGAACATATCTCAATTGTGATATATTCCTATTTTTGTTTGTGTGATTCACATAGGGGAAGTGATAATTGAATTGATTTTGATTTTACACATTGGTATCTCTCTTAGAAATCTCTTTTGAATTTATAATTGTTATCAATACTTTGCAAAAATGATTTGATCTTAACTTTAGATCTACAATTGGTATAAATCTATGAAAAACTTGTTTTGCATCTAATTGTGAATCATCAATTGATATCCTTAGTTAATTTCTTAACTCTTACATCGGTATCACTTGTTAGAACTTGACAATTTGGTTACAATTCTTGGCTCTTAAGTGGATTCTATTTTCTACATTTGATATCTCATTCTTAAATCCCATTTTGTTTTGGTATCTATTACTTGGCCCAAAATGCATAATTCTCTCACATGCATCTATATACTTAATGACAAAGAGGGATGATATTTTTGATTGAATTGTGATGTGGTTGCTTAGATTGGTATCTTATCTTTTACCACTAATTGAACTTTAATATTGGTATCTCTCCAATGAATCTTGTAAGTTTAATTGAAAAAAGGGGGAGAAGACTTTTTGTTAGAAATCTTTGTGATAGTGGTTCCTTACAATTTGATATCTTATTTTTAATCACATCTTAAAATTGAATGTTAATGCTTGATTTTCATCCTTGTTTGATTTTGTTGATAGATTCTTTGATTAAGGGGGAGAATTTTATTTTTGGTAGAATTAATTGTTGAAACTATTGTTGATATTCTCTTTGGCTTCTATTACATATTCCCTAAATTTATTCTTGCTGTTCATGTTCAAGGGAAAAATTTTTTAGATTGATATTTTGATAATTTTATTTTGATCATGTTTCTTGATAGTGTTTGGACTCCCTTCCCCTAGAATTACTTTTTGATTATGACAAAAAGGGGGAGAATGATGTATAAGTTGGTGATATATTTTAGGGGGAGTTTTGTAGCATGTTGCATGGATTAAGTTGGTTGATAAATTGCANTCTAATATGTAATGGTTATATGCAAATGCTTAGTTTTAGGGTAAACAACTTATTGGATTTTGTCATTCAATGATCTAATCTCATCTTCACATGATTAGGGTAATATGCAATGGTTATATGTTAAAAATTTAGATTTGATATTCAATGATCTAATCTCATCTTCACATGATTTGATAAAAATATTCAATCCATTATTCAACAATTTCAAATCACCACAATCATGCTCAAGACATTTGATAATAGCAATCAAATCACAATTTTTAACATTCAATGAATCAATTTTCTTTTCATGTGATTTGATGATAGTTGTATTCAATTTTTCATTCAACAATTTCAAATCACTAATTTCATGCTCATTACATTTAATAGTAGAAATCAATCTGTCATTTACCAATCTTAAATTATTGCTATCATGCTCAAGAGATTCAATGGAAGCTTTAGACTCATCAATCATACCCTTTAATTCAACAATTTGATTTTCAAAAGATTTATCTAAATTGGCATGTTTTTTGATCAAATTGTTATGCTAATTTTTTAATACTTTGTATTTATCTTTAAACTCATTCAAACTATCTAGCAATTCACTTACTAAATCACTATCATCATCATCATCATCATCATTAGAATCCGAATTGCTATCATAGTCGTTTACCTCAATACTCTTGGCCATGAAGCATACGTTGGCCTCTTTCTCCTCTTTTTCGGAGGACGAGTTTTCTCCACTTTCAATCTTTTGATTTGTGCCTACATGTGTTAGCTCAAGAGATTTCCAAATATCATAAGCACTAACACATGATTGAACTCTATCAAATTCATTTTTACTCAATGCACTAAACAAAATATTCATTGGTTGAGCATTTAAGTTCCAATTCCGTTTATCTAAATCATTGAATTCACAAATTGGTCTAGGAAGAGTTATTCCATTTTCAATGATTTTCCATAAAAAGAAATCAATAAATTGTATAAATATTTTCACTCTACACTTTCAATACAAATAATTACAACCATCAAAATGAGGAGGTGTAGATGTGCATTGACCTAATTCGTACATGTTGGAGTCCATAGTGTGTATATATATATAATTTCAAATCAATGATATTCAAATAAATTTCAACAAATTATAGCAATGTGCACAATTAACAAAATATTACACAAAAATTTAAATACCTGCTCTGATACCAATTGAAGAATCGATATACGCCTATAGAGGGGGGGGGGGGGGGGTGAATATAGAGTATTAACTTTTTCGTACAATATTTAAATTCTCTAAATCCCTAAGTGATTTATTGAATACGATTAAATATGCAATCACAATAAATGCATAAATTAAAGAGTAAGGGATAGAGAAGTGCACACGATATTAACTTTTTCGTACAATATTTAAATTCTCTAAATCCCTAAGTGATTTATTGAATACGATTAAATATGCAATCACAATAAATGCATAAATTAAAGAGTAAGGGATAGAGAAGTGCACACGATATTTGTTTACGCGGTTCGACAAACTCACCTACGTCCGCACTCCAAGTTCCACTTGGAGATACACTAAGCAATTGGCTTGCGGGTGCCAATAAAACCGTTTACAAATTGACTCTTACGATGGGTGTCACCCTTCACTAATTCTAAGCTCGTCAACCTTTGACTCTTATGGGGCGTCACCCTTGACTTTGACTATTGAGGGGCGTCACCCAATGTTTGACTATTGCGGGGCGTCACCCAATGGTTGAACTTACAGGCGTTCAATCGAACCTATTAACGTTTCAAGTGTTTCGATGAATTCTTAGGGAATCACCCTTTACAATCAAGCACAATAATAATGAATCAGAAATTAAAGCGCAATCTATCTAATCTAAATTCTCCCAAATATAACTCTCAAGTTAAAGTGTGGGGAGAATTGGATGTACAATAATAGCTCATAGTGGGTAATATCCGAGTATTGATTTCAGCAGGGCTTCGCCTCGAATATTCGATCGTTAGTTGTGGAGAGCTTAGAGTGATCCTCTATTTATAGACTCTGCTCAAACGGTCGACCTTATGCCATAACGGTCGACCCTTTTAACTAGCCGTTGGAATTCTGCCCGTTGAGATTTGACCGTTAAAATATACCTTTGGTGCGGTCGACCCTTTCCTTCGTGCAGAAATTCTGGAGCAATCTGTCCATTTCGCGGTCGACCGTGTGGTCGACCCTTTCCTTTTTGCAGAAATTTTGGAGCAATCTGTCCATTTCGCGGTCGACCCTTTCCTTCATGAATGCATGACAGGGTCGACCCTTTTGTTCTGTTCGTCGATCTTTTGCTCATTTTTCACATTCTTGATTTTTCTAAGTCCCGAAATGATATGTATTCCCTACATGGACTTAGATGAACTTGTTAGAACATTAATAATACCCATTTTGAGGGTATTTCCAATAAATATGGATAAATATTAATTATAAAACATTAAGAATAATATCCGAATAACTTAAAATACAACTTACTGATTTTATTAAATTAATCACCATTTTAGTCATCATCAAAATAAAACTTAGCCTAACAAAAAAGCTAACAGATATATCTCCCCATCGGAGTGAAATGGTTCAGCCACTTGACCCTATGGAGTATTCCACCCTGACTTCCAGAAGAGATACAGTTCTCTTCTGTAATGCATCGTGTGATCACGCGTCATATGCATTACACTTAGTCTATCACTTACTGGGCAATAGGCTCATTAGTTTAGGTCTTGTGATGTAGGTATCGTACGAGAAACAGGTGAACAGGTCAAAAACAGTTAATGAAGGATTTGCACGGGTGGATCTTGTGGCTGGCTGGGCTAAAAAATTTGAAAGGGAATTTATTTGTAAAAAGGGTTTGTAAACCATTTAATACTCTTTAATGTTTTGTTTTACTTCCGCTGTGTTTTATAAAAATGATTTTATTACTTCTGTTGCAAATTATATAAAAAAAAAAGGTTTTAAGTAAAAAGTTTTAACGCTCGGATTTTTATAAAGAAAAGTTTTACTCTGATTTTATAAAAAGAAAAATTTTAAATTTCACGCGATTATCAAAGTAAATAAAAACTGGGTCGTTACATAAACTATGAGCCTAAAGCTCAGTAAGCGATATAAATTATGCTATGCTCATGTTATGTTCTTTACAAAAACACATGCAGTTGTCATTTTTAGTTTCCTTTACTTTTACCTTGACCTTTTCAGACATTGGAGATATCAACTTGACAAGGTAGAGTAGCACCTCATGACCCATACGGGGCAGCTAACTCAAGAACTCACACCTCACAACATCTATTTATGTTTATTCACGTGTATTTCACTTTCAGTTAGTTCTAGTTACCCATATAGGTGCTAGAGATGTTAACTTGACAAGGTAGAGTAGCACCTAATAACTCACATGGGGCAACCACTCAAAAATCCACGTCTCATCACACCTATTTACGTTTATTCAATTATTCCGTTTACATTTTCAAAACAATGCATAAAACCATTTTTGTACATTTTATAGAAACAATGATGCATGAATGTATATAAACGCATGCAAGTCTATCATTCTAGTATATCATCAATTAAACCTAAAGGCATGATCAAAATTCTTAACCTAAAGAACCTAAATTCTATTAAACACAACATCAAACATCAAGCAATCACCAAACAATACATTCTCGAACAATATCAATATCGATAACCTAATAATCTAGTAAACACAATCATTAAACAAATCCCTATACTCTTGTGATGTAGGTCAAATGGCAACAAACATGCAATATCATTTACCTGGAGTTCTTAGAAAGTTTAGCGCTTAAATTGTCCTTCTCAATACCTAGCACCTTCCTCCTTTATCTTTTTCTTCAACACAACCTTCAACCTAAATCCTTGAAGAACCCGAGAGAGGAGAGAAACTTGAATCTCCAGAGACTCCTTTCCTTTCCAAAGCTCTACCTTCACTTTCCTAAAAACTCTCCCTCACGATTCTTTCTCCCTTTCACACCTTCTCATCAGACTGCTTCTCTCGTTCTCTCAAAACTCTTAGCAGTTCCCTGCCTTTCCCTCAGATATTTCTATTTCTCCTATACTTACAACCCGTAACTCACACCCCTTCAACATCCATCTAAAGGTGAAAGGGCTAGGGAAGCAATGCTTAACCATCCTCAAAGCACCAACCGTCATTTTCTTCCAATCAGAATACATGTCCTTATTGTTTTAGGTGACGTTTCTTTCTTCCTAGTCGATCACCTTCTTCATGTGATCAACCTCAAATTTTGCAGTCATGGCCATGATCGATTGCTTTTCCCCAATGATCAATCACGAATTTGCCTTTTCCAGAATTATCGATCGATCATCACCTTAGTAGACGATCGACCTCAAATCAATATTTTCAAGTCTGCTTTGAACCCTGTCAATCATCCCCCTTCAAGCGATCGACTATTTCGAAAATCGTTGCACTATGTAATACTTCTGCTAGCAAAAGGGAAAAGATATATCATTCTTTGTCCATTGGCGCTAAGACGATCGCAATTGCTTTTGGCAACAACACCTAGTAAGAGTAGTGAGTGTGTAGGTCAACAGACAACATAAAACACGTTGGTTTTGAGTGTGATTGAAATATAAAGCAAGCACATATTAGAACTGTTCAAACATGAAAGACAAACCGAAAAAGTGAGATGTTTACTTACATGAATTCACCCTAATGTCATTAGCCATTTTTCAAATTGAACGTTGAAGTATTCTTCTTCGTCCAACGCAAAGCACTGCATACAAACAATACAATGCAAGGATGAGTACTAAGATAAAATCTTCTAAACTACTTAATGTAACATAATGTAATTCTCATCGTATCTTACATCACTTTTTTGCTTTCGAGAAGATGATCTTAGTGATGTGGTACTCATTCTGAACCTGAAAATGAAAATAGCAGGCAAAATATTGTAAGTATGTAGTCCAAAACACTTAATGATACAAAATGAAAAAGCCTACCATAATTCCTGAAAGAATTGTGCACGTGTCGACGTCCTTCCAGGTATTTACACCAACATACTTCATGAAAAGTCCATTAGTTGACCTGGCTGCAAAAAACATTGACAAGTTACCGTCAGACTAATAAGACATGAATAAGTGAAGACACGTAGAGGAGGTTGCGATCCACCCAAAGCGGCTGTCGATGGAGGAATGGAAGCAACTATCTCCTGCACCTTGATAAGCATGGCAAGAGGAGAAGGTTGACGTCTGAGGGCAATGGTGCTACAAATTTCAGACACGTTATTACATCGAATACAAATAAAGTAAATAATGGACTTTGCGCTGCGGAACGTCAGTGCTAAAACCTTAATATTTAGCATTGACGTTCCGCAAAGGAACGTGTAGCGTTCTGTTGTGGAACGAAAATTAAATGTTTAACGACAAATATGACAGTGATGTTTGCGGCATTTTTTTTTCATAATTCAATGGTTAAGTTGTTAGCAAAAATATTTTAGTGATTGACTTGTCATTGATCACAAAGTACAGAGGTTGATTTGCTAATTTCTCTTGACTTTATAATTATTTTTTGTCGATGTTTTAAATTTTTTAAAATAAAATAGATATGTATTCTTTAAGCTATTAGCAAAGGACAATTTTAGATTTACCATTGATGTGTGCATTGCATTTTTACTTTTTAACTTAACTCTTACGTGCCATTGACACTCATTAAGTAGTGTAATTATTAAGATAATTATAAATAGTTAAAATAAGATATTAATTGCACTCATTGACAAAAGACACTTTAGAAGGTAAAATTAGAATGCAGAATTAAATGGGTAACCTACCATTGGTTATTAGGAAATATATCTTTGTTGTTATTTAATATGTTAAATCTATTATGTGAAATGCATGTGACAAACTTTCTTTTTTAATTCTAACAAACTTCTAAACTTGAAAAAAAACTGGTTTCATTTTTTGGTTAATTTTCAATGAATTGCAGCAAATGTGCGAAAAAGATAATCAAGAAATTATTGCCTTAGTAGAACATGAAACATTCGTTAGAACTATTAATAGAAACAAAGTCGATCACATACGACAAATATATATTTATTGATAGAAAAAATGTCCAAGTCTATTTTGATAAAAAATAAAAAAAATTGATGTAAATAATTCATAAAATTAGTATAAATTTCATCTTACTCTAACAAGTAAAGTGCACCTTGCCCCATGAACTAAAGAGTTGAGAAATTCACATCGTAAATTTTCGTGACCGAATAAAACTTTAACACGTTGACAAAATAAATCAACAGTCTGAATTGAATTTCACTAAAATTATCTTAGTCGATCCTACACGTGTCACCCATGACGTGTATGACACCCCTCTCTCTCTCTCTCTCTCTCTCTCTCTCTCACTAGTGCCTCCTCTGCTCTCTAATCTTCTTCTTTCTGGCCAACAACCTCTTCTCGACCTTTTTTTCTTGAACTATTTGCAGCAGAAGATGCTTCAACAAATTTATTCTTTATTAATTAATAAATAAATAAACAAAACTTCAACTGCCCAATGCCCATTCCTTGCGTCAACTACGACCTTTCCCACCTTCCCTTCCTAGCTCATCTGTCTTCATAGCACTGAGTTCAGCCGATGACGATAACCAGAGAAATCAGTTTTCCCTTTCGAAACACCGAAACTCTGAGTTCTAACATTCTCGTTCTTCATTTTTATTGGCTTATTATATGTCTCAGAGAAGGCCCCGCCGGCGGGTTCCGGTGACGGTTGGTAAGAGACTGCGAAGAACTTTTCTTCCTGCTCACCGATTTTCGGAGCCTTATAAGGCTTATAAAGTTCTGAATCGATGCTCATCGGAACCGACTTTGAAGACGATGATCGGCTGTGAGGATCCAAGTCTAGGGTCGGACGGAAATGGGGTTTTCTATTGCCCCCAAACTTGCTACGAAATTCTCTCCTCTTCTTCATCGATCGTGGCTTGCTCTCCTCAAAGTCAAAACGCACTTTCAGGTTAGTCCCTTTATTTCTTAGACTTTATGTAATTTCACTGTAAATGCAAGAGACTCTCTCCGATTCGAAACGATTTCTCGTGGAGTACTGAATATTCTAGATTCGTTTGTTCCTTGTCGTGATACGCCACAATTGAACTAAAATTGTTTGGGTTAATAGAACGATCCTCTGCAAAATTGTAAATCAGGAGAAGAATTTGGGATGCCGCGCTACAGTAGAGAAGCGAAGGTGGTGGTTAAGGTGGAGGTAGAAGGAAGTCCAGGACCAGTAAGAATAGTAGTTAAACTAGGTTCTAGCATAAATGATACTATTAAGCTTGTCATCCATAAGTACGATGAAGAACGAAGAACCCCTAAGATTCATCTCCAAGCCGCATCCTCATTTGAATTGCATAGCTCTTACTTCAGCCTTCAAAGTAAGTGAAATCTCGCTGTATCTGTAATTGGCTTTTCAAACCATGATTGATTAGAACAAGATTGAAATCATCTGTGTTTAATCTGTGTTTAGAACAAGATCTTGGATAAGTCATATTACTGAGAGATTTAAGTGATCATATCAGACATAGCCGCTGCTACTGAGGTTTACTGTCTTTATTTCCTCAATTGTTACATAGGTTTGGATAAATCAGCTGCAATCGGAGATGTTGGAAGCAGAAACTTCTACCTCCGAAAGAGCAATGATGCCGATGGTACAACGCCAGTCATGTCATCTCCTCCTCGGCCACCTTCTTCTCCGGCTTTCTTTCTTCCGGGTTTTATTTCCCGGAAAATGGGTAAATTTCTTAGAAGAGCTTGTAGATTTTGGAAAATTTTGATTTGCTGGGGATAATAGTGCCTCTTCCTAAGAGGAACATAGTATATTAGCATCTATGTGACTCTTTAAGACATCATCTAATTCTCATTCCTCTATGTTTTGGAAATGATCTCGGATCCTGATTCTTCTCTTTCAGGATCTGGTCCGATGCAAATCTGCTGCCCATAATTCCTAATTCTCTTAGAAGATCAAACCATGAATGAAAGTTTCGAGTGTTTAAAGTAGTTTCCCTCTTTGGTTTTCTTGGGCTTGTATTTGTAGTATTCTATGATACAAGTCTTTTAAAGAGACTCCATGATCCAAGTTCAATAGAAAAGATTTACAACGGAAAAGTGTACAATTACTTTTTTTATTAATCATGAAATAGGATAATTACAACTACTTTAATAATGATAACTTATAATATATGTCAAATAAGTCATGGCTTTTGAACTAATTGTAAAACTGGAGAAAATTTTTAATAATAAATTTTATATAGCTTAATGATCGGTCATAATGTTAAAAAATTGACCTGAATTGTCGCGTAGTGATTATGTGTGAAATTTTGGTCAATTAATTAAAATATTGAAATGAGAAATTTTTAAATAAAAAATTTATTTAAGAAATAAACTTGGAGAACTAAATTGAGTGATATTTGGAAAAGTCGAAGTTGGAGCTGAGGGATATGATTTATAGATAAAATTAATGGAGAAGTAAAATGAAGGAAAGAAATAAATAGGATAAAGAAAAAGTAGGAAAAAGAGGGGGAGAAACTCGCGGGAGAAATTTGAAGACAAAACAAATAGAGGAGAGGAATAAATAAAATGAGAAGGGAAATTATTTAAATAAAGGGAGAAAATAATTTCGTCAATCGCGGGCGACGACGAAGCTTCGTCTGAGGACTCTCGGAGAGGCCATGTTACTGGAAACATCTCGGAGGGCTGAATCGAGGAGGTCCGTTTCGCCATTTCTCAGATTCCGGTGAGTAATGCAGAACGCCTGGTTTTGTTTTGGTTTCGGGTGAGGGCTGCCCGAGAACGGAAGACTCATTCCCGATTCCTTCTGACAGCAGCTGCGGGCGGACAAGGCTCGAGCTTCCAGCGACTGTGAAGCTCCGTCCGGGAGCATTCAGAAGAGACTAGCTGCGGGGAGGTCAGTTCCGGCGCGGCTGAACAGTTTCTTCATCGGAGGTAAGAACCTGTTTCATTTCGGCCTCCCGGCCAAATTGGCTTTGTTGATGATTGGAGTTCTGTTTGATTTCGTTGATGGGTTTCTCACAAACTGCCCTGTAATTGCTACTGATTTACAGTGATGCATGTTTTGGTTATAATACTGTTTTGATTTCGGTGATGAATGGTTTTGGGTTCTGTTCTGGATTGAATGATCTCTGCAATGTTCTGTTTGATCGAAAACTTCGATGACTGCCCTGTTCGTGCCACGATTGTAACAGATGGCTTTTGTTTCCTGTTTTTGGATGTTGATGAATTATAGACTTATAACAGTAAAGGAGAGATAATTTGTTCCTGTTTTGAAACCATGAAAAACCGAGAGCTTTCCCTGTCTATTTACAGTTATGGTGGCATGCTGAGGAGATGGAAATTACACTGTGATTTTGGGGATTTATATTTTTATTAATGAGACCATTTTAAGTTTAGAAAACCGTCAGTTAGATGCATGTTCATTATTGTTTATGAACCGAGGATTAAATATGGCTGATTTGGAATGATGTCTGTTGGGTTATTTACGGTGCGAGATGAGGTATTTGTTAATTTGTGGGTTGAGATTCTATTAAAATGATGAAATGGTGGCGGTGATAATAACTGGGGTGTTGGTAGACGTTGAAATTAGTTTCGGTATACGATTTTTCATATATTTTTTGGGATTTCATTTAAGAGATTTTTCCCTATGTTTGACATGTTATAGGATCGGACGAGTTCGAGGATTTCAAGCTGATGCCTATGGTTGCTCTTTCGTATACAAAGAAGGATTGCCAATGAGGTAGATGTTTTATACTTAGTTGTTTGCACTACATTGCATAGTTTTCAAAATCGTATTTTGTGGGATATCACATGAAAAGCCAAACAGGGACTGTTCGACAGCACGTCAGTTTTTTATACTATGTATGTATGAGAGTTTTACATGTGTATTTTCGTGCACTTGATTTCATGTTTTAGTGTGTTGTGACTCTAATTTGGGAGCGATAAATTCTCTTGATACTTTGGACGGTTTCGGTATCAAAGTATCAAGAGGCTATCTCTGATACATCTTCTATTATGTGGAAATGTTTTGTTTGTGTGTTGTGTGAGAGATGATATCAGGCTTCTTTGGGTTTTGAACCCCTAAACCTGATTAGGGTGTATATTACGAGCGTGTCATTGACAACCTGGGTGACGAGTCGAGTTTACGGAGTATCGTCATTTGTTTTCTTCTAAGCTCATGAGGTGTTGCTTGTATTAATAACCACTTTTCTGTGTAATTGTTCAGAGGGGTTCTTGAGTGGTCTTTCTTTTTCATGGATCATGATTTCGGTATAAAACACGACGATAGCGTTTTAAACCTATAGTTGTTTGTATATACAACTATGTTTTTTAATATCTTGTCGGAAGCTTTTGGGCTGGATTTTCTTAAGATAAAATAGATTGAAAATTGTTTTATTAAAACGTGCATGATTTCTCAAAATTTATAGTTTTCACAAAAACAGTAAAATAAATTTTACACGCGCATAACATTTAGTATAAGTTCTTTGTTTAGTTAGTGTTTAGTCATCCACTTCTTAAATTATATTTTTTTTGTTAGGGTTTAGGATGAAGACACTGTTGTTATTTATTTTATTTTATTTCCTTAGTTGAACATTTATTTCTTGGTAAGGAAATTGTTGGATAACTGTAATCTACTTAATCTGATTATCTGAGAAATTTGGATTGTATGTATAGTATTATTTGGACTCTTTTAATTAATTATTTTGTATTATTAATTATTTTTGCAATCACTATATAGATCGTGGCTCATCACAAGTAGGTCGTGGCTGAGTATTTATACAAGTATTTTGCAATAATTTAATAAGGGCGATTGGATTCCCTTCATGGATCAGGTCGTTTGGCTCAGCTTTTCTGTCTGGCCCGTCTCCTAGTCGTGGCACTAATAACTACACAACTAGAGATTTCATCTCTTCGAAGACTAAACTCTCTCAGTTTTCATCTATCCATAGATTACATATTTGAACTAAAAGAAGTTTCACAGAAAATATAAGATTCTATAGTTATTTACAACATACAATTAAAATAATGTGATCTAAAACGTACACAACTTATTGGGGAATTATTTGATATATTATATAGTATTATTATTATGTAATTACAAGCTCCATGATATTTTGTTATTATAAAAACATAACCCAATTGAGAGTTGCAAATTATTGATAATAAATCATTGATTATGATATTGACTTTTAATAAATAAATAAAAATAACAATTATTTTTTTGTTCAATTTGCGGACAGCCAGATACGCTGCGCATTTTATGGCGGTACTTCTTCTGTTTTTCTTTATTTTCCATGTTCGGATCTAAGAAGGAGAGGAGAGGAGAGGAGAGGAGAGGAGACGAAGGAGAGGGCAGGAAGATGGGTGAGTTCTTAGCATGGCTCATTTCCTTCTTCTTCCTCATTTCGCTTCTTGTCATCATCATTTACCAGGTAATTTTCGCTATTAAGATGTTTCTTTTGTCTTCTTCGCCCTTCAGAGCTTGTAAGGGTTTGATCATGTGTTTCTTAGATTGACTCTTCTCTTTGGTGGCTTCAATGGTTTGAGCTTTCACTTTGATTCTTGCGCGTCATTTTGAGAGATTTCCCTGCATTTTTTTAATAAACTTTTCAGTGCCCAATACGCCTAATTTTGTACTGAAATAAGTTTCCTGAAGCTGTTTGTCCATTTAATAGATTCTAATATTTTGCTCTGGGATAGCTTGAAAAGGTGAGAGCTTTCTTACATGCACTTGAATTCGAATCTGGTCGATACGAAAGCTTTTGCCTGCATTTCATAGGATGCTTTACGATTACCAAGAGCATGAGAGAAATTTACTGAAATAGGGTATTCTGATGCTGTTTGTGGATTCTATTTTTTGGGAATCAAAGATTATAGTAAAAAAAACTGTGCAAAATGATCTTCAAACGTATAGTTCTCAATATCGATCTCTTGTCCGCAACATTTCGGTCTTGCCGATTCATTTGTTGCCATATATTTACTGCTGTTTTGCCCAAAAAAAATTGGGGAATTCCTCTAACGCTTGTTTTGTTGCACAGCTAATGTGCTTGGCCGATTTGGAGTTCGACCATATCAACCCTTACGACTCTTCCTCTCGGATTAACAAAATGATTTTGCCCGAGTATATTAGTCAAGGCATCTTGTGCATCTTCTATCTTTTGACAGGCCATTGGGTTATGTCTTTGTTTTGTGCCCCCTACCTCTATTATAACTTCAGACTGTAAGTTCTCTATCTCTCCAGTCTTCATTTTTCTTTTGTAAAGTTCGTTTTTGGTTATTTCGTGTTACATATAATTCAATCATATTAGTGGACCTGCATATAGTATGTACCTTATATTATACAATTATCATTATGTAACGTCAAAAGTATAAAAGATGATATGGGTTAGACCCATTTGGCCCAAAACATGTGCACAAACGAATTTGTAATTACTATATTTTGTGATGGTCAAAATGGAAACTACACACTTAAGAATTTAAAGATCATAGTTCTCATTTCATAAGTCACTTTTGAATTCTCTTCGGACTCTCCATCAACCATTAGAGAAGGAGATTTCGATTTATAAGGAAGACTTATTGAACCAAAGACCTAAGTATTCAACTCATATCTTTGCATTTAATGGAAAGATTTGGGTATGCCACGGATATTTATCGATATTTTAACATGGAAGTAGGTTTTGGACGTATATCCTAGGTTTTATAGATCACGTAACTTAGAAATTAGGGACTTATATTTCAATCTCACCTTTGCATCCATCTGTTACGAAGTTGGATTTTGAGTTTACGGTGAACAGCGCGTACGATTGTGCGTTGTAGATTGTTCAAAACAGTGCTCATTATTTGAATGCATAAACTTAATACCAGGATTATGCTGCAGTCCTAGTTATAATCTACTGAAAATATTCTCTTCCAAAATGCAAAATTTAAGCAAATGAGTATGGTTTGTGGAGGTCTTTGTCCTACAAAGATCGATACTATGCAGTTCGATCGGAGTATTTTTGAGTCAGAATCTCACAAGCTCGACAAACTTTGTCGAAATTATAGGTACAATAATCGAAAGCATCTATTGGATGTTACAGAGGTTTTCAATCAACTTAATTGGGAAAAGAAGCAAAGGCTTTTCAAACTCGTACATATTTCGGCTCTCATTTTCATCTGCATATTCTGGTAATGTAGCCATTAAAAGAAAAGCCTTTTGTAAATATACCAGATGGTTGTTCCTTTTTTCATTATTATTATCATTTGCAGGTTGATTTATACTGCTTTGGAAGATGATCTATGAAGCAATCACTTCCTTCATAATGGCATTCTGATTTTAGGGTTTTTAAGCTGTTGGCTTCTTTCTTAAAGTGGTTCATCCAGAGCTTGGGGTTTGCTCAAATGGCTTCCCCTGACTAGTTGGAGGGATTTCCTAGATGTTTATACTTTATATGGGTTGTTCAATCTTCAATCATGGGTTTAATTTTTGACGATTAACTGTTCTTCCGATGTTGTAGGCATGATTTGATTGGACAACGTTGTACAAAAGTGAGATTGATTGTCACTGTCACTGTTATCAAATTTTGCTGAATGTAATGGATTTATTTTTATAATTTAAAAGAAAATTTACAAAATATCCACTTTCCTATTAAATTAATGATAAGTAAATTATTAAATAATTTTCACTTATAAGTAAAACATTCGATTATAAAAAAATGTCCAGAACAAATAATGTTGTCATGTGTTTCGTTAATAAACATTTTTTTTTCCATCACTTTATGCAGAGAAAAAATAACTTTTCATTTGCATTAAAAAATATTTTCTTTCCACATAGAAAATTATTCTTTTAGTAGTGGAAAATACTTTTTGTACTCAATTTGTTGAATTTTTTGTCATTTTTCAGTATAACAAACAACAAATTTTTTGGCGAGGTTTTTTAGTGGATCGGAAACATTTCTAGCTTAGAGTATATTTGATTTTTCAACAAACAGTTCACTTGAAATCATCAATTTTGATACAAAAATCGAGTTTTCTTAGTGAATTGGAAACATATTTAGCTTAATATACATTGATTTTTCAATAAACAGTTAATTAGAAATCTTCTATTTTGATATCAAAAACGATTTTGAACAGCTTAACTGAAATTTTTCAATTTTTAAAAGTTTTCTCGTTTTTAATGTCTCTTCTAATAGATTAATGACGACGTCTGCGTTATTTATTTTCCCTAATTGAGTGTTTTATTTATTAGTAAAAATTATTTAGTGATTGACTTGACATTAACTCTATAGTCTCATGGTTGTTTTGTTAATTTCCTTAATTTAAATTACAGATATTTTCGTTTTAATTTGTGAAATGTGGAATTTTGGTTGCGAGCAAACCTTAGGAAAGCCATAAAAAACCAGATTTGACGAATTTTGTAAATATATAATTTCTTAGAGAAATCATCAAAATAACTACTTTACTATAAGATCAATGACAATTTAACCACTGGATAATTTTCGTTAACAACTTAAACACTGAATTATGGAAAATGAACGGAGCAAATATCGCAGTTACATTTTTCGTTAAAAAAAGATGTTGTTCCATTGCGGAATGTTGTATTTCCACTAAACATATTTAAAATATTACTTTTCATGGGCAGAACGCCAATGTTCCCAAGAGGAACGATAATTTTCGCCTGCAGAAACATTATTTCCCACTGCGAAAAAATTACTTTCCACTGCAAAAAGTGAGACATGCCGACGAGCACTGGATGACGACGACGGACCATGAAGAGGAATGAAAAGATGGTAAAGAGAACTGCACAAGTGAAATTGAGAGAAAGTGAGAGTCATGCCAACGTTTGACAATGTTTTAAGAAAACTGAAAATGAAATTATTTTCAATAAGATCATGTCGGAGCTTCCCTTCGTTTTCAAAATAAGATTACTTCAATTATTGCGATTATAGCATAAAACTAAAGTATAATTAGAATTGCAAAAAGCATGTTTCGACATTGTTTGAGCATTAATCTTTTAACAGGTAATGGTAATTTGCGTCGTCTATTTTTTATAGTTCAGTATTTCAATTGTTAGCAAAAATTATTCAGTGATTAACTTATCATTGATCCTATAATTCATGGTTGTTTTGTTAATTTCCCAAATTTCTATTAAAAAAGGGTTAGAGTTGAAGGTCCGAACCAACTTTTCTCTCACATCCCAGCACCATTGATTCATTATGTAAGGTGCTTCGCTCTAGCGTCTCCCCCCAAGAAACCACTCCCTCTTCTTCGCACCCAAAAGCTAGGGCTGTGCAAACTGAACTGAAATTGAATCAAAATCGATTAATTTGGGTTGTTTTGGTTCGATTTTGTACACCAAAAAACCAAATTCTGGTTCATTTTAATGAGAACTGAGTGTTTTGGTTCGGTTTTTGGTTTTGGTCTGTCAAACCAACAAACTGAAATCGAACCGCAAGCCTTTTAGGGCTGTTCGAGTTCCAGTGTTCGTCACGTCTCACTTCGTCTTCGTCTTCGTCGTTTCTTCTTCGGTCGGCGCCCACTCCACTCTCCAGCAGAAGAGAAGACAACTCGCTAGAAGAAGACGCTCGCTAGTCGCTCGCTGCTGTCGCTTGCTGCTCTGCCTCGGAAACACACTTCGCCACTCTCCACTCGCAACATCGCCACGTCGCCGTCTCGGTCGCCAGTCGGAGAGTCGCCTCTGCCCTCTCGGCCGCCATTCGCCAATCGCCAGTCGCCAGTCTCCCTCAGCTCCGGCTCGGCTCCGGTGCCGATTTTCTCGGTAATTAATCATTTTTACCCTCAATTTGCCCTCAATTCTAAATTTGATTCTGATTGCTGTGAATTGTGATGATTTGGAGTGAACAAAATAAAGCTAAACCGATTTTGCATTGTATGCACTAACCGGTAGACGTATATTGCAATGAGCAACATACAGTGAGAATCTTTTATTATTTTGTTCACTGTGATAAATATCCGCATGAAACCTGAAACCGGAATTTCACAGCAACATCACTGCAATAAACCGCTGGTGAGGAACGAAGGCAACCCGTCGATTTCATGTGGGTTCGGTTAGTACTTAATGTACTCCATTTCTTTGTTATTTTCCTCATCAAACAGTGGGATTTTGATTGAATGCGTTACGATTGAGTATTATGTGAATTCTTGTTTTTTATTTAATTTGATTCTGAAATTTTATAATAATCAAATGTGGAGCATTGGAAGGCTTCAGCTGTGATAAACTTTGTGGAATATTTGTGTATACTACTTATATCAATTGAAACTGGTTCGTTGTTAGTGCATTAATATGCACATCAGGACCGTGCTCAGCAATACATGCTGTTCTTGTTTGCCTTTTCTTCTTTTGCGGATAGAGTTTTTGGTCCAGCTACGACAACCCCTCATGTTTATGATGTTGCTGGACATCATGTGATTAATGGTGAGTATTCTACTCCCTTAAAGGGTGCGATGCAAAGTCTCCTCTCCTTTAATGGTGAGTGTTCTTCGTTGTTCAAATGAGCCCAAAATGAGAATTTGATTATTTTTATATTTGAAGAAAAAAAAACAAGAAGGGGAATGCAAAACCGGAACTGGAATTTGGTTACAAATAACCAAAAATTCGGTTTGGTTTTCCCATACAAAACCGAAAGCAACCGGTTCGGTCAATATCAAAACTCAACCAAACCGGTTTATGAACACCCCTACAAAAAGGCCTTTCCCTCTCTCTCTCTCTCTCTCACTCTCTCTCACAGAGGAGATTAGCGTTGATTTCGATTGGACCATATCTTCTGTTATTTTGGGAGTATTCAGCTGCACAACGAAGCTCTATTCAGTATATTATTGGAGCTTCATTCTTCTGGTGATTTGCGCACTCGTTTCTATCTCACTCTATTTTATTTTTGAGATTTTGATGGAAGCCCATGAATTTCGATCTTGAAATTTTTGCGGATTTTATCCGACAAACCAGCTGGTTTTGGTTTTTCCAGTTTCCAAAATCCAAATCTAATCTCACCGAAATTCTCGTTTATCGAAAACTAACATTTCGGTTTTTTTCTGAAAAATAAGAATCTCTTTTCGTTTTGTTTTATACCTCCAGAAGATTGAGCTTACAACGATTGCAATTTGCTTTAAATTTGCAGCTGAAAGTCTAGGCTTTCTTGTTCCCTATGGTCAATGCTACGAAAGGACTCTTCATTTCCTGGTACAGATTACTTAGTTACAATTTCATGCATTTCTGTCCATGAGTTCCATGTTAGTATGTACAATCTTAGGGCACTTGGGCAATTCTTTTCGTGTGAGTTTCTTTCTGCTTATCTGCCTTTCTGTTTATGCATAAGTTTCTTACGTCCATTAAAGAACGCAATTAACCATCACTGTTTCTGTACTGAACGTACTTGAATTGCCAATGCTTTGCTTTACTATTTATATTTTCATGTTGTGGGTGTGGATCTAAACCAATTATCTATGACATAAAATAAATTTTTTTGGATTACTAGAGACATAGTTATATGATTTCATTTGTTCACATTTCTGTTTACTTGTAAGCTCCATTGGAAAGTAAGGTCTAATATATTGTTTGAATTCTAAAAAACCAAAATGGAGCTCAAACTATGTTTATTATCGGAGTTGTGTGATTACAAACAGTAGGTCTCTTCTTGTTCAAATTATTAGATTGGAATTAGCATAGTCAGTAATCACATACTCGATAATGAAATACACTGGCTGTATAGATGTTTACCATGAGGGGTATATCGGCAGCTTGATCCAAAGCTGTTCTACGGATCAAAAGATTTTCAAGATCTTGCCCAATGCATAGATCTCGCATATATATATATATATATTAGTAAGATGCAATTTAAACACTAACGTTTGAGATCATTGACAGATTAGAGTTTAAATTAACTCTTTTTTACAAATTGAACCTCCATTTTTAATTTTGTACTATTACCAATTTATCTATTAATTCCAGCATATATATACTATTTTTTTTTTAATTTAATCAGATGATTTAACTCGATTTCTAACTCTTCTAGCGATTTCTAACCCGAATTCAAACTCTGTCAATCTTTTGATAGAGTTTGAAGTCGTCGGAGAGGAGCTCGATAGAGTGCAAAATTGAGTTAAAATATTTGGTTAAATGAAAAATGTGGTATACACGCCTTGAATTTAATGGATAAATTAAAAACAAGATCTAAATTTCTGAAGGGGGAAAGATGAATGTTTGATTTATAAAAAGTTAGTTTAAACTTTAATCGTTAGCCTCTAAATTGTACTTTTATCTTCTTCTTTTTTTTTATTGCTTTATCATACAAAAAGTATCTCTTGATAACATATAATTTGAAAGAATTATTTCTTCATATAGTTCTTCTCTTCTAGCTTTCCTTTCATTAATGGCTTTTTGTTACTGTTCTTCCTTACGCATGGATTATTTGTGTGTTTGGCTCAGTGACATACCAATGGCTCAGTTCATCATCAATTTGAATTCTACACTTCCGGCATCTCAGAAATTTATAATACACGTATTGGATAACACTCACCTCTTTGTGCAACCATATGCTGCTGAAATGATTCGAAGTGCTGTTTCTGAATTTAGGGACCAGAATTCCTACGAGAAGCCTGCTTGAAGTTCTCTCTGTAGAGAGAGAGAGAGAGAGAGAAGAACAAGATACTTCCTTTTTTATGTTGGAGGAGGAAACTTGATCATATTTTGTGTAATGTTTGGTTCTTTTGTTTGCTTGAATGGACAAAACATGTTCGTATTTGACAGAAATCGTAGAAACAACGGAGTCAACAGAAAGTTACAAACTGGACAGAGTAGATTCGATAATGAGCAGTAAATGTTATACAATGAAATTAAAGGGCGAAGTAGATAACACTATTTCTTGAAAGTTGGTCTCTAAAAATATCAAATTTTCTTCCTCATTTCAGTGAAATCAGATGGTTTGAATTTGTGTATGAATGGGGTCATCTTCTAAAAGCAATGCATCAGTCATAATGCGAGGACCTCAATCCCATCAGTTCATTTCTCCATTTCACTATATCTTTGTGAATCATTGAAGTTCATTTTGGATCTTTCTTTGATGAAACTACTCTTAGGTGAAATTGAAATTGATGATGATGTAGTGATTGTATCACCTTGAATATCTGTAATAAACTGACGTATCAATTCTGATATAGATTCAGATCTTAACTTGAACTTCATCTGAGAATTTAACTTATTCTGAGTCTTCTCAAACAATTTTTTAAAAGGTAAATTCACAAATTTAATAGTCTTATTACCCGTTGCTATAAAACCCTGCAACACATAAATTTGCACATCTTTCGTGTTCATTTAACATGACGAGAGCATATCTACTGATCTTCACGACTCCATATACAACGTAAACTTGTACCTTTTCGAATTTAGAGTAATCAACAAGATCATATTCTTCTTCAAATCAATAACATATCGCACATTACCCAGTGTCCTAACAACTCCATCAAACATTTTGATTCTAACGGTACCAATACAAGCTATCTTATAAGGTGTGTTATTAGTCTTCAATACAACACTTTCTGAAATGGTCTCATTTATTGAAAACCAATTCCGATTGTAACATATGAAACAAACAAGTTCAATTTAGAATCCAATAATTGTTTACCTTTGAGTTTTCCACTAACATAACAAAAAGATCCCGATTATCATGGTTTTCTTCTTTTGCGACAACTTCACCATATATTATCGATTGTTTTTTCTTCTCTGCAACTCTCTTAATTTCATTATGCAATTCACAACACTTATATTTAATGTGCTCTATCTTATGACAAAAGTAAAATGTTCTATCACAGTTCTTAGACTTTGATTTGCCATTCGAACCCAGAATATCATCACTATCTTTGTTGTTTGACTCTCTTGCTCTATCCTCAACGACGAGTCTTTCTCCTCAATACTTGGATCCAACAACAATCTGCTTCATCTTCTGATTTGATAACAAGACACCATAAATTTCTTCCAGAGTTAGACTTTCCTTATAAAATTTGTAATTTTTTAATTTCATATTTTTTTGAGTAAATTTTTTGCCTTAATCAAGGTCAATTTATTTGTATTGACCAAGTCTTTGTTAGGTGTCCTGTAAACCACATGTAGATTTTTTTATCAAATAATCAAACTAGTGGAATCGTTTATTCTCGTGCAGTTTATGATTAAATAATTATTTTATTATGTAAGTTCGTGTTATCGTAGCTTGAGTTTCAAAATTTTTGTCATGAAATTGTCAAGTTAGGATTTAAGGATTTTATTTAATATTTAGAATGTAGGGAAAATGACAAACCAACCATCGTACTTTGCTATCAATGACAAGTCAACCACTTATCTTTTTTTGCTAACAAATTAATCACTGAACTATAGAAAAAAGTCGCCGCTAACACCGTTGTCATGTTTGCCATTAAAGGCATTGACTTCGATCCGAGGCGGCTCATCTACTAATCCGCCGTGGCTCAATAGTTTAAAAAAAATAACCTTATAATATTGATGGCCTGCTGCGGATCATATACGACCGTCGCAGGTTGCCAATTAACTGCGGTGGTTTAATACCAAGCTGCCGTAGTTGACTATAAACCATGGTGGCTTAATACTGATTTGACGCGGTTCATTGTGCCTCGTTCTGCGTTCATAGAGCCCTAGTATATAAGGATTGCATGTGAGATCCGGCGAGTTCACCATGAACCACGGAATCCTCGACAACGCTGGAAGCAATGTTAGAGCAGAGATCAACGACGATGTTCTGATGGTTAAGTACTACGATTTTCCTGGCAAGCAAAACCAAAGTTTTTGTCTTCGATGTTTTGGGAGCTGTAAAGAGGTGACAGATTCGAAGGCTAGGTTTCGACCATTGTCGGACAATTATAGGATTACGAGTGCTCTGAGGCGGTCGCATACAACAGAGCGCATCAAAACACTCGGAATCTTGTAACTGTATCGACAATGGTCGAAACCTAGCCTCCAACTCTTTCACCTCTTTATAGCTCTCAAAACATCAAAAACTTTCATCTTGCTCGCCAATAAAATCGTAGTACTTAACCCTCAGAACATCATCGTTGAGCTCTACTCCAACATTGCTTCCACCGTCGGCGAGGACTTCGTGGTTCTCGGTCAACTCGCTAAAGCATCGGTTGAGGGATGCCTGCCAGGAAGGATGCACGCCTAAAAAATGCAAGGTGAAATGATGTTTCAAATAAAGTGCTATGACAATGTTCACACTTGCTCGAGAAAGATGGAAAGTTGTCATGCCTATGCCAAACGGGTAGCAAGTGGAGCTTCGATTTTGCATCACGGCTAGTCCATCCAATATGGAATATCAAATAGTGGGATTGAGTGAGCAATCGTGCAAGGATCAATAGATGAACTATGTGTCGAAATCACATATACGTCATCTACAATAGTTTCTTCAAGTTAGACAATTGGATGTTCCTCAAGAAATAATACAAATGTTTGATGTGGTTAGAACACACCGATTCTTAGTGCACATGTACATGATATGGTTGTAATGGAATTTGGTTTGTGCCCGTCATGCACATATGCATGATATGGTTATAATGAAATTGGTAAATTGGTTTGCAGTTGTAATGCACATGTACATGATATGGTTGTAATGGAATTGATATTTTTGTTGTTGATGATGAATGCAATTTGATTAGTATGAAACTGTAAAATTAGCAACATTTCCTCAAGCCAACATTTCACTTTTTTGATTGACTACGTTTCAATTTGCTTGAATCTAAGGATAGTTATGCACAAGTTGCTCAACCTGCGGTGGATCAGTATTAATCTGCCGCGGTTCATTGTTAACCCGTGGCAGATCAGTATTAATCCACCTCGGTTTATTGTCAACCCGCGGCGGATTTGAATTAACCCACAACGGTTTATTCTCAACCCGCGGCAGGTCGTATATGATTTGTGGCGGGCCATCAATGTTATAAGGTTATTTTTAAAATTTGGAGCCGTGGCGAATTAGTAGACGAGCCACCGCGGATCGAAGTGAGTTTAACGACAATGTGACAGCGATGTTAGAGGCGACTTTTTTCTATAGTTTAGTAGTTAATTTGTTAGCAAAAAAAGTATGATTGTTGGTTTATCATTAATAGTAAAGTAAGATGGTTGGTTTGTCATTTTCCCTAGAATGTATTGATTTATATTATATATATTAAATAAAATAATTAAATTAAAATTTTATTTGTGCTTCCTTTAAAAGGAAGAGTTTTCTTGCTCTTCGACAAAGAAAGGAAGCATGGGAGGAGAGGGGGAAAAACAATGAGCAATCTTCGAGAGGAAAATGACGTTCTGATCTCTGACTTTTGTGAAAGAACTTCACATGTATGTTGATTTCTCACCCTATTTTTCCATTTGAAGTTTCTGTTTTGTGTCGATCTGAGATTCAAGCTAGGAAACTCGAATCCTTTGGGTTTTTCTGTGCTATTGTTGTAGATTTAAAGTTTATGCTAGAGTTTAGACCGATTAGAAGCTAAAATTGGTAAACAGGGGTCCGTTTTCCTTGCGATTTCACATTGGAAGCGTCATCCCCAATTGACAGCTAGTCTGGGTCTGGTCGAACGCGAGAGTATCTTGAAACAACTGGGGACATTCCCAATCTCCACAACATCTGAATTGTGATATAGGGTTGGACGTGTTGGCCTAAATGCCTTAGGCTTAGTCTATTTTGATGATGACTATTTTGATTGAATTAATAAGTTGATTATTGTATTTGTATGGATATTATTCATAATGGTTTGGTCCGAGAGTTTTCGGTCGAAATGCGATCGAGGCTACAAACGAGATAGGCGACCAACAACATACTCAGATTGCCTCTGTAGTTTTCTAGACATTTTCGGATGTGATGCAGTCGAGGCTGCAGTTGAGACAGGCGACCGAAAAGGTGGAAAAATTGCTTCTGGAGTTTTAGTATCATTTTTCGGATGCAATGCGATCGAAGGAGTGGACGAGATCTATGACTGAAAAAGCACAGTAGACACAACGACTAGTTTCTAACAGTCAGATGTGGTCGACCAAAAAAATTGGGTGGACTAAAATATGTCGATGCCTATAAATAGAAGCACTCTGAACCTCAACATAATGAACCAAGGGTGACTCCCTACAAATTCGTCAAACAAGGGTGACGTCCCGCAACAGTCAAAGAAAGAGTGACGCCCCAGAATAGTCAAAGGGTGACGCACGTAATAGTCAAAGAGTGATGCCTTGTAGTAGTCGTTTTAAAAGGTTTAATTTGCACTCGTAAGCCAATCCAGTAAAGGATCTCCAAGTGGATTCTTGGAACGCGGACGTAGGCGGGGTTGCTGAACTTCATAAACAACATCATTTGCTGTAACACCTTGACTTTTTAAGTTGGATAATTATTGGGGTATTACCAAGGACGTGTTCGGAGCGATAAGTCTAGTGGTATTTTTGGTTACGTTTTCCCCGTATACGCGATACAACTAAAGGATGAGGTAGTCAAGATATTACATTGTGTATTTATACGTGTCATTTTATGACGTTTATTTATGGGAAAAATATTAGGGGATAAAAGTTAAGTGAGAAAAATGTGAAGAAAGGCTGTCCAAGGTGTTTTCGGACGCCTGCAGATGACATGCGGATGAGTTATGTCTTCCACACATGCATTGCGTGGTGTCCCTATACTTTGGGACGCACCAGGACAAGAAAATTGCATCCTAATGAGTCTGATGCTAGACTTTCAAACGCATGCGGACGAGAGATGTCGTTCGCAAGTGCATAGTTGCGTCGCCCCTTAGCCTTGGGATGACTCAAGACGCGATTTCGCGTCCTGACTTCACTGATTTCGCCCCTAGGTGCCTACAGTTTGTTCCCTCCACCCAGGTAATATCTTCTTCCTCCTCTACCATTCTTTAGTCTTCATCTTTCCTTTTCCCCTTTCCTGCATGTGAAGCGAGTTCGAGAGAGAAAGAGAGGAAGAGAGTGACCGTGAGAGTGAGGGCCCGAGAGTGAGTGTTAAGTGTGTTACGTGAGTGAAGTGAGGTGTAAGCTAAAGAGTTGGAAGTTGAGCATGGAGCTACCTCCGTGAGCTGCTGCGAAGTTGGAAGCTGAGTGTAGAGCTGCTGTGAGCTGTGGAATTCTTGTTATCCGTGAGTGTGCCTTCAAATTAGGTAAGGAAATAGGGGTGTCTTGGCCTGTGGAGGCCCTACACCACAAGTAGGGGTGTGTGAGTTTTATGTTAATTCTCTGAATTGCTTACTGCTAGTTCCTTGGATGATTTCCTAATGTATTTTCCTTGTTGATATTGCGTAGATATTCTGTAGATATTGCCTTTATTATTAGTTCTCGGGTTATTATCAATTTTCACCTTATAGTTTAAGGTACTTTTTAATTTTCACCTTCAAGTTTACTTTTTTCCAAGGAACATCTTGAAGTTTTAAACGTTATCAACCTATACCTTAACGTTTCTATCCGTTATTCTTAGGAGGCGAACTCCTTCTCTGCGAATAAGACTGGCCGGCTCTCCCCCTGCGAAGGCGAACCTGCAATCTCCTCTTCTACTTCTTCGTCTCCTTCTATTTCTCTGTAAGCTTATCAATTCTTTCTCAGTCTCCCATTTCCCCGCTCCGGCCGAAAATAGCTTATGCAACAATGGCCGAACTCTGCTTTCAGAAGAATAAATAGGAAGCTTTTGATCAGTGATTTCATCTTCAATGGCAATTTGGCTTCTGCCCTTCCAAAAGCGCGTCAAAGTCGAGTAAATTTTCAGGTGAATAAAATACATACAATTGGGTATGATAGTTTAATTTAGATTAGAAACAAATCAGATTTGACAATTTTACTGTCAACAGTGGCTTCATCGCCGACGCCAGAGCTATTTGAGGCGACAATGAGCCAAGTGAAGGAGGCTTCAAAGTCCTTCACCTCCATCCTCCTTTTCACTCATGCGCTCTGCCCATTGGGACATCGCCGCCGCCGTCCGTTCTATCAAAGCCACTGCCGCCACCGTCAACAACACTTTCACTGACACTTTCCCTATGATGTCCACTGTCCCCAGCCACCACGCAAACTTCGCTCTTGAATCCTAGATATCTCATAAAATATTCCAAGGATTCGATCATGAGACCTTCTACATGGACGCAAGCCTCTTTACTCAATCCCGAAAAATTCCGCCACGATAGCTTCTCTTAGTACCGCAACATGAAGGCCATGGATCCTTCGGAGCTGCTCAGAATCTTACCCACCTGTCATTTCGGCAAATTCTACTCCAAAAAGTATCTAATTGTCCACCCAAAGATGGAGGAGTCTCTGTTGGGAGATTCGGAGCAAAACCGGCAGGTGTTCGAGGCAAGTAGAGGAGCAGAGTTTCTGTGACGACCCGGTTTTTCATAAGCTTTTAAAATACGCGAAATTTAAAACTATTGTAATATAATGAAAATCCTTCATAATCAGAGTGCTAAAACCGAGAGTCAAAATTCATTCATTACATTCGTTATGAAAATCATTTATTAAAACATAGCGGAAGCGAAAATATAGTAATTAAAACATACTAAGTAAATCATTATGTTTTATAAATTACTTTACTTGTCTTTAGCCTGACCGGCCACAAGTTCTGCCCGTGTAAATCTTTCATCGACTACTTTGTGTTTGTTCGTTGTTCTTCTCGTCATACACGTATACCTACACCACAAGTAAATTGTAAGCCCAAAGGCTTAGTAAGGAAAGGGAATATGCAATATGATCATGCCTCTCTTTAGTTCACTTGGAATGAGTCCACCCTAAACCAATCTTTTCATTACGTTTCATTCATTCATTCATTACTCGTACATCGAGTTGGAAGTTGAAGGAACACGTATGTGATGGTATAGTCTCATCAGCTTCTAACCCTATGTGGGCTAGATCCGAACTACATATCCGCCCTTCAATTCATCATCATTCATCACATTCGTTCAATTCATTTTCCTCACTCATGCATGTGTGAGTACCACCCCAAAGTGACACTCTCTATTGGTTTCTATCATCGTGATGCATGCCCATACATTCTCAACCTAACGTGATGCATGATGATTCATAAAATAACATTAACAATAATTGAAGTGCGCATAGAAATAAAAGTAATTGAAAGCGAACTAAAATTGAAATCTGCGAGTACAATAAATAATATTAATTGAAAGTAGATTAGCAGTAAAGAGACGATCAAGAAGCATGCGATGAATTACGATTAACTAAACATGCTCATGGAATTCATTATAATTATTAGTTTAGGGTTCTAGTCAATTAATCATTAAACATGCTCAGGGTTTAATTTATTAAACCTACAAGAATTCTAGTTGATTAACTATTAACATGTTTGTTTAATTCTAGCAAATTGAATATGCTCAAGATAGTAAACGTGCTCGAGTTACAGTTATTATAGTTCATTAAATATGTTAGAATTAGAAGCACAAGTATTTATAGTTATCCCTATCACTAATATGTTTAGGCTCAATTATTATCGTATCACTACAGGAGGTAAGGAAATGAAATAATAGGGCAAAAATCATTATTAATGAAATTAACAGGTCATTCCTATGCATCACATCATCCATCGTTACTCATTCTTCATTTGCTATCTAAACATTCATGACATCGAGTTCTACAAGGTAACACATTTACAGTAAAGAAAATAAACTAATGATAAGGGAAATCACATACTAACAACAAGATACAACATTATTAACAAGGAAATCTACAGAGCATCACAAATAAAGCATTTAAATCACAGAACCATCAAGGAAATATCACATAACTACAATAAACTATAAAACACTAACGTAAAACTCACGTGCACTCTACTTGTGGTGTAGGGCCTCCACATGGCTATCACACACCCAATTCCTTATCTCAATTCTTTGTTGCGCGTTAGCACTTACTCGCTATCCTTCTTCGTCTTTTCAATACCTTCACAAATTAGTGATATTTATCATTAATAATTACAACTTATAAATTTTCCTACCCTTAATTACGTGGAAATTTCTAGGAATTCATTGCCACCCAAAACAAAACCCAACATATCCCAATAAACTAATCCAATTACTAACAGAGAACTATCTTATTCACCCACAAAACAACCTCTCCTCATAATAGGGATCAACAGATGATATAATTAATTTGTACAACCAAAGTCCGACAGAGAGAAAGAACATTTGCAAGATAAGACCTTTTCATTTATCTTTTACTTGCCATGGAGAACATGTAACTAAACTAACAGTTATCAAAAAATGTAGAACAATCTTTAACCAACAGAACATAATCCTCAATTTTAACTATCAAACAATAGATGGACAGAAATAGAATCACAGTTCCAATCCATCATTTCCCACCAAACAGTAATAAAACCAAAACCAACATGGCATATATTTCACAGTTCTCCCAACATAAAATTAGTCACAAAAATCAAAGTAGCATATCATTATGAAACCATCTTTTAACTGTGAACAAATTAACCTCATCACAACCCATCGACTTAATTAGAACCAAATTTGGAATCCATTATTGAAGCAAAAATTCAACTGAAAATCTTTCACTAAACAGAACAGAATCGGGCGTTCTGTCCTGTCACCAAAATCGAAGGTGGAGTTGCCACTGTTGTCCAGAAGCATTGACTATTCGAAAACCCTCAGACAATGCCGCTATTGTTGCCCAAGTTTGCCTTCAGCTCGCGGAGCTCCTCGGTCGACACTCACTCACAATGCTCGGGTTCCTCCTCTTTCGAACAGAGCTCGCCGGACTGCGACGTACTCCTCATCGCGACACCGGAGAAGACCGTTGTTCACCCTTGCTCGCGATCTTCTTCCTCTCCCGATCGCCTCTCTTTCTCCTTTGCGTATCAGTCTCCATCTCCCGGCTCTCTCTCTTTCTCTCATTTCTTCAGCACAACCTCCCACTAACCCAATTTCCTTCCCCTTTTAATTGCTTCTAAACTGAATCAAACAAATACAGCCCGAACCATACCAACCAACCAACAAACTGAACCGGTCCTTTTTCTCTTTCCCATTTAATTAATTTCTTCCTTCATTTATAAATCCCACTTTCATTTAATTAATATTAAATATATATTTACGTGTTAAATATTTGTCTCGAATATTAACCAACTCAAATTCTAACTCCCGACTTATCCTAATTATTGTTAAAAGATTATTAGAGGTCTAATTTAAATTTTTTAATTCTATTTCCTAAATTGATTTCTATCAATTAAACTTCCAATAAATTCTCTTAGATTATAACCGAACGGTTACGTCCTTGGTAATACCCCGATATTTATCCAATTAATCCAAAAATTCCAAATTACTTTCTAATTATACTTATTAAATTCTGATAAAAAGTCGGGGTGTTACAGTTTCATCCACAGTACATGGAAAGTTTGGTCAGTTTTTTTGGTGGCTAGGTTCTCGCCGGTAAGACACTGGGATTCCCTGTTTTTCTAGGATTCAAGCTCGCGAATGGGTTGGTGATTAAAGCCAGAGTTTTCTTGGTAGCACAGAGTTGAGTCTTCCTGATCAAAAGCTTCTTGAATGCGAAGAGCAGAAGCCAAACTGCCATTGGAGATGAAATCACTTATCAAAAGCTTCCTGTTTATTCTTTTGAAAGTGGAGTTCGACCATTGTTGCAAAAGCTATTTTCGGCCTATGCAGGGGAATGGGAGGTTGAGAAAGAATTGGTCAGCTTACAGAGAAATAGAAGGAGACGAAGAAGTAGAAGAGGAGATAGCAGGTTTTCCTTCGCAGGGGGAGAGCCAGCCAGTCTTCTTCACAGAGAAGGAGTTCGCCTCCTAAGAATAACGAAGAGAAACGTCAAGGTGTAGGTTGATAACGTTTAAAACTTCAAGGTGAAAATTAAAAAAGTGAAAATTAACCCTTAGTTCTATTATAAAGATATTTCCTTTATTAATTTGCTCTGTGATTTATGTTCCATAAATATGCTTTGGTTGATAAACTTGCTGTGACTGTGAAGTGTAGAATGGTTTGTTGTGAAATAGAAAACGATGAACTGAGGGGAGAAGTACGTGAGGATGGCATGAATGAACTATAATTTTGTAATACCCCAATTTTCGTAAACAGAATTAAGGATAATTGAGATTTATTTGATAAGAAAATTGATTGGAGAAAATATTTGGATAATAATCAAGGATTTATTTAACGAGAAATTAATTGGGGTATAATTGGATTATTCGGAGAAATTTTATTATGAAATTGTTTGGAGATAATTATATCAATTATTGGATAATTATTTTGGAAACCGAATTGAAAATTTGGTTTTGGACCGATAATTATCGAAAATTTTAATTGGACTAATAGTTATCATCAAATAATATTCGGAGAAAAGAAAATTAGAATTGAGATGATTAATTATTTAAAAGAAATAAAAGTGATAAATTAATATATGGAAGATTGAATTAATTATTAAGTGGAGATTAATTATTAAATTGGGGATTAAGTATTAAATTGAAATTTTAATTTAATTGAATAAGAAAATTAGAGAAAGGAGATTCGGCCATCCTTCGCTGGCGAAAACGAGGGAGGGCCGAGAGAGAAGTGGGTGATCGGGAAGGCGACTGCGGGACGATGGGCGACGGCGAGCGACGGGAGTTGCGGCGACGGGGTTCTGTCCGGCTGCGGGCGACATTTTGTGCGGCGAGCTAGGGCTCGGTGGCCGCGACCCTCGGTGTCGGATTCGGAGCTGCAAATCGCCGGTGGAGGTGAGTTTGGCCGATTTCCTTCTCCCCTTGGCAATTGTTGTTCGACAAGTTTGAATTGGCGTCGGTGGAGTGGCGTTTGGCGTTCGACAGGACCGAATCGGCGATGGCAGGGCTTCGGGTCGCTGGGTCCGGGTCCACTGATCAATCGGTCTTCTGGCCGACCCGACTTCTTCCCTCTCCCGAAATGATTACAGCTTTCCATGTGGTGATGAAGCATTGGACCTTCTCCATTAAAACGTGTGATTGTTCATCCGTTTTCTGCTTCCCGTAAGCTTTTTCTTCGGCTATAAGACAGTGGCAGTTGCTGGGGCTGTGGACACTCTGCATCTCAGGTCTCCATTTTCTGTGGGCTACTGGGAGTGCTCTGGATAATTGAAAATGTGCAGGGTGATGTTCTGGAGTTGGGTGACAGTAAGTGGCCGAGTCTGGGAGGACGAAAGGAGAAAAATGGAAGGGGGTTGGCAGCAACACTCTCAGGTCTTCACGGTGAGAATGTTTCCTTCTCTGTAATCTGGATTTTTCTGGATGTTTGGATTCTTCTGGATGTTTGGATTCTGTTGTTGGAGTTTTGATTCTGTAAGTTGATTGATGATATATATACCTGTAGAAGTACATTGCCTTGTGGTATTCAATTCTGATCAGTGGGGTGGGGTTATGCACTATGAAGAGTTGTTCTGTATTTCCTTTTTGTTATCTGTAGAATGATTTGTTGGAAGCAGTAATCTATAGGTTCTAGAAATGATATTGGTTGTTTGCTATGATGTGTAGTTTGTCATTGTTATGTGTTTTGGACTTAGAAACATGTTGGATCGAATTATTGAATGACAGAGTATATGGAAATGCCCTCTGTTTAGTATGGTTTGGTATGCTCCTTGCAGATTATTGCCTCTAGTTTTGGTAAAGTGTTGCATGTCAATCATGTGCTTTGTCATTGGATTAATGCTCCCTTTTTGGCCATCAAGTTATAAATGATGGGAACTGTTGTTTGGTGTATTTGGAGTATAATATTTTGGTATGACATTAATCGGGAATAATATCGTATTCGCATCTGATACGTCATTTGGATTTCGTATTAATTTGGATTAAGCGATTCTATCACTTAATGAATGAGAATTAATGTTATCAAATTGTTGAAAATGATTGATTTCGGATTAGCTTCTAGTTATTTGTTTGGGATGGTTTATCTGCTGTCGCGTTATTGAGATGATTTATCTGTTGTCGTGTTATTGAGATGAAAAGGAGAAATAAATTTGCTATGTTGGTTATTGTTTGGATAAAATGAATTAAATGGTTCTCTACTCTGCTGTGAAAAATATGGTTTTGTGATAAAATACTATTCAGTTTTTGTAAAGTAAATTCTCCATATCATGTCACATTAATGGAATAAGCAACTATAAATGATTATTGCTATTTTCGTTGCACACGTTAAGTTACTTAAATGGTTATTGCAAGGTCGCTAAGTAACTAAGTTGATTAATGAGGATTATTAAGCATTAAGGTTTATGAAAATTCTGTGGTCAATAATTATTAGTTAATTAGTCGATGAAAATAATTGGACGAAAAATGTGAAATGAACTTACAGAATAATGATATAAAAGTTACGGTTTATGATTAACAAAAATATTAATAAATAAATTATAATTATTTTGAAGGTATAAAAGAGAAGAAAGACAGTGTAAATTTCTGAGCCGCGCTACGGACGCCAGGTAAGTTGATACTTACTGAGTTTTGGTCTTCAGACCCTACATCGCAAGAATTAGGATTTGCATGTTGTGTGTTCTTTTAATGATATGTTTATTAGACATTTATACGATCATACAGGACTGTAGGTATTTATAGGCATATTGTATATCATCCTAAAATACGTTAATAGGCGTGTGGGGATTCGGATGAATTGTGACTTTCCATACGGTAGATTTCTCCCACGTAGGGAGTGGTAGCTTTAGAAGTTAGCTACGTGGATTCTAGGGTTCATAATTTATCCCATTCTGAAACCCCCAACGTCTTCAACAAAAGTGAAGATACCTGCTTGTGGTAACACCCCTGATGGATATATCTCCTCGTCGGAGTGATTGGTTAGGCCACATGACTCTAGGGAGTATTCCACCTTAACTTCCAGAAGAGATACGGTTCTCTTCTGTAATGCATTGTGTGATCATGCATCATATCTGAATTTCATTTCTTTCTATCTCTTACTAAGCATTAAGCTCATTAGTTTAGGTCTTGTGATGTAGGTACGTACGAGAAGCAGAGGAACAGGTCAAAGACAGTTGATGAAGGATTTGCACGAATGGATATTGTGGCTGGCTGGGCTAAAGAGTTTAAAAGGAAATTATTTGAAAAGGGTTTGTAATTATTTAATATTCTTTAAGGCTTTGCTTTAAATTCCGCTGTGTTTTATAAAAATGATTTTCATTACTTCTTCTACAATTGATAACTGATTTTAAGTAATGTGTTTAACGCTCGGTTTTAAAAGAAAAGTCGTACTCTAATTTTATAAAAGAAAGAGTTTTAAATTTACACGATTTTTAAAGTAAATAAAAATCGGGTCGTTACAAATTTTCTTACTTATAGTATTTTATTCTTGTTGCATATTTCCTTACTTGCTATTTAGTAAATTTTCCTGTGTAATGTACATATCGTTCTGCCATTTCCTTGCTTGACATCTAGGCGTTAACCAAACCATTAACTGAGTCGGTTCAGCAACTATACTAATGCTCGCATGTTTAATAATTGGGACTAAGAACTCTGTTTAATCATCTAAGTATGTTAATTGTAATTAATCCATTTCACATGATTAATAGTTAACCAACTAGAATCCTTGTATGTTTAATAAACTAAATCCTGAGCATGTTTAGTAAATTAAACTCGGAATAGTAATTACTTCTTAATTAGGATAACTACTTTAAATCCTTATTTCTAAGCATGCTAATTAATTAGAGTAATTACCTAAGTATGTTAATTTACTTAACTAAAATAATTAACTAGCTTTGAACATGTAATTAACAAATCTAACCATAAATTATGCCATGTTTAATTAGATGTTTAATCAACTAGAATTTTACGCATGTTTAAATAACGAAGCATGGTTAATTAAACATGTTTAACCTCCTTGAGTATGTTTCAATTAATTTGAATACAAAAGCATGTTTAATCATTTATTTTCTTGAGCATGTAAATTAATTAGGGTAACCAACTAGAACTATAATTATAATCGAAATCTTTATTTGAATCCATTAAACTATTAAAAGCGTGTTTAACTAACTAGAAAAGCATGTCTAATCATCTAGGGTGATAATTGAAATTCTTATCTTTGAGCATGTAATGAATTAGAGTCACTAATTAGATTAATATTAGCATGATAAATTCTTCCTTTACTAATATTCTGTATATTATCCTTTCTGCAATTTCGTTTACTGTAACTTCTATATTAGATGCTTTGTTTTGTCAGAGAGGAATATGGAGGAGATGAAGGAATAACGAACTAGAAGTTTCAATTATGATGTTTCTATCTTTCCTTTTGTAGCGATAAGTTATTGTCTTCTTTTCATTCGTCTCCGTTGTGTTAGTTGCATTATAGTTCACTAAACTTGAGCATGTTAATGTACTACGGTAACTAATAAGTATAAACTTTCATGAGCATGTAATTGACTAGGATAACTAATTAGGATAACTAATTAGGATAATATGTTGGGAGTAATGTGCCCAACAAGCAAATGTAATAGAACAATTTTATAATATATGAATAAATTTATATTGATTGATATTATGTTAACATTTTATATTATGTTTTATAAAATTCATAGAAAATTTCTTGGTTATTTATGCTAACTTTATATTAACATATATATTGTATATGTGTAGGATAAAATATAAAGGGTAATAACCAGAATATGTCTATGACTTATATTTGAAGTATGAAATCTTCAAATAGTTCATAGTCATAAACATAGTTTATCTCATTAAGAATGTATAGACATATTCCGACTAAATATGTAGTGACATAAGATAAATATGTTTTATATAATATGATTATATAGGACTGGACCAAATAAAATTATATTGTTCTGATAATTTCCGTTAAATATATAACAATTAATTTTATCATAATGATGGTCATATATGCATTATCTTAATTCGTTGTATTTAATAAACTCCTATTTTATTTTAATTTATTCTTTGATTTATTTGGTAAAGTTTTGTACGAGTTACGATTCGTATACCTTGTATATTGGGAGTGAATTAAAATGAATAGCTTAGAATGTTAATATCGATACAATAAAATCCATTTCTATAGATTCCTTTGTTTGTTAGTTCAAGGATCCAATAATTAGCATGCAATTCATAATCATTATGAATTAATTATTCAATTAAGAACTAATGGTAGTCAAGGATAAATACGTAATATGAGAGGTTAACAAATTATAAACCTAGCTCTATTGCAAATCTAAATTGAGGGTTAATACATATGTAATGACTATATCAATGGACATTAATTAGAGTAAATATACTATATAGTTTTTGAGAGTGCAACTCTAAGTATTTAGTGGAATTACTTTAGAGTTAATAATTATATTAATTAATAAAAGAGTTTATATTAATTAATGAAATATTATTGGAGCTTAAAACTATAGGTCTATCGGTCTCTTCGTCACCGTCTATCATTATTCGAATAATAGAAAAATGAACAAAGAAGATTAAATAATTAATTATTTAATATACTCAATAATAAGTTTACTATTTTTCATTAGATGAAATAAATGAATTATTGATTATTCAATTAATTAAGACAAAGTGACAAAAGTTGTCATAGTTAATATATTTGTTATATTTCATTAAATGAAATAATTGAATTATTGATTATTCAATTAATTAACAAATATAAAGTAACTTTTGAAAATAGTTTTTAAAATGAATTTGGACAAATTTTAGTTAATGTCAAATTTGAGGTAATGTCATAGTATCAAGTGTTGAGTTATGGTGACAAGACTTTTTGTTTGCCATAACATTTTTGTTATAAATGTATTATAACTTAAATGAGAGATTAATAAATTAATGTCATAGTGCCAAGTGTTGAGCTATAGTGAGAAGACCTTTTGATTTTCATAACATTTTTATAAATGTATGAAATCAATTGTAACTTTAATGAGGAATTTGTAGTGTTTTTCTCTAAATGTCATAATGGTCATTATGGAGCAATACCACTATAAATAGAAGTCCAACCTCATTAGGTTATGAGGTTGAAATCTTTGAGATTAAGAAATCCATTTTGAGAGCGAAATTTGTGTCTTCTGTGTTGGCTTTAGAGAAGTATTTTCTAAATCCAAATAGATCGTCTCATGTGTTGAGAATACGATCTATCATAAATTGAGTGTGATCTTGTTTCGTTCATCACGCCCACACGTGCTTATTTGAGATGAGGAGGATTGGCGAAGAAGATCGAAGGTTGATTTTGTACCCGTGTGAAGTAAGCTACAAAGGTAATATTCTTCATCTTTTAAATTAGATCTAAATAAAGATTTTTGAATACATATTATTATTAATATGTTATAACAACGATCCGTTTTATGTTCATGTTAAAATTGTTTTTCATGATATATAGATTACACACGTTACCGTTGTTATGAACATTAGTAATTCTGTCATTCGAGGGAATCTAAAAACCAACAATTGGTATCAGAGCTTCGTTGTAGTTATGATATATTTAATAATGTGATTTTATGAAAATCATGATATGTGATGATAAGAAGGCTTATGTATTTTTTTTTTAATTTATATATATTTTTGGAATGTTGAATGTATGGATATATGCACGACTGAAATAATGATCGTAATTTCATGTGGCCGATTTGGATTAGGAATATTTTTTAAATTTCTTATTTTTAATTTTGATGTAAACCCAATTTGTCTTGGGCAAATACTCTTTATGTAATATTGATGGTGTAACGACCCGAATTTTCATACATTTAAAAATGCGTTAAATTTTGAGAAAAACATATCAGAGTGCACGCCGAGCCGTTAGGAACACTTTAAAACATTTCGAAAGTAAAATATTGTGGAAATAAAAATATTTGCGGAAGCGTAATAATTTAAAGAAAATAAACTAAACATTTATTTACAATTTATGAAAAGAAACTTAATTACAATTTAGAAAGAGAAAACTGAATTTAATTACAAATCAATTGTCTCTCACTTCACATAGTCTGGCCAACCACAAGCTCGAGCGTGCAAATCCCTCATCAACTACTTCTTCTTTGCTTGAGAAACTTCGCTCGTACGTGTACCTAAACCGCAAGTAAGACGTGAGCCTAAAGGCCCAGTAAGAAAATGGGTTTATGCATATGAAATGTCGCTCTTTAATTCTTCGGAATGAGTCCGCCCCAAACCAATCTATTAATTACATATATTATAAATAGTTGCATGTTTTAGGAATAGCTCGTATATGGAGCGTAGAGTTTGGGGAATCCTATGGTTTTTAATTAATTTCGTTAATTAGTCTTGTGATCCCGACAAGGGAAATATTAGTTATTTTCCTCACTTAAGATGTGTGGCCACCCCGTGGTGGTGTTCTTAATTGTTTCTATCGTTATGATGCCTAAGACTAAAAGTACATACAACATACAAAAGAAAATTCGTATAACATCCATAACGGATATATAAAAACGCACGACAATACATTAAGGAATGATAACATGCTTGAGAAGGTTATATCCTAATTTATTTACATGTTTGTATTAATTATATTGTTTACATGCTTGGTTGATTAACATACTTGGGATTCTAGTCTATAGTCAATTATCACATTAAACATGCATCAAGATATAGTCCTATAATTCAAACGTGCTTGATTAGATGATTATCATGATCACGGGTTAGTCATTTATATTAGTTGTATTCATTCTAATTAAATAGCATGCTCGAGAGGTTGGTTTGTAGCAGGGAATTCACATTACTTCACAGCAGATATCCAAGGAATTATAACAGAGGAATATACAAGGAGAAATATCACAGAGAAATTACAGCAACATATCCATAGGAAGCTTATAAAATCTAAGGCACGAAGCATCCAAAACGTACAATGAACAAGCATAGACAACATACCAACTAACAACGAGGATTAACATAAAGAGCAACCTAACAATCTACTGAATATTAATATTCTACACTACAATTCACAAAGGAAAAAGCAACCAGCAAGATAATATAATGAAATGAAAACTTCAGATTATGCTTCTTGCGATGACTAAAAACAGCAGGGTACTATAACAGTAGCGCGTACAGTGACAAACTTTTCCAGAAATTAACGATGAATAAAAGTAGAGAGTTATATACATCAGCAGCTAAGGCATTATGAACAATAAATTTAACACAGAGAATGATCCATGAATAACAAAAAGTAGTTTCATGCTTTGAATAGGGGTATATCGCAGAGTAGTGCACTACAAGTAATTGACATCATATATTATGAAACAATATAGGAGCAGTCAAGACTATGAGCAAAACATAGGGCTTATCTCATCCTCATCAGTCATCATGAAAGCATTAGTTCATGCTCTTACCGTTCATACCTCTACCAGGCTCGACATCAGGCCAGGTTTAATGTTTCAAACCTTAACATCCAGTAAATAACATTGAAAATGTAGCAACAAGTAGACAGGAGTAAAATATTAGTATAGGGTAAAGTTGTATCAACAGAACAGAGCATCTAATGAATGGAAAAACGCAGGAGTTAATCTGTAATGGAACTCACAGAACTACCAACGAATAATTCTACAATTATAAATTATTACCACTACGCACACACACACTTGCGGGTAGGGCTTAGACGGCCATACACACCCAAGTCTTACCCTTTGAAGAAAACCATACACGGACAGCTCTCTGACTCCAGCAGAATCCCAGCTCCAAGACACCCTCGGCCTCCAGGAGAAATACACCCGAGCCATCAATTCAGTTCTCTTCCACCCAAGAGGATTTTCTGTACAACTTTCATCTGGACACCCATAGTGGCACCCTCATCCCTTCACCGTATATATACACAATTGACAAATTTGAAATGCTACAACAACTATCCAAGTTATCCCACGATATCAGCGATGGATGCTGATATATCGGATCGGGCTCTCCACGTCTCTGTTTCAGCTCCCTTCCAAACCATCAAACAAGAAATTAGAGGAACAGACCGGATTGAGCTGAACCGCGACCAATCCGGACCATCGAAGCTGGCCATTGCGAACTGAAGCCCTGTCCAAGCTGTTCCAGCCATTCCTTCACGTCGATTGTAGCTCGCCTTCACCATTCCTTGCTGTCAGTCGCCAATCGGTCGCCAAAAATTCGCGAAAACTACGAATTGCTAGCCCAAGCCTCCGCACAGTTCGTCAACCCGAGCCTTGCCACCAGCAGACCACCGAACACACCAGGACGTCGCCACCCGAGCTGACGCCGTAACCATCAACCCCGCGATCCTAAGCCTTCGATCGCCCAAGCACTCGCATTTGCCGTTCGCCGACGCCCAACTCGCTCCGATCTCGCTCCCTCTTTCGTCTCCCTCATTTCTCTCGGGCTCTCTTCTCCCGCCCTCTTTCTGTTCTAATTTAAACAGGTCCAAACCACAACAGCATGAACCGAACCAACACTCAACCTGAACCACCAGTGGACCAACCTAAATGAATCGGTTCATTATCCGTTCAATTCCATTTATTTCCCTTTATTTTATAACTAATCCCCTCTTAAAATTTATCCTTTAATTAATTCTTAATGTAAAACCATTAAATTAATCCTCCTTGTAAAACAATTATAACTAATTTCAAACATTATAATTTAAAGTCATTAAATTAATATTTATTTTAATTATAGTAAATTCCATTTAATCTTAATAAATAGAATTCTTACGAATACGCCCTTCGTAATACCCTGATAATTATAATTACCCACTTTAAAGATATCGGGGTGTTACAGATGGAGATCAAAGAAAGGAGGACATGACAAATTTTGGAGCAAGACTATAGTGTGCAATTGTTGTCACCACGACGTATGACGCAAAAATATGGAGGCTACCAAGACTTTATATATTTTTTTTATGGGTTTATATGTAATTTTAAAAATACTCAAATCAACCCGGTCATTATTTATTTTACTTTTATGCTTGATATAAGTTGTTCTATCATTGTCATGCATTCACATGTCATATAGCACTTGCATATAGAGTTTACTTATCATTTAGTTTTCTCACATTGACATGCATTATTAACTTATATTTTATTTATTTAATTTTAATAAATAAGTTTTTTAAAAATTAAATGATTTTAATTATATTAAAACTATTAATTCATATTCATGAATTATGTGAGAAAATAAAATAATGCGAAATTTTAATTGTTAACATTTGTACATTATTTTGTAAGTGTTAAATAAATTGTTTATGTAGTATCATTAATTTTACAATTTGATTATCATAATTAATAATCTATATATAAAATAAAGGGTAAATGACAAATCAACCATCGTGGTTTGAGGTCAATGACAAGTCAACCACTATGGTATTTTTTTTAACAAGTTAACCACTGACGTATGGGAAAATAACAAAACCGACATCGCATTTACTTCCTCCATTAATAAGTTGACGCGAGACACACGTGCCTCAACAAATCATATCTAGACACTAAAACTGCACGCAGTGTTGCTTCAGAAGACACCGCGTCAAATGCGGTGTCTGCTAAGACACCACAAATTCTGTGGTGTCTCACGCTGAGACACCACAAATTCTGTAGTGTCTCAAATTGTGTTGTGTCTCAGCGTGAGACACCGCAAATTTTGTGGTGTCTCAGTGATTTGAGGTGTCTGCAAGACACCGCATAATTTGCGGTATCTCACGCTGAGACACCGAAAATTGTGTGGTGTCTCACACTGAGACATCTCAAAATGTGCGGTGTCTCAGCGTGAGACACCACAGAATGTGCAGTGTCTCAGCGTGAGACACCGCAGAATTTGCTATGTCTCAACAGACATCGCATTTTTTATGCGGTGTCTTCTGAGACACTGCCTTTTTTATGCGGTGTCGCAGAAGACACCGCCTTTTTGATGCGGTGTCTTAGAAGACACCGCGTTTGACGCGGTGTCTTCTGAAGAAACATCGTGTGCAGTTTTAGTGTCTGGATATGATTTTTTGAGGCATGTGTGTCTCGCGTCAACTTATTAACGGAGAAAGTAAACGCGATGTCGGCTTTGTTATTTTTCCATACGTCAGTGGTTAACTTGTTAAAAAAAATACCATAGTGGGTGACTTGTCATTGACCTCAAACCACGATGGTTGATTTGTCATTTACCCTAAAATAAATTTATTTTAATTAAATATTTTTTTATATAGATTTAATAGAATATGTGATATTCTATAAATCACTATAATTCAAAATAATAAGTGGGAGTAGAGAGTTAGGCGTAACTTTCTGTGGTCTCCATCGTTGATACAACAACGTGAGATTTAAGCGGAGCTCCGAGACAACTTTGTTATCGTCCTTCCTAAGGAAAGTGTTCACTTAAATCAATACTATGGTTAATGTCTTAGAGATAGGTTTTATAAAATTTATTTTATAGTTGACCGTCCTTAAGGCGGCAATTATAAGTTAAATTTTATAAAACTGAAACGATGGTATACATTCATAAAAATGTGATATAATATGTTAATCACATTTTGACCAAAACTAATCGATAGTTAATAAATTTTGAAAATATGAGATATTGAATAAATTTATTAATAAATAATATTTTTACCATAAGAAAAAATATTATGTATTGATGCAATAATAGCATTTGCGTTTTAGTTAGTGATTTAGCATGCTCATGCATCATTTTATCTTGTCATATTTCTTATGAATTTTATGCATAATATTAATCTTTATTTATTTATTCATTACAACATAATGTTTTCTTTTATGATTAATTTACTCGCGAGTGAAAAGTTGACTAGTGATGATCTCGTCAACTGGAAAAAGAACATGAATATGATTCTTGTACACGACAACTTGAAGTTTGTCCTGACTAAGGAATGTCCTCCGATCCCAGCAAAGGGTAAGAAGGACAACCCCAATAAAAGGAACAAAATTAACGAAGGAAACAAGAATAGCTTGAGCCAGATAAAGCCCAAAGGAAAATGTTTTCCTTGTGGAGTTGATGGTCATTGAAAGAGAAACTGTAAAAAAAGTATCTTGAGGAGCTAAAACAAAAGAAGACATGTAAATCTGATTTACTTGTTATTGAATATTGTTTAGTTGAGAATGATTTATCACCCTGGATAGTTTATTCAAGTGCGACTAATCATGTTTGTTGTTCTTTACAGATGTTTAGTTCCTACTGGAATCTAGCAGATGAGGAGTTCACTATGAGAGTGGGCAATGGAGCACTAGTTTCAGCTTCAGCAGTGGGAGAAACAAAATTATATTTTCAGAATAAATTTTTATTATTGAATAATGTTTATTTTGTACCGGGGTTTACTAGAAATCTCATTTATGTTTCTCACTTATTTGAACAATGTTATTCAATTTCTTTTAATAATAATATTGTTATTATTTCTAGAAATGGATTAGATATTTGTTCTGGTTTTATGGAAAGTGGATTTTATGTGATAAGGCCCATCAATAAATCACTGTTGAATACTGAAATTTTTAAAGTAGAATTGCCTAAGTCCAAGAAACTTAAAATTTCTCATGATGATAACACATATCTTTGGCACCTTCTTCTAGGCCATATTAATCTAGATAGAATTAATAGACTTGTAAAGGATGATCCTTTAAAAGATCTAAATGTTGAATCTTTACCAGTCTATAAATCCTATCTAGAGGAAAAAATGACCAAGAGACCTTTTTCAGCAAAGGGTCGAAGGGCTCAAGAGTCACTTGAACTCATACATTCAGATATATGTGACCCTATGATTGCTCGGGCTAGAGGTGGTTTTGAGTACTTCATCACTTTTGTTGATGATTACTCAAGATATAGTTATACTTATCTAATTCAGTTTAAATCAGAAACTTTTAAAAAGTTTCAAGAGTTTAAAGCTGAAGCTGAAAAGCAATTAGATAAGTCAATCAAGTGCCTTTGATCAGATCGAGGAGGTGAATACCTTGATAATGAATTCAAGGATTACTTGTTAGAACATGAGATTATATCTTAGCTAACAACACCTACCACTCCTCAGCAAAATGGTGTTGCTGAGAGGAGAAATATGACTTTCCTTAACATGGTTTGATCCATGATGAGTTACTCTACACTTCCAAAATCATTTTGGGGATACGCTATACAGACAACGCCTTGCATTTTGAATGTGGTCTCATCTAAGTCTATTCCTAAGACACCTTTAGAGTTGTGGAGTGATCACAAGCCTAGTTTGAGACACTTTCGCATATGGGGGTGTCCCGCACATGTGCTAGTAGGAAAGACTGAAAATTAAAACCTCGATTTGAGGTTTGCATGATTGTTGGTTATGCAAAAGGCACAAGAGGAGGTTTGTTCTATAGTCCTCAAGATAACAAGGTATTTGTATCGACAAATGCCACATTTCTTGAATATGACTATATGGCAAACTTCAAAGCAAGATTATCTTGGAGGAAATTCATACTGATTAGATCATATCGAAAACAACAAAAGTTGTTGTTCCACGTGGTACTCAGAAGACAACTACTTCTAGTCATACCATCATGACACCTAAATGTAGCGAGAGGGTAGTATGACCACCAGCTCGATATAAACATATAGATGAAACACAAGTTGTTGTCACTGATGATGGAAAAGATGATCCCTTGTCATTTATACGTGCAATGGAAGATATTGACAAAGAATCATGGCTTGAAGCTATGAAACTTGAGATGGAATCAATGTATTCCAACTCCATTTGAGATCTTGTAGATCTACCTGAATGGGTGAAACCCATAGGGTGTAAATGGATCTATAAGAGAAAAAGTGGAGTGGACGGGAATGTAAAGACATTCAAAGCTAGACTTGTAGCTAAGGCTTATACCCAAAGGGAAGGGGTTGATTATCCTCCTATAGCTATGCTTAAGTCCATTCGTATATTACTCTCTATTGCCGCTCATTATGATTATAAGATTTGGCAGATGGATGTCAAGGCGACTTTTCTAAATGGTCATCTTGAAGATATCATTTATATGGAGCAACCAGAGGGTTTCATAGATAAAGATGCACAACAAAAGGTTTGTAAGTTAAATAGATCTATTTATGGACTTAAGTAAACATCTAGGTCATGGTATATGAGATTTGATGAAGCAATCAAATCTTATCGATTCACACAGTGCCTTGATGAGTCTTGTGTATACAAGCTCATCAATGACATGCGTGTGGTCTTCTTAGTTCTGTATGTTGATGATATTCTACTTATTGGAAATAATGTAGATTTATTATCAGATATAAAAGCATGGCTAGCTAAGCAATTACAAATGAAATATTTAGGAAATGCAAGCTACATTCTTGGGATTCGTCTAATAAGAGATCGTAAAAATGGAATGTTAGCTTTGTCTCAAGCATTGTATATTAACAAGATGGTTGTCAAATATTCTATGCAAAACTCTAAAAAAGGTTATTTACCTTCTAGACATGGAGTTAATCTTTCTAGAAAGTAGTGTCCTGACACACCTCAAAAGGAAGAAGATATGAGACGTTACCCCTATGCATCAGCTGTTGGGAGTTTGATGTATGCTATGTTGTGCAAAAGGCCCGACATATGTTATGCAGTAGGGATAGTTAGCCGGTTCCAGTCAAATCCAAGATTAGATCATTAAATAGCAGTCAAACATATTATCAAGTATTTAAGGAGAACGAGAAACTATATGCTAGTATATTCTGGTAGGGATTTGATTCCAACTGGATACATAAATTCTGATTTTCAAACTGATAAAGATGACCGAAAGTCGATATCTGGATCAGTTTTTCTCCCTTGGAGGTGAAGCAATAGTTTGGAGAAGCGTAAAACAAGGTGGTGTTTCAGACTCTACTATGGAAGCAGCAAAAGAAGCTATCTAGTTTAGAAAATTCTTTAGTGATTTGGAAGTAGTTCCATATATGGATAAGTCATTGTCTTTGTACTGTGACAATAGTGGTGGAGTGGTGAATGTTAAAGAACCTAGAAGTTATAAACGAACAAAGCATATAGAGAAAAAATATCATGTGATAAGAGATATAGTGCAGCGTGGAGACGTGACTGTTCTGAAGATTCCATCAGTTGAGAATCTTGTAGATCCCTTCACCAAGACGGTACTTGCAAATTGTTTTGAGAAACATCCAGAGGGTTTAGGGATTAGAGACATGTCTCATTTGCTTTAGGGCGAGTGTGAGATTGTTGGGAGTAATGTGCCCAACAAGCAAATGTAATAGAACAATTTTATAATATACGAATAAATTTATATTGATTGATATTATGTTAACATTTTATATTATGTTTTATAAAATTCATAAAAAATTCTATGGTTATTTATGCTAACTTTATATTAACATATATATTGTATATATGTGAGATAAAATATAAAGAGTAATAACTAGAATATGTCCATGACTTATATTTGAAGTATGGAATCTTTAAGTAGTTCATAGTCATAAACATAGTTTATCTCATTAAGAATGTATAATCATATCCCGACTAAATATATAGTGACATAAGATAAATATGTTTTATATAATATGATTATATAGGACTAAACCAGATAAAATTATATTGTTCCGATAATTTTCGTTAAATATAGAACAATTAATTTTATCGTAATGATGGTCATATATGCATGATCTTAATACGTTGTATTTAACAAACTCCTATTTTATTTTAATTTATTCTTTTATTTACTCGGTAAAGTTTTGTACGAGTTACGATTTGTATACCATGTATATTGGGAGTGAATTAAAATGAATAGCTGAGAATGTTAATATCAATACAATGAAATCTATTTCTATGGATTCTATTGTTTGTTAGTTCAATGATCAAATAATTAGCGCACAATTCATAATCATTATGAATTAATTATTCAATCAAGAACTAATGGCAGTCAAGGATAAAAGCGCAATATGAGATGTTAACGGATTATAAACCTAGCTCTATTGGGAATCTAAATGGAGGGTTAATACATATGTAATGACAATATCAATGGACATTACTTTTAGTAAATATATTCTATAATATTTTATAGTGCAACTCTAAGTATTTAGTGAAATTACTTTAGAGCTAATAATTATATTACTTAATATAAAGAATTTATATTAATTAAGGAAATATTATTGGAGCTTAAAACTATAGGTCCATCGATCCCTTCGTCACCTTCGATCATTATTCAAATAATAGAAAAATGAACAAAGAAGATTAAATAATTAATTATGAATTAATTATTTAATACACTCAATAATAAGTTTATTTTTTTTCATTAGATGAAATAATTGAATTATTGATTATTCAATTAATTAAGATAAAATGACAAAAGTTTTCATAGTTAATATATTTGTAATATTTCATTAAATGAAATAATTAAATTATTGATTATTCAATTAATTAACAAATATAAAGTAACTTTTGAAAATAGTTTTTAAAATGGATTTTGTCAAATTTGAGTTAATGTCAAATTTGAGTTAATACCATAGTGCCAAATGTTGAGCAACGGTGACAAGATCTTTTGATTTCCATAATATTTTTATAAATGTATGAAATCAATTGTAACTTTAATGAGGAATTTGTAGTGTTTTTCTCTAAATGTCATAATGGCCATTATGGAGCAATACCACCATAAATAGAGGTCCAACCTCATTAGGTTATGAGGTTGAAATCTTTGAGATTAAGGAATCCATTTTGAGAGCGAAATTTGTGTCTTCCGTGTTGGCTTTAGAGAAGTGTTTTCTAAATCCAAATAGATCGTCTCATGTGTTGAGAATACGATCTATCATAAATTGAGTGTGATCTTGTTTCGTTCATCATGCCCACACGTGCTTATTCGAGGTAAGGAGGATTGGTGGAGAAGATCGAAGGTTGATTTTGTACCCGTGTGAAGTAAGCTACAAAGGTAATATTCTTCATCTTTTAGATTAGATATAAATAAAGATTTTTTGAATACATATTATTATTAATATGTTATAACAACAATCCATTTGATGTTCATGTTAAAATTGTTTTTCATGATATATATATATATATAGGTTATGCACGTTACCATTGTTATGAACATTGGTAATTCCACCGTGCAAAGGAACCTAAAATCCAACAATCGTTTCCATATCCATTTCCGTTTCCGTTCCCGTATCAGTATTCGTTTCTCTTTTCATATTCTTTTCTTTACTTGTCTTTTCTTTTCTTTTCTTTTGTTCCTGTGTCGGGCTTGACCTACCGAACCACAGAAACCTTTATCTTTTCTTTATCTTTTGTTCATGTGTTGAGCTTGACCTACCAAACCACAAGAACCTTTATCTTTTCTTTTGTTTGGTTATGTGCGGGCTTGACCTACCGGACCACACCAACCCTTTTCTTTTATCTTTCTTAATCGTGCATTTATAATTTCTTTTCGTTTTCATTGCCTTCTCAAAACTGTGCATAAAAATCATTTTCGTATTTTTTTGAAAATCGTGATGCATGATGCTTATGAATGCATACAATTTTAACATATATTTAAGGGAATCTAAATAAACATACAATTCATACAATTCACAGAACGTGCTATAAAAACTCTAGACATGTTGTAAAAATCATAGACATGCTTTTAAATACTGTAGACGTGCTATAAAAACAGTAGACATGCGTTTAAAAGCTGTAGACATGCTCAATAATCAACTAAGTTAATAAAGCGGTAAACACGAAACATGCATATCCTATTTTTACGATGTAGGGCTCGAAGACCAAAGCACACACGTATCAGTTACCTCAATTGTTTAAAGTGCTCAAGGCTTATTCGCTATCATTTCCTTCATTCTTTAGTACCTTCACAATTTAAACATTTATTCATAAATAATCATCTATATTAATAACCATTTACGGAGTCCCATAAACTATCTAAACACTACCTACTAATCACCGCAATAACTGGATTTCAATATACAAAGCCACAACCAACCGAGGATAATTCCACAGCTCAACATATATAGCTTCATCTTACATTTCCAAATAATAATAGAATATAATAACCTCAACAATCCCAGGTCAAGCATAAAACCCACAACTAACAGAGCATGACATAACAATCAATTATAGTACCAAACAGAGGACAAACACTTAGCGGATGAAAACTAAACCCTTAATATCCTTCACACCCAGCACAACAGTAATAACAAGGATTAATTCTATTAACAAATCCCACATGACAGTAACCCCAAGGCACAACTGAATTACAAACAGGAGAGAACCATATCCATTCATAATCCAAACTATTCTTCAACCAAATCCACAAAGAGAGAACACATTCATTAATCTAGGCAGTAAATCACAAAAATATTATCCCTCACCAGAACATTAATCCAAACAACAGCAGAGTATATAACTTAAAATAGATCACAACTTCACCATTCATATTAATTTATAGAGAGCATATATCCCCAAGCTTTCTCAAATCCAACATAGAATAATGTCCAATATTATTTATCTTCTACTTCAAATTAAATCCAAAAATCAAAAATTCATAAACATCAATAACAGATAGGCAAAGGCTCACCCCTTTCATATATATCTTCATGATCAATGTGCTTTATTGCTCTAGAAATCGCCAGTTCAGAGAGCTTCCTCTCCTTCAGAGAACTCCCCACATTCACATCTTCTTTCAATTCATGGCCTTCAATATGGACAATAACATGCTTAGATCATTTAGAATATCAGTCATAACACGTTTCATGAAGTAACATCAACCAGAGACTTACATGAGGAAGCTTCTTCACACAACAGGTACACGGACTTGCTCTCTTTTTCACTTGCTCTCTGCATCACTCAAATCTCTCATTGTTTTCCCCTTCGTCACACACCCGCAGTGGCACTCATGCTCACAGTATTTATACACAATCGGCAAGTTGAAACACTTAACAACCTATCCCACGATTCCAACGATGGGATGCGGATTTTTCAGATCTTACCAAAGCACTCAGGCTCTCCTTCATCTCTAACTCAACTCTCTTCCAAACCACCAGACAAGGATCACTGGATCAGCAGACAGACCGATTTGGTCCAACCAAACTAAAGACCAAACTGCAAGCCCATCGCGGACCGACGCCCCTTCAAATTGTCTGAGTCGTCCCTGCAATCTAGTCCTTACCAATTCCCAGTTGCATAATCAACATACAGACCACAAATAATCAAGATACATTCCACTGTTTGGCACGGCGAACACCGTAGCTCATGGTTCCATGAACCCGTGCCCTACAAATCGTGGTTATTCTAAGTCCTACCCCACCGAAGCTAGCATCCCCTCGTCGCCGCCAAAGTTCGCACGCTTGGAGTCGCACGCCGGACTCCAGCTCCGCGTCTCCAGCAGCCGCGCTCCCGAGGCCCCTTCGCGTCTTCTTCTCCCTCTCCCTGTTTCTCTCTGTTGGTTCTTCAGCGCGAAATGGCTGAAGGCCAAATCTAATTTCCCCCCTTTCTTTTGCGTCAAAACCGAACCAGCCACAGCCTGAACCAGTTCTCTTGCTGAACCGGTTCTCCTCTTCAAATCTCCATTAAATTTCCTTTTATTTATTTTATCCCTTAACATTCTAATTCCCTTTAATTATCCCTCTAACTAATAATTCACATTTTCATTCTAATTAATCTCTCATTTCTTTTCCTTCTTTTTAACTAAAACCGAGTCACTTAAATATTTCTGGACCAAGCCGAACCAAACCAGTTCAGTCCATATTTCTCCCTTTGTTAATTCTTATTTTCATCAGATAAATTTCCATAAATTATAATTAACGAATACGTCCTTGGTAATACCCCGATAATTATCTAATTAATTCAAATACCCCCAATTACTTTCCAATTATCCTTATTAAATTCTGATATAAAAAATCAGGGTATTACATAGCTGGTTCCAATCAAATCCAAGATTAGATTGTTGGATAGCAATTAAACATATTCTCATGTATCTAAGGAGAATGAGAAACTATATGCTAGTATATTCTGGTAGGGATTTGATTCAAACTGGATACACAGATTCTGATTTTCAAACTGATACACATGATCATAAGTCAATATCTGGATCAGTCTTCGCCCTTGGAGGTGGAGCCATAGTTTGAAGAAGTGTAAAACAAGATGATGTTTCAGACTCCACTATGGAAGCAAAATACATTGCTGCTTGTGAAACAGCAAAAGAATTTGTGTGGCTTAGAAAATTTTTAAGTGATTTGGAAGTAGTTCCAGATATGGATAAGTCATTGTCTCTTTACTATGACAATAGTTGAACAGTTATGTATGCTAAAGAATCTAGAAATCACAAACAAACAGAGCATATAGAGAGAAAATATCATGTGATAAGAGATATAGTGCAGCGTGGAGACATGATTATTCTGAAGGTTCCATCAGCTGAGAATCTTGTTGATCCCTTCACAAGGACGTTACCTGCAAAACGTTTTAAGGAACATCTGAAGGGCTTAGAGATTAGAGATATGTCTCATTTGCTTTAGGGCAAGTGAGAGATTATTGGGAGTAAGTGCCCAACAAACAATGTAATAGAACAATTTTGTAATATATGATTAATTTATATTGAATGATACTATGTTAATATTTTATATTATGTTTTATAAAATTCATAGAAAATTCATGGGTTATTTATGTTAACTTTATATTAACATATATATCATATTTATGTGAGATAAAATATAAAGAATAATAGTCAAAGTAAGTTCATGACTTATATTTGAAGTATAAAAACTTCAAATAGTTTATAGTCATAAACATAGTTTATCTCACTAAGAATATATAGTCATATCCTGACTATATATGTGGTGACATAAGATAAATATGTTTTATATAATATGATTATATAGGATTAGACTAGATAAAATTATATTATTCTGATAATTTCTATTAAATATAGAACAATTAATTTTCTCATAATGATTGTCATACATGTATGATCTTAATTAATTGTATTTAACAAACTCCTATTTCATTTTAATTTATTCTTTGATTTACTCAGTAAAATTTTGTACAAGCTATGATTCGTATACTTTATATAAACTATCAATACAATGAAATTCATTTCTATAGCTTCCTTTGTTTGTTAGTTCATGGATCGAATAATTAGCGTGTAATTCATTATTGTTATGAATTAATTATTCAATCAAGAACTAATGGTAGTCAAGGATAAAGACATAATATGAGAGGTTAATGGATTATAAACCTAGCTCTATTACAAATCTAAATTGAGAGTTAATATATATGTAATGACTATATCAATGGAAATTACTTTAAGTAAATATACTCTATAATTTTTTAGAGTTCTACTCTAAGTATTTAATGGAATTGCTTTAGAGTTAATAATTATGTTAATTAATACAAAGAGGTTATATTAATTAATAAAATATTATTGAAGTTTAAAACTATAAGTTTATCGGTCCATTCATCATCTTTTATCATTATTCGAATAATAGAAAAATGAACAAAGAAGATTAAATAATTAATTATGAATTAATTATTTAATACACTCAATAATAAGTTTATTATTTTTCATTATATAGAATAATTGAATTATTGATTATTCAATTGATTAAGACACAATGACAAAAATTGTCATAGTTAATATGTTTGTTATATTTCATTAAATGAAATAATTGAATTATTGATTATTCAATTAATTAACAAACATAAACAACTTTTGAAAATGGTTTTTAATATGGATTATGTCAATTTTGAGTTAATGTCATTGTGTCAAATGTTAAGCCATGGTGACAAGATGTTTTGATTTTCATAACATTTTTGTTATAAATGTATAAAATCAATTATAACTTAAATAAGAGATTAATATTTATAGTGGTTTTCTCTAAATGTCATAATGACCATTATAGAGTTATTCCACTATAAATAGAGGTTCAATTTCATTAGCATGTGTGGTTGAAATCTTTGAGATTGAAGAATCCATTTTGAGAGCAAATATGTGAATCTTCCATGTTGGCTTTAGAGAAGCATTCTCTAAATTCAAATAAATCATCTCATGTGTTGAAAATATGATCTATCATAAATTGATGTGATCTTGCTACGTTTATCACGTCCACACGTGCTTATTCAAGGTGAGGAGGATTGTAAAGAAGATCGAAGGTTTCAAAAGTTGAAGAAATTATTATCAAAGCTCCCTGATTTTGTATCCGTGTGAAGTAAGCTACAAAAGTATAATTTCTTAATCTTTTAAATTAGATATAAAAATTAAATATTATTTAACACATATTATTAATATTATTATTATTATTATTATTATTATTATTATTATTATTATTATTGTTATTACAATAATCCATATATGTTCATGATAAATTATTTTTCATGATATAAAGGTAACACATGTTACCGTTGTTATGAACATCGGCAATTCTGCCGTGTGAGGGAACCTAAAACTCAACAGATTCATCAAGGGTTTAAATTAGAAAATTGGGGATGTGGTCGAATTACAACTGTATGTGCACTTGGATGGAGTAATCCAATTATCCTTGAAAGTAGAACGATAGCACACGAGATCTTCGAAAGTATTCAGTAATAGCCCAACACCAAGGACCCCCATTACATATAAACTACCCCCTAAGTTTGAAGTTAAGCAAGTTGCTAATAAGTTTACCATGGGTCAAGGACAAGAATAAAGGAAAATTAGTGGAAACTCAATGCAAATAAGAGTTCGGGAAATCAAGTGTTTAAAGTGTCTTGGTTTTGGACATATAGCCTACTAGTGTCCAAGTTAGTGGGTAATGATCTTAAGAGAAGGCTCCAATGAAGTTGAAAGCAATGAGGAAGAAATTCTAATTACTAAAGAAGATGAGGAATTACAAAAGGAAGTCGTTTATGCTCACGAGGGTCATCTCCTCATGGTTATTCGGAGGACTCTTACTACACAAAGTCAGGATGACGTGTACTATAGAGAAAACATCTTCTATAGTCATTGTTTAGTCAAAGATAAAATATGCTATTTAATTATTGAATCATTGATGGGGGCAGTTGCATCAACATTTCCTCCATGGATATGGTAGAAAAGTTGAGGTTAGAGACATCCGTACACCCGGCCCCTAAGCTGGTTTAATGACAAATGGGACTTAAAAGTGACAAAGCAAGTGAATATTCCCTTTTCTATGGAAAATTATGGAGATGAGGTTATTTGTGATGTAGTTCCCATGGAGGCAAGTCATATCTTGCTAGGTAGGCCATGACAATTTGATAGGAGGGCTATCCATGATGGGTATACAAATTTTTATTCATTCAAGCATGAGGGTAAAATGGTTAAGTTAACCCCTTTACGTCTGGATCAAATAAAAATTGACCTTCAAGCAAGAAAAGAGAACACCTGCAAAGAATCTCTATTCATGTTGAAGAATGAGTTGAAGAAAGTTTTGTCAAGTTGCCAAAAGAACTTCCTCGTGAACTTCCTCCTATTCGGGGAGTAATTCCTAAGGTAATCAGAGAACTTATTGAATAATTTCAAGTTATTTTTTCAGAATAACTTTCTCGTGGACTTCCTTCTATTTGGGGCATTGAGCACCAAATTGATCTTCTACCAAGAGTTGTTTTGCTGAAAAAGTCCTCTTATAGATTAAATCCAAAAGAAGTAAAAGAGCTACACAAGCAAGTTACTAGGTTACTTGAAAAGGGGTACATCAGTGAATCATTGAGTCTTCACACCATTCAAATGTTATTAACACCAAAAAAGGATGGATCTATGAGAATGTGTGTGGATAGATAACCATCAAATATAGATTTTCGATACTAAGACTTGAAGACATGTTGGATGAATTAAGCGGTCAACCATATTCCCAAAGGTGTATCTTAAGATTGGATACCATCAAATTCACATGAAGGAAGGGGACAAATGGAAAATGGCATTCAAGACAAAGTATGGACTCTTTGAGTGGCTAGTGATACCTTTTGGACTCTCAAATGCTCTGAGTACTTTTATGAGACTCATGCATCATGTATTGCATGAGTATTTGGGAAAATTCATTGTGGTATACTTAGATGATATCTTGGTATATAGCACTGATTTGGGTCAACACGTGGATCATCTATGACAACTATTCAAGACCCTATGAGAAGCCAAATTTTATGGAAATCTAACAAAATGTTCTTTTGTACAGGAAAATATACAGTTTCCTGGGTTTATTCTGTCTCATCGTGGAGTTGAGGTGGATGAAGAAAAGCTGACAGCTATTAAAGAATGGTTGATCTTTACCAATATTTTCGAGGTTCGGAGTTTCCATGGTCTTGCTTCTTTTTATCAGAAGTTTGTCAATAATTTTAGCACTATTATGGCTCTAGATATGGATTGCACAAAGAAAGGAAATGAGTTTCAATGGGCCAAGGATTGTCTAGCAAGTTTTAAATTGATCAAAGAAAAATTATGCAGTGCACCAATTCTCGCTCTACCTGATTTCAATAAGGTGTTTGAAGAAGAATGTGATGCATTGGGATCGAGCATTGGAGTTGTTATTATGCTAGAAGGAAGACCAATTACGTATTTCAGCGAGAAGCTAATGGAGAGTGCCTTAAATTATTCAACTTATGACAAAGAATTATATACTGTAGTAAAAGCAATCGAGGTATGGCAACATTATCTACTTCCAATAGAATTTATTATTCATACAAATCACCAAGCACTTAAATATGTCAAAAGTCAAGGCAAGTTAAGAAGGAGACATGCAAAATGGGTGGAATTCCTTGAAAGATATTTGTATATGATCCAGTGCAAGAAAGGTGAAAACAATGTAGTAGTTGATGCACACTCTAGAAGGTACGCATTTTTAACTAAATTGAATACTAGAATACTGAGATTCAATTGGATCAAATGTGCTTTTGTTGAAGATAAAGATTTCGGATATTGGTTTGGAAATTTTGGATCAAAATCGAAAAATGGGTATTATATTGTGGATGGATACTTGTTCAAAGGTGAAAAGTTATGCATACCTAATTGTAGTATTTGAGAATCAATTATTCAAAAAGCCCATGGAGGTGGTCTTGCAAGTTATTTTGGCGAGAAAAAAACTCTAGAAGATGTAAAAGAATATTTTTATTGCCTGCATATGTCAAAAGAAGCTCATAAAATTGTTGAGTGGTGTATCATTTGCAAAAAAGGTAAGAGTTGACTTCAACCTCATGGATTGTACATGCCCTTGCCGATTCCTAACCATTTGTAGGTGGAATTGAGCATGAATTTTGTTTACATAGTACAACTCAGAAGTCTCCATTTGAAGTGGTTTACGAGTTCAATCCTCTCACCCTCATGGATCTTATTCTACTACCAAACAATGAATTAATCAATGCAAACGGAGAGATGAAGGCCAAATTAGTTAAAAAAATGCATGAACAAGTGAGCAAGAAAACAAGAATGAAATATAGGCAACAAATGCTAATAAAGGAAGGGAACTGATGACATTCGACAAATGAGATTTAGTATAGTTACACTTGAGAAAGAAGTTCCCTAAGCAAAGAAAATATAAACTTAGGCCTACAGGTGATGGTTCTTTTAAAATCATTGAGAAGATCATAGACAATGCCTATAAAATCGAGCTTCCAGGAGAATATGGAGTTTCAACTACTTTTAACGTTCAAGACTTTTCTCCTTATTTAGGGGAAGAAGAGAAAGAAGAAGATTTACTGGATTTGATGTCAAATTCTCTTCCACCCAGAGAGGATGATCTGCCACGAGGACCGATCACAAGATCTCCCACGAGGACCGATCACAAGATCTCAGTTAAGGAGGCTAACCAATTATTGTAGTTCAATTTATTTTGTAGAAAATGGATGGCAAGAAAACTTAAAGGAACCGCCATACAACATGGATGAAGGAATCCCAAAGAATGTCATTAGTTGGAATCATCAATAAAAATTGAAGTCAAAGGTGAGTACGACTAAAAATTATTACTTAGTTATTTATCTATTTAATAAACTTTTTTTATAACACTCGACTAGGGGTTTGTCCTAGAGCGAGTATTATTTTTGCGAGGTTATTTTCGTAATCTTTTGTTGAACTTGTAAACCCTAATTTTGGAAGAACTATTTAAGTTTGCCTTAGGGTTTCTTTCGATCAATTTTGAAAATTAGAAAAATAACGGAGCTTTGCCTTTTTCTCTTTGACGATAAAAGATTTTCATTCGATTGCTCCTTTCTCACGGGTCAACCATGCCTGACCATAAATCTTCCAAACCCTAATGACGCGCTTTGGGTAGTTCAAAGGACTGCTACTAGACAATTTGCGAAGAACAAAGAGAAAGAGGTAAAGTTCTGTTATTTTTCTGATTGTCAAAATTGATCAAAATAATTTTTATTTTTTTTTATTTCCTTGCAGACAACCAAGGAAAGAGAAATAAAATAATTTTTATGTGATGAAAACTTTAAAATATATATTTTTATCTAAAAAAATATTTTTCAAATACATTGCTTATAATGAATGTTAATTATTAAAAATGGATTTTTTATTTTAAGTAAAACTAAAATAGTTAATGAATGAGTCTCAAGCCTCAAACTTGAAATAAGTTGAGCGTACAATCTCAATTTTGTTTTAATGGACCTAAGTAAGAAAGCCCAATATGTAAGTTTGCATGGATTCATTTTCATGGGTAGGTAGCCCTCACCCTCATCTACCGTTGCTACACATAAGATAGCACTTGGATGCATGAATTGTCCTCATTATTATTATTAGTTGTTTCAAAGAAACGTTTGCATACTTGAACCACAATTGGACATAATTCTATCTAACAACGATGGCAAACCAATCGTTCTATCTAACTTTCAATTTTTTGGGTTGGTCCAATTTGCGTCTAGCCCAACGGGTGGGAAGCTCAAATTTCAATCTTTTACCAAATTCTTTCGAGGGATTTACCAAATAACAAGAGAATCTCTAAGACTTTGGAGGCACACAATTGTCACCATATGAATGTCAGCAGACCAATGAAGGTTTTGTTTTTCCTAGAGAGAGAATCACTTTTGCAAATAGCAAGAGAATTGTTTGGAAGGCAAAGGCATGCACATTCCACTCTTAAATTATGCATTTATAATATTGAATTGTTTGGGAAATGCAGGAATACTTCTTTCACTTGATTTTATTTAAATATTAAGAAAAGGTCAACTCACTAATATAAATAACAAATTACAAAAAAAGAAGATTAATGTACGTGATGGGATGTGACATGCATGTACTTACACTAGCCTTATTATTTTATTAACCTAAATTAGTTCTTCTGTTATTTTATTGTGAACACTTTTTATTTGAATAATATCAAAAAAGACGTGACATCTCATAACAAAACACCATCTTACCGTGTAATTCATTTAATCCAACAGCTAAGAAAACCCATCTAATGTTTTAATATAATGATTAAGATTTAATTTTGTTTTTAGAGGAAAATGAACAAAACAATAATTGATAAAAATGATGAAGAAACAACAAGAAATTTAAAAGGAGGCAGGCAACACGTTTGGACTATTTTTCTGTACTCTTTCGATTATTTTAACACTCGTACAATCACGTTGTGACAATACAAACGACTGAAACTCACTTCACTGAGAATCTCATCTTCCCAAGAAACAAACAGAAAGTCAAGGAAAATAATAATAATAAATATTATTATTGGTTTTATTATGAGACCATCCCCCCACACGTTCTACATAAATTAGCATCCAAAAGCAGAGAGACAAAGGCATCAAGAGATGCTGCGAATAATTGAATTTTGTTATCAGATAAACAAGCATCTCCCTTTACCCAGCCAGCAACCTCTTTTTCTGACTCTGTAAATAATTAATTTCATTTAATTTTGCTGTTTCTCTTTCTCCTCCATTTATTAGCTCGAAAATGGAGTTTTCAAATCACGAACTAAAATAACAGCTAAAATGTTAATAGTTTTTTATAATTAATAGTTTTTTATTTAGGTAAAATGTTACATTTATAATAATATTTTATTTTCTACGCTCTAATTTATTATTTTAATTATTTATAATGTGTAATATTTATTCTACTAATAAAGCACGAACTAAAATATTTAGCCACTAGCATTACCTTAGGTTAAACTTTTTTCATAAAATTTGACAATCGAAGCAAATGTGATAATAATAATAACTTATTTTGATTGACGAGAAGAAAAATTCTAAAAACACGACACAAGTAAAGATGTTACGAAATAAAGTAAACGCTTAAACAAAATGTTAGGGTTGTCGTGCTAATCTTATTATAATGGATCAAGGTCGGAGAGGTGGTAGAAATAGAATGTCGAGATATTAATAATTATTATTAAATAAAACGAACATGTAGAGACAAGGGGATAAGCTTCAAATATCATAGAAATATAATTGAGATTTTGAAGATAATATAAATTTGATTAATTGTAACGTAGAGACTACCAAATAAAATACATATTAAGATAGCATTGACATTTAAATGTAAACCATAACATATTCAAACATACAATTACTTGAATTAATGATGTTATTCTAAAAAAAGTCGACTATTAATACAGAATTGACAATTTCGAGAAATTTACTCTCAAGTTATATTTAATTTGTTGACATTTCATTTTTAGAGTATGAAATTTATTTATTTATATAATAAGTTTTTTGAGGAAATGGAACAAAGGTGGTGTAGATAATAATATAATTTGATAATCAAAATCAATCAAACCTGGGATCCAAAAAAGGAATCGAGGGAAAACACTAAAACATGATGATTTAGAGATTCTCTTTGTCAAGTTGATGCTCCCGACCAACTTTTAATTACTCTCCCAATTAGTGTTTTACTGTCAATCTAATTCTTAATCATATCATTACGCATGTAACTGGATGATCCATTCCCCAACAACATCTTTGACATCTATGATGACATCGGGGCCCATGGACTGCCTGAGCTGGCCGCCGGGACAGGCTGGGAACAACGCCCCCCCTTGCACGCAGTTAAGAGAACCAGACTGTTTAACCATGGCATCCATCGATGAGTCGCCAAAAAGTAAATCCACAAAAATATGAAGCGCTAATTAATTTGTATTAGAAAACTTGGAGGCATTATTGTACAAACGTGGTGAAGGAAACAAAGATGTAACTCTCCCGCCCGCCTAGCCTTGTCCCTCTCGCTGTCAGCATTCCCCACCAACACAACAACACATTCTAGTTTCCTATCCCTCGCATCAAATAACTCAACCATCCCCAACTTCCCACCTACTTTTTCTTCTGTACACAAAACCCACGTCCCAAGCAAAGAATTTGTCTACCTTCACCCTTCACTCTTAGCTTTTATGAGTTGGATCTGATCAATCCCAAATTGTATAGATTCCTCCTCACTAAGCTCCCAAGTGACAACAACACGGTCCCCCCAACTCTGCTCGCCTGTTCTTCCCTGTCAGCCGTTTGATTGTACATCAACGGCAGCTCCTTCACTGTCAAATTAGACGCCCCAATAGAGCGACGAATTTCTTCGATGGTATTTGGATGTGCGGGGTTTCCCACAGCATCTGTTACGTAAAAGACATTTAGAGCTGTGCCACTTGAGGTCGATATCTCCGCCCTCTCCACATTGAGGCCATTTTCTCGAAAGGTTCTCGTCACATCAGCTAAAAGTCCGGACCTATCTTCAGTACATAGTTCTAATCTCACACCCTGTCAGAATATTTAAAAAATCTGACCAATTATTCTTTGAAGGACTGTTTAGAAGCTTTATGAAACATAGTTTGTTAATAGTGTTACCTTGGATGTTCTTCTCTGAATAGCAGCTTGTAAGCATAGAGTAACACGTTGTTGCTCGGGTTCTGAACTAATTGGGGTTCCATCAGTGTGTCTGATACAAAATTCCTGTGAAAAAAAGGAATATTTCGACTAGTGGTTAAAATTCCCAGCCATTTTGAGAGTTTCAAAAGCTGAATTGGCATAAAATTTATAGAACATAGTTCATACCAAGTATGCTTTATCCCCTGTTGTGTTAATAGTTGCGTGAAAAACAATATATTCCATGTCTGTAAGCGTGCAAACAACATCAAACAATAGCTTCGTTCTGTCCTTGCACTGAACGTTTACAACAGAATAGCCTCTCTCCGTCCAATTCTGAACCGTTACCACAGGAGAATCGCCGATAAGCTCAACAACATGTGTTCTTTCATAATCCCGATCAGCCAGCATCATCTGGTGCAGCCTTCTTTCTGTATGGGTGACGGCCATAGACAAAGACGTTTTAGCACTTCTAATGTCATTATCTACCGAAAGAACACTTCTTAAACTGGATACAATCACATCAATTCTCTCAGAGTCCTCAATAGGAGAACCAGAATCGCAGTCCTTGACTTGAATCAAACAAGCGATTCTACCATTGTGAGTCCACAGCTTGGCTTCAACTACATCACAGTGCAGCTGAGAAAGCACTGCAGATAGCTCTGAAAGCAGACCTACCCTGTCTGTTCCGGTAAGTTCCAACAATGTCAAGCCTTTCAAATCACTGCTTCTGCCACAGTGAATGGTACCCAGAGACTGAAACACCCCAGTAAAAAGAAAATTCAGTTTCCGTTAATTATAAGTTACTATAATAAAAACATCAAACGTTAAAACGCCAATCATAAATCGCCATTAAAAAAAATAATAAGGCACCTGCTCGAGGTAGCTGATGACACTATCGTCCGTCAATTTATTTCCGTTTAAATCGGTGACATGAAAAACTGCAATCGAAACAAATATTGAAAAATAGTGAGTTTTCCGTATAAAAAAATTATCTTCCAACTGAAAAAGAAAAATAAAATTCTTACCATCCATGAACCATTTTCCGTCAGAAGAAATGTAGGCCTTCTTGATGGAAAGGTTCAGATCCGTGAGGATCTGTACTGCGTCTAAAAGAATTCCATGTCTTCTAGCACTATCTACCTGCAAGAACAAGATTTTATAACAGAGAAAACAGTAAGTCAGAACGTCCCAGAAAAATTATTCGAAGGGGAGAAATTGCGATAGACTGATTCAGAAGTGGATTATTGTTCAAATCCTACCTTCACCAAAGTCGCAGTGTTGCAAACGGCGTTGTCTATCACCACCCTGCCAAGCACCGAATGGCCAGGTTAGAGAGAGGCTCATTTCAATATTTTGTAATTAAGTTTTTGGACTTTTGAAATTCAACCATGGAAGAAAAACAAAGGCAAATGGATATTCGAAAAGTCTTGGTAAAGATGTGTGGAGAAGAAAGCTGAAGAAAAAGTCAGAAAAAATTTGGAGGAATAATCAGAACTCAACTCACCAAATTCATGCGTAGCAACTAGTTAAAGTTCTAAGTATTATATCTCAGAATTTCTAAAACAGAAAACACACCATACCAGAGTAGAAGTCATAAACAATGGGTTTCCAAAACTATGGTTGGGAAGAAAATTCCTCGTTAAGGTAAAGAAGATTTGCGGTGACGCAATTAACGGAAAAGTCCATAATTCGTTGAAAATTTCTTTAAAAAATAAAAGTTGACAAAAATTTTCGTGAGAGGTTTGGAAGGAAATTTCGACAGAAATTCAAAAAAAAAAAAAAAAAGGAGATTAGAGGGAAAGGATGAGAAAATTTTTGAAAAACCGAAATCAAACAGACCTAGGGGTGTTCATCCGAATCACAAGCTTCTCATATTCATCAAGACAAGCAGGCCGCTCCATCATCATCATATTTTCCGTTCAATTTCCAAAGAAAATCAAACTCTACAAAGCCACCGAATCCTTCGCCTTCAAGCTCTCAGTAACTCGGCTTGTATCACCTTTTCCCTTCCAATCCACCTCTTAACTCCAGCAAAAACGACGAGAAAATCAAAGAAACAGCAAGCAAGAAAACCAATCTCCTCCGAGATTAACAATGCGTCTAAAATTCCGCTCTCTAACGTTTATCGCTCGAATGCCTCGAACCAAATCGCCACTAACAATCACCAATGCCCTTCTCTCTCTACCTCCCAGTCCGGCGCTTGCACCCTCTCAGAAAAGAGTTTCAGTATTCTCTCCCTCGCTCTCCGAACTGAGCAAATCCAAATCACGGCTTCTTTCCAAATTTTCTGCTTCAGTGGAACCGTATTTATAGATTTGACTTAATTTTATTTAATTTAAATTTATTTTTTTTGGGTATGGAAGGCACGCCTATTCTCAGGGGTCACATGGCGTGAGTAACGCCTGCCCTTTCGAACAGACCGTACTTTCCTTTTTCCTCTGCTTTCATTTTAACCATATTTAATCCCCTAAATTATGATTCACTCTCAAAACAGTGACACTAGGTTTCTCTAAAAAAGTTTAATTTAATTAAGTCAATTAATTAATTATCAAACATTTTAATTCAAATTTTAATAAATGAAATTGGCCCTCAATTTCAATTATGTGTTTATTTTACACATTAATACCAAAAATAGAAGTTTCCATAAATTTGACAAAAAGATGGGAGAAGGTTTTACAACTACCCAATGGGAGTAGGTCTTGTGGCCACGTAAGACGCCACGTGGAAGAATAACGTCGCGTGTGATTGACTCAACGGTGGCTTAGGGTTGGTGATTACATGATGAAGAATCAAACGAGTGGGGTCTTGCCACATGGGACTGGGCCCCATCCTGACCCCCATTGCCCTTTTTACGTTAGAGATTCGCCCACCCCGGCTCTCCCTCGTTTGACTCACCCGGTTTGGTAAGACAAGTCAAAAAGACCTGAAATAGCCTTGAGGAGAAAAATAAAATAGTAATTAAAAGAATACAAATTAAATAATAAAAAGCTAGAGGATTATTAAATAAATAGGGAAAAGAGGGAGGATAAGTTGTGATATGTTGGTGGAGGAGCATGACGGGATGTAATAGCTCTATCAAGTAACACGTTCTCCTCCTTGCTCTTTTAATAGGAGCATAACGTTATGATAATATTTTCTTAATATTTTAATTATTTATAATATTATATAATTATTGCATTTACTGATAAATGGCACTATGCTTGTTTGTGGATCAAAAGCTTATCGCCTAGAAACCAAGTGTTAACTCGAGCTAGCTAAAAACTTAGTCAAAGAATGGCATTACTTGTTCTGCGACATTCTACTGTATGAAGATAAGGACGACTCAATATTACGAGTATCCGAGTCATACTATTGGGGATACACAATCTCAAATCACTTGAGAGAGTGAAAAAATATAATTTATAAATAGAGTTCTCTTTGCTATCTAGTATAACACGTTTTGGGCTAATCTTAATATTAAAATAAATGCGGGTTTCGACTCAAAGCGAATGATATTATATTTGAATGATTGAAAATGTTACAAATGATATCATATCAAAAGCTCAAATGAAAGTGTTAACCACTTTATCATGTAATTAAAAATTATATTTATTTGCTATCTCAAATTATATAGTTTTCTCTCTTAATTAGATAAGTTAAATCTAATATACAACTAACTTAAAATAGTAAAGATAAGTGATTGAGGTGCAAGATGTCAATCCAGGCTTACAACTGTTATTGGGTGTCACCCTCTCTTTAATTAATGTTAGGGTGTTAATCAAACCTTAATAACTCTTCATGGGAATCACTCTTTTTGGTTCTACAAATAACAAATAGTGGAGTTTGAAATTTTTGTACAATGACCTAACTCTCCCTATATGTAGAATCTCAAGTTTATAAATTGGAGAGGTTAGGTTATGGCTCAAGATTGAAAGCTTGGATATTCATAAGAAAACGGGCAGAACTTCAGCGTAAAACTCTCGTACGTTGGTTTCCACATCAGAGGCTACTTTTATTTATATACGCCTTCAAAACATTTGAGCCACGGTTGACAACTTATATAAATTGGTCGATGGCTTAGTGACCATAGTGTGATTTTTGAGCACGTCTGATAGTCCACCGGTAACTTCTGGTCTACCCCTTTGGTAGACCTATGCAACGCCCAATTGACCTCTTCAATAAGTCTTACAAAATATGTTGCTCTCAGTTACTCATTTGGACGACCTCAATTTTGACTGGTCTACCACACCAGTCGGCCACACCATCTCCTCGATTGACCACTTCAACATATTTCAAAAGTTTGTTGCTCTGAGTATTTGTCTGGATGACCCCTTAGCTTTGGTAGATCCATCATACTTGTCGACCGCTTCACGACTAAATCAACTACTTCAACAGGTCTTGCGAATTTGTTGATCTCTTCTAGACAACCTCTCATCCTAGGTAGGTCAACCGCTCTTTCATATTTTCTTTGATTTGCCTTGTATGAGTCCTATAAACTTTATTATTAACTGTAACGACTTAACAAACATATTAAAACAATCGAATACCCACTTTTGAGAGTATTTTCAATTAGAGCAAATATATTTAGCCAAACAATTATAACTATAATCTACACACTTCATACTCAACTTGGATAAATTAAAGAGCATAACCATGTCACCAAATCATAAATAATTTAGAGTTAATTATGCAATTAGTCATGCTTATCATGAAAATAACTAAACTTAATTCTCATTATGCAAACAATTTTCTCATTTTTAACTATGATAAAACAAAATTCTAAATTATTTATACTTATGATATATGTATAATTAATACAAAAATGATCTCTCTCTCTCCCTCTTTGTAAACTTTAATATTATATTCTTATCCCCCTTAATCTTTCTTTTATATACTCTCTGTATTCTCTCTTCTCTTTGTCATTATAAAAAAGAATCAAAGCAAAAATAATCTTTCCGAATTCAATATTAGAGCAAAAACACATGAGACATAGATCAACAAGATACATAGAAATAAAACATGAATACAACATCTAATAAAGAAACATCATAGCATTAAACATTAGTTCCATCGTATGAAAAGATAAACATAATCAAAGGAACATAAGAAAATATTATATATCAACATAGTACAACACAAAGTAAGTAGAAAATATAGCAAGCAACATTAAAAGACAAAAAAAAAACATTAAAATCGATGTCTGGACATCAAAAGGAAGATCGAGATCAGAGGAAGGTGGAATGCTAAGATCTGATGTAGGATTAGGAACAGCAGTAAAAGAGTTGATCCATCGTTTTGAGCGTACTCCTCAAATCTATGGGTAGGATTATCAAATTTAGATTTATTTTCTGCCTAGAAATAAGCAATAAGGCACATTGATCATCTATCTTGATGGTCAAACTAGAACGGCAATCAGTCAAGAGATCCAATCTCTCTTCAAGAGTGGAAAATGAGTGATAAGATGATAAATGACCTGAGCCTTAACATTTAAATTCTTGGAGGTTACCTTAATAAAAATTAAGCTTAATTGTTTTAACGATGTATGATTTAATTATCTTTAAATTATTTATAAAAGAAAATATAATTCTTAATGAGTATATTATTGATTTTCATTAAAAATACCTTAAAAAATGAGTATTTAAGTGTGCTAACATGTTTGTTGAAGTTCATGTAATTAATGTTTAAATTCTCAGAGCTCACAAGCTTTAATTCAAAGAAAATATGAAGTGGCGGTCGACCAAGGCAGAATAGTGATCGACTAAGAAGATTACAAAGAGCTTGATTTTTTTCCAAAGTGCAGACAGTAGTCGACCATAAGAAGTAGCGGTCGACTAAAACAATTACAAAGAGAGAGTGAAATTTTGAAGAATACATAGCGGTCGACCAGGGCAAAGAACGGTCGATTGGGAAAATGCTAGAGAGCTCTAAAATTTTTTAAGTGCAATACATAGTCGACTAGGAAGAGTCACAGTCGATTGGATAAATTACAGAGAGCAGACATTGTTTCGAAGTGCATAACGTGGTCTACTAGGATGAGTCTATGTCGACCGGAAAAATGACAAAGAGGAATGTTTTTCTTAATCGTGTTAAAACGGTCGACCAGAGAAAGCATAGGTGGACCAGTATAGTAGACAAAAACATAACTTGGTTGACTAAATACTCACAAAAAACTAGTAACAGTCATGAAACGGTCAACCGATACTGTTGGGTGGTCAATCGATACGCGGTTGCCTGAAGAAATATATAAATATAAAAGATGTCTAGGGGGAAGTTCACTGAACAAGCCATCTACAATAAAGTACTGCAAAAAATTTTAGTGTATTCTGAGCCTTCTCTTGTAAGCATAAGAACATAATCTCTCCTCGTATACACTTGAGTTGTCCTTAGTGAGAGTAAGGTGTCTTTGTGTTTAACATTTCAAAAACCCACCAATTGTTTCTTGGTGATCGATTTATGGGTGACAAAGAAATCTTTTTAAGATTTGATTGACGCTAGGAAGTTCAAGCAACTGTAACCCAGAAGATTGAAGTGAAAATATCTTTAAGGAGGAACCTCAAAGTGCGGACGTATGCGTGTTTGGCCAAACTGCGTTACCAAATCTATTTGTTTTCTTCACCCCTATCACTTACATTACTTGTTCAGTTGTGCGTGTAATTTAGTAATCATTAAACTCACATAAAAATCACTTAGAAATATCTAAAGAATAAAATTTATTTAATCACACGAAAAGATTAACAAACCTTATCCCCCTCCTTTTTTCCTTATTAGGCTAATTTCGATTCCACGTTGGACTTTAGTAATTTAAAAAAGATTCTCTTCATTTTTTTTTGTAAGGGAGAAGAACCCTACTCATAAATTATGCATTTTTTACTCTCTCAAACGATGTGAAATTATGCACCCCTACTGATATGGGTCAAACTCATACTGAGTTATTTCTGACCTCTACAAAGCAGGCTACCACACTATGTGAAATTTAGTCTATCATGAAAATTATGACTTATGAAATTAGTTTTAAGTCTTTTCTTATCTTATATTCTTGTGGTCATTACGTGGAATTTAGTTTATCTTATGAGGACTACAACTTATAAAATTGGTATGAACCAAAACTTTAAGTGAGGGGGTCGAGTGTTCTTCAAGAGTCAAATAGTTAATCCTGGCGTTTCTGACTTGACATGTCTCCAAGTTAAGAGCTATTTATTGTTTTGTAATTTTGTCTCCAAGTTAGGAGCTACTTAATTGTTTTGTAACTTTGAGCAATTACAAACCAGAATTGATCCAAACCAAACCAAAAATTGAATGAGAATTGAGTTAAGAAAATGCCCGATTGTTGTTTGGCTTAGGTTCTTAACTTAGAAACAATGTTGGGTTCCAATTTAGAATGTAAACGAACAGGCTTGGTCACACTCTCTGGTGTGACCTTCTCCTGACTACGAGGCCCTCGTAGAGATGGGAGCAAAAAAACACAATTTCAATTTGTTTGTTACCAAGTTTTAATTAAAGTAAATAATTAGCATTATTTTTTACAATAATAATAACGTCGTGAGCTATAAGAATTTTCATAGATCTATGAAAATTAATAGCAACAATGAATGGTTGTAAAAAAAATTCAAGAAATTTATTATGTAAATTATAAATAATGAAAAATTGATTATTTGTGTGGTTAATTAAAATAAATTGGGAAATTAACAAAACAACCACTATACTATGAGACTCATGGAAAAAATTACAAGAACTCCTGATTTTAGAGATTTTAGTGGAAAATAGTTAATACCCATGGTGAATGGATTTGAGAAAATAGTGTATGAGTTGACTTTAATTTTTTTTAGGTTTATAATTTAGAAGATTTTGTAAAAGAATATATAATATTTTAAATTTCTATGATTTAGAATTGTTTTATTATTCACAGGAGAATCACAATTTGTTTGCGTTGTTTGTATTTTTCTACAAAGAAGATAATGAATTTGTTCTTTATCTACAAACTTTCTACAGTAGAAAATCGTTTTTCCTCTACAAAAAAAAATCATCTTCTCTATGCAGAAAGTTATTTTTTTGTAGAGAAAAATTATTTTTACTCTACATAAAGTCTTTTTTTTTCTATGTAAAATTGTATTTTATGAATCACTTTCTATAAATGAACAATAACATTTTTTGAACAATAATATTTTTTATAATTAAATTATTAATAAAAATATTTTAATAATTAATTTGTGATTGAAAATAAAGTACAGTAATTAATTTTCCAATTAATTATTACTAGGGTATGGGTTGAAAAGAAGGGCAGGGAGGAGACGTGGTTCCCGCCAAATAAAGAGGGAGGAAACGTGGAAATGGAAACAAGGCGGGATGAAGTGGCCGACTGTCTGAAACCGTACGAGGAGCAACCAAGTGGGGATAAGTGCCAGGTTTATGACAGCTGGATATGGTCCCACTAATTTTTTTTTTTTTTTTAAATTTGTTTTTTTAGGGCGCCCCGCCCTCTCCCTGAGCGGCCTGCAATTACTTTTGACCGTTGATATTTGTGGCGCCGAATACGAAGATTGAATTCATGTCCCCTTGGGTTTTACTTCTCTACAACGCTTACTACGCTCTCATCTTTTTATTTATTTTTATATATTTCAATGTTTTCTTCTAAATTGTTGTGAATTACATGTCACGTCTTTTAATGCGATAGAATATGCTTTTAAATGTTTAAACCGCTGATATTTTAAAATTGTACTTCTAGCACTTAGAAATTGAGCTCCACTAAAATCATCAAATGAGCAACTTAGATTTAGACGTTGTGTGTCAATGAAATGAGACAGCCAAACGAGCTTTTTGGTTGAAATTTGACCCAAGCAATGATTTTAATGTATTATGTAAGGACATGGTTTGGTAGTTAATTTTCATAAATTATACTTTATTATAATTAAGTAATCGTTGCAACTAAACCTTAAATACAGATACTAAATTATATTTTATTATATTTAAAATTATAAAAATTTTATTATGAGGTATAATATCAATCTCATTTAATGATACATTGAAATTTGAAATTTGATGCTCGAGTTAGAAAGTTGGACTCTCACGTTACCTATATACTAATTTTCAAGAAATTTATAAATTCATAGAATCAATTGTTCAAAAAGAATTATCACGACTTACGAGAGCTTTGAATGAACCTTGATTTTAGAAAATAAATTATTCTTTATTTTATTTAAAATTATAAATAAAGAAATGAAGCATCTATGCTAAGAACTTCTCTATAAAGAAAAAACAAATAGAAGTTTATTTGTGCCGGTTTACCATATAAAAGCTATAATAACCTATAAGAAGGTTTGGATTATATTAGTGAGAGTGCATAATTTCACATTGGCTTAAGATAATGAAAGATACATTGTTTATAATTAGGGTTTTCCTCCTTAACTAGTATAATAAGTTTTACGTTAATCTCAATAACAAAATCATATGAGATTCGACTTAAAGTGTACAACATTGTATTGAGAAAATTAGAGACGTTACATTATGTCTCCCTTAAATTTTATGTTATATGTCATATAATTGATTACCACACTTTTCATGTGTAGCAAAAATAAATTGTACAATTATGTGTTGAACAAGCAAAGAAAAAAAATATACACTTTTCATGTGTTACATAAGCCAAAAAAAAAGTGTGAATGAAATTTGAAATCTAACCACTTGAATTTGGTCAAACACACCGTCTTTCACCTAGGGGTGTGTACGATCTGGTTTGATTCAGTTTTGACATGGAACCGAACCGAATCGGTTGGTTTCGATTTTGAAATTACAAAACTAAAACCGGTTGTAGAGAAAACTAGAATTGAACAAAAATTTCAATTCCGGTCCTGAATTGGTTCCAGTTTTACCTTTTTTTTTCAAATATCAAAATCCAGATGTAAATACAGGATGTTGCGATTGTATGATCAGTAAGGTAAAATTATAGTTAAAACACCAACTCATCCAATGTAAACGTAGTTTTTGGAAATAGTTTTTAGAACTAATTTTCTCAAGCATTCACTGCAAACTACAGTCATTTGCTTCCCAGATCAATAAAACAAAAGCGTCAAGTGTGAAAAGAACTTGAATGCTGAGTCTAAACTAAACCAAAGAATAAGGTTCAAACCGAAACTTTGATTACACAGAAGAAATTTTTACAAACTCTGCTTTAAGGCTCAAAAACATAAACTTTAATAACACGGAAGAAAGGGAGGTTCAATCCTTGATGATGTAAAATACAAATCTGGGAAGTTTCGTGATTCTCATAAAACTAGTCAGATAGAAACCATCACTGATGAACAACAATCATAAAAAATATATAAATTCTACCGTAATATTCATGATTCTCAGAAGTTACTAACAAAACCATAAACCAAGTGCAATATCTTCAACTAATTAACAATTATTTAACAACTAATAAAAATTGCAAGCAGAGACTGACCATCGAGAGTCGACGACTCGATCGAGATTGCTAGCCGAGAAAGAGAGCACCGGAGAGGCAACTGGCGACTGGTGTCTCGATCTGGTGATTTGAGTTGTTCTCACTGAACAAGGCGACACGGTGTCCTGCGACGGAGGGTCCCGAGGGCGAGATTGAAGCAGATGAATATTGCAGCGAAAGATGAATCAGCAGGGGTCTGGAGAGTGGAGACTGACGAATCTAGAGTGTCAATTTAAGAGATTTGCTGTCTGCTCTAGAGTATGGACTAGGGCATCATGCTACACTCACACTCGCACTCGCCAAAAAGAGAAGACAAAACCTTTAAAGCAATAGAACTTTGGTTTGGTTCGGTTTGGTTTTGTCAGTTTGTAGTTCTACAAATCGAAACCAAAATGACTTTTCTCAGTTTTGCGGAATATAAACTGAAATTCGGTTTTACACATTATAAAACCGGACAAAAAGGACTGATTTTAGTTCTGTTCTTCGGTTCGGTTCGGGTTTGCACACTCCTACTCTATTTAAGCATTTGAAAACAAGATTTATGATTTTCCCTTAAAATAAAATATAATGTTACCAGAGATATCAAAATCGTCGACCCAAAAGAGTAGAATCTTACCGATAGGAGTTATTATAACTAAGATTATAGTTAATTAAATAATTAATTAATCGTTAATTATCAAGCTGGAAAGCAAGCTTGGCAATCTGTGCATGTAAGCACGATACACGCATTAGCTAAACTTAGAACAAAAAAACAATATTTCACATGAAAAATGAACTCCTTAGTATAATATTAATGATTGTTGCACCCCAGCCTTGTTCTTGTTGAATCTAAGTTTCTTTAAATTTTTAAATAACAATATTTAATCAATAAACCTCGCAGTTAGAGAAAAGTAATACACAATTTCAAATAATGTGTAAAATGCAAAAATGCAACAAGAGAAAAGGAAAGAGTTTTGGTTTAAAGTATGATCAATTTAATTCAGCTCGATTTGGTTTAAAATACTGATAAAAAAGTTGGTAAAATAACTCATTTTTTGTTAGTATTCAGTGTAACATAAATTCTAGTTTGACCAGATTGGACTCATATATAACATTAGAATTTTTTATTTTCTCTATATATTGATACTGGAGTCGCAAAATTCATTGTACATTGATTTCTTAACAGTGAATTTTTCATTTGCCCGTAGTTTTTTGTCATAACGATTTTCCACGTAAATATTGGTATCTTTGTTTTTGCAGTTTTTCTTTTTTATTTCACGTTCGATTCTCAACATTTGTACATTATGACAAATTACCAACAATTTCAAAACCTTAAATTTATGGGTTGAAGAATAATTTAATCATTTATATTTTTCATAACACATTAGAAAATTTCATTCAGATTAATTTCAACCCTACTGTCTAATCATACTACATTATAATATAACAAACATGTCTAATTATTATAGTAGGAATCATTTTGTAAATGGCAGTTCTATTGCAAGTCACCGCTTTGTTTTAAGAACTCTACGAGATTGATCAAGTGATTAACATTCTGGATTTAAGATTTATCTTTTCACATGTTACTGTCACAAGTGTTATGGGATTAGTCAAAGTTAGATTAATCGTGTGATCTTACATTTAGCAATTGTTTCGATTTTGTTCTAATAGTTTTATTTGGTTCAACTAAATCTATTTAGTTTTAGTTTATTGTTTAAGTGTTTTTTTGTTCCATTTTCATTAAGAAATTCAATTAGGAGATCACATCGGGCTCTCCCACAAAATCATTTGAAAGTATAAGGACTTAATTGTAAACATTGAAATTATGATGACGAACTTGAAATAAAACTTAAATTTAAACCAATAGTGGCCCGTGGTTCAAGTCCAGCCCACGAAATTCGAATAACCGCGAAGGGCCGGTTTTTTCATTTTGTTGCTTCGGCATCTATCCAAAGAAAAACCTCCGACGCCGCCGATTTATTCCATTTCCGCGCCATGCCTACTCCGACCAACCTTCTTTCTCCAAGTCTAGCTGCAGAGTAAAAGTTGAAAGTTATCTTCATCTTCTGTTTTGAATTTGAGACGCCCGGCCTGGCAGAGTTTACAGCCGGGCAACAATTTTGCTGCGTTTCTGATCGGTAGCTGCCGCCGTCTCCCTTAACCTCCCCACTGCGTGCGTATATCTTCTCAGTTAATGTTTTGAAGATTTTCCTATTTTTATATGATGACTTTGTTGATTCAAATGCTTGTGATTTGGTACTTGGAAGAAACCCAGATGGAGTTTCCTCGACGGACTAGGTCCCTGAGAGAGTTTCTTTTTTAATTTCAGTTAAGACTTGTTAATTTTTGTTTTTCGTGGTCCAATTTTGTGGCGGCTCATCGGTAACAGCCAGTCTCGGCGGGCCGTAGAGTCATTTGCCATCGGAGAATTGGAAGCCGTATAAGTGGGTTAATCCAACTAATTTTGCTGCTTGCACAATAGAAAGAGCTACTGGCTTACCTATACGTCGAATCAAATTCTGGTCTACCTTATTCCAACAAATTTTGCATAACATTCCAACAAATTTTGCATAACATTACAGTAGCTACAAAATAATAACTTAATATTGTTGAAATAACGAACGAGAATAAAAAAATAATAATAATAATAATGAACACCAAATTTTACTTGAAAAATCCAATACGGGTAAAAAACCATGGATAGAACAAAGAAATTACTAACCGAAAACGGTACAATAAGTTTTGCGGCTCAAACATATATTTATAGTATACAGGAATCTCTAGTCACATTGAAAATAAGAAACTCTAATCTTACATGCATTAGGAAACCCCTAATGTGGGCCGAATCGGCCTAACCCAATTAGAATCCGGGTCACACTGAATCCTAATAATCTACACCTTGACACAAATTCCACTCTATAAATATATTTTCAAAACTCTAAAAAAATCTCCTCTTTCACAAAAGCCCATCAGGGCAAAATCAACAACTAATACCAACCCATCTCAAATAATACTTGAACTTGGGTATGAGCAAAGTCTTGGTCATCATATCAACAGGATTATCGTGAGTACTAATTTTACTAACAGCAAAATCACCACGAGCAACCACCTCACGAACAAAATGATAACAAATATTGATGTGCTCCGTCCTTTCATGAAACATCTGATCTTTAGTGAGAAAGATGACACTTTTACTATCGCAAAACACTGTGGCAATCTGCAAGTCTTCGTTGAGCTCACCAAACAAACTTTTTAACCATATAGCTTCTTTACAAGCCTCTGTAATAGCCACATATTCTGCCTTTGTAGTAGACCACGCAACGGTATCCTGTAAGTTAGCTCTCCAACTGATAGCGCAATCTCCAACTATAAAAACATATCCTGTAAAAGATCTCCTCTTATCAATGTCCCTGCATAATCAGAATCAACATATCCAATGATAGGATCTTTAGCTCTTCCAAACTGAAGAAAAACATCATTAGTTCCACGCAGATACCTAAGAATCCACTTAACAACTTTCTAATGTTCATTTCCCAAATTTGCCATGTACCTACTAACTGCACTGACTGCGTAAGATAAATCTAGACCCATGCAAGCCCATAGGATATATAAGAGATCCCACTGCACTAGAATATGGAACTCGTGACATATAAGTAATTTTATCATCTGATTGCGGACATAAGTAGGATGAAAGCCTGAAATTAGCTTCTAAAAAAGTACCAACTTGTTTAGACTTATTCATGTTAAACCTGCAGAGAACTTTCTGAATGTACCCCCTTTGACTTAGGTACATTTTCCCAGCTTTTCTATCTCTATGTATCTCCATACCAAGTATCTTTTTGGCTGCTTCCAAATCTTTCATCTCAAATTTTTTACTCAATTGTGCTTTGACCCTTTTAATTTCTTCTATATCTTTAGGTGTGATTAACATATCATTGACGTATAAGAGCAAATAAATCATTGACTCATTCTTACTATTCTTTATATAGACATAACTGTCATAATTGCTCATTCTGAAATCTTGAGCAAACATGAATGAATCGAACCTCTTATACCACTGTCTAGGCGACTGCTTCAGACCATAAAGGGACTTCTTCAAAGAACAAACATAGTCTTATTTTCCAGAGACAATAAAACCTTCAAGTTGCTACATATAGATGTCCTCCTCAAGTTCTCCATATAAAAATACAGTTTTCACATCTAACTGCTCAAGCTTAAAGTCGTGCATAGCCATAACACCCAGCAAAGCTCGAATCAAACTGTGCTTAACCACTGGAGAAAACACATCAGTGAAGTCTACACCTGGAATCTGACTGTACCCCTTAGCAACCAGACGTGCTTTGTACCTGTCTTCTTCAACACCTGGTGTACCTTCTTTTTTCTTGAACACCCATTTGCAATGAACAATTTTCTTTTCTTTTGACAATTTAACTAAGTCCCATGTGTGATTCTTCTGAAGAGATTTCATCTCCTCCTGCATGGTGATCATCCATTTCTTTGAATTTTTTGAACTCATTGCCTCTGAATAAGTAGACGGTTCTTCACTAGAATCTATGTTTTCAGCTATACTCAGAGCATAAGCAACTAAATCTGCTTCACCATATTTTTGTGGAGGTTTAATCTCTATTCTTGGTCTATTCTTAGCGATAAAATACTCTGGTGAAGTTAATATTGGTGATTGTGCAGCAACGGTATCACCCTGATTATCTGAGCTGGTATGATTTGAATACTCTGATGTCAACCTTGATTCAACTTCAACCTCAACCTTGCTATTAGATAGATGATTAGTTTTATTTTTCAAGCCTTTAGAAGATGAATTAGCAAGCATAGTAGCTTTATCACATACCACATTTCTGCTAAATATGACTTTCTTGGATTCATGACACCATAACTTAAATCCCTTGACACCAAACTTGTATATAAGGAATATATATTTCAATGATCTGGGCATACGCAGAGCACCTAAACACTCTCAAATCTAAATAATCAACAGTACCAAGCCAAACTTCTTCAGCAGTTTTCTTATCAAGAGCATTCGACAGAGACCGATTCACAATATGACAAGCAGTAGCAGCAACTTTAGCCCAAAATGACTTAGGCAAACCAGAATCTGAAAGCATACACCGAATATTTTCCATTAAAGTTCTATTCATTCACTCTGCAACTCTATTTTGTTGTGGAGTACTTGGAACCGTCAGATGTCTCATAATTCCTTCTGACCTGCAAGTTGAATTCTCCCGAACAAAACTCTAACCTATTATCGATGCGTAGGTATTTTACTTGCTTTTTTGCCTGCTTTTCAATTAAAGTTTTTCACTCCTTGAACGTAGCGAATACATCACTTTTCTTCTTTAGAAAGAACACCCAAAGTTTTATGAAAAAATCATCAATCATAGTCAAAATATAATATGCCCCTCCCTTAGAAGGTATCGTTGCTGGACCCCAAAGATCTGAATGGATATAATCTTGTGCTTCTTTCGTACTGTGAGTGGCCAGAGTGAATCTGACTCTCTTTTGTTTCCAAAAAACACAATGTTCGCAAAACTGTAATTTACTTGTGCTTTGACAATTCAAAAGTCCTTTTTTTCTTAGCTCATTCACCCTCATTTCACTCATATGCCCTAGACGCATATGTCATAATCTGGTAAGATCTTCATTTGACAATGAAGTACTAACTGCAGCATCCTCAACAACTATAGATCCCTGTAGAATATATAAATTTCCAGACTTTCTTTGCCCTTTCATCATAATAAGAGAGTCACGACTGATCTTCAAAACTCCACCTTCACCGGTGTTCATGTATCCTTTCAGATCAATAGTACTCAATGAGATCAAATTTCTCTTCAAGTCGGAAATATGTTGCACATCACTAAGTATTCTGACAACTCCATCATACATTTTAATTCTGATCGAACTAATCCTTGCTATCTTGCATGATGCATTATTTCTCAACAATACGGCACCTTTTAACACAGACTTATATGTTGAAAACCAATCTCGATTGAGACACATATGAAACGTGCAGGCTGAATCCAGAATCCACTCCTCGGATAGCTTTGAGTTTCTGTCAGACACAACAAGAAGATCTCCTCCTGATTCATAATTGTTTTCTTCAGTGACAACTGCTTCACCAGAATTCATTGGTTGTTTTCCCTTCTGATCACCTTCTTCTTTTCTTTTGTTCTATAATTTATAACACTCAGATTTTATATGCCCCTTTTTCTGACAGAAAAAAACAAACTTTGTTTCTTTTTTTGGATTTTAATCTGCCTTTTGAACCCTTGTTGTCACTGTTCCCTTTATCGGACCTCTCTAATGTTCTATCCCGAGTAATCAATCACTCTCATTGAGTTCCAGATCCAACTACAAGGTGCTTCATCCTTTCCTTTGAAAGCAAAACATCATAGACTTCTTTCAGAGTTAATGTGTCACGACTATAACAGAATAGTATCCCGAAAAATATTGTACGACACAGACAATGAACATAACAAAATCAAACCCAAATCTTTCTCATCATATTTGCATTCCATAGTTTCCAAATCTAAAACAATTTCTTTAAATGCAGCCAAATGTTCATCAATCGAAGTTTCTTCTCTCATATGATGAAAATTAAACCGCTGCTTTAAATGCATGCACAATTCTTCCAATTTTGACCATATTTCAGCAGCAGATTTCGCCTTCAACACATTCTCCAAAATTGCATTTGATAAATGAAGACGAATCAAAGATAACGTTTTTCTGTCTCTCATATATTTTTTCTCCTCGGTCCAAGACGCTGACATTTTATCGAACCCCAATAATGTATTGTCCAATTCCATCTGAGCAAGAACATCTCACACCTTTACCTGCCATATCAGAAACCTCGTATTCCGATCCAACATCGGAATTTTATATTTCATCAAAGCCATATCACAAAATTCAGAATTTGCTCCAAAAATTTGACAGAATATCCACACCAAAATTCAATAAATATTCCACAATAATAAACCAACCAAAAATTATCCAGAAATAAACCAACCAAATGCAGAAAAATCCCAAATCAGAATTTTATTAACCTGCAACCAAGATTCACGAAGCCTTGTCTTCACTGGCGGTGATTGATTTCTCTTTTGCTATGGTCCGCGAACGAGTGGGCAGGGATAGTGGCAGTCAGTGATGAATTGGAGCAAAGGCACAAGTTTGCGCCGCTGAACAACGGACTGCAAACTGCGACGCAACCAATCGATTCTCTAGACAAATCGAAGCTCAGAAACGTCACACGAAACTGCAGCAATATTCGGACGTTCTCCTCTTCTCTTTGATTTTGACAACTGACTACAGACAACCGATGGCGGGTTCCTCGTATTCTATCTTCACAGTCTTCAGAACGATCGACACTGAATTTTACGTGGAAAACTCAAGACGAGTAAAAAATCATGGGTAGAGGAGAGAAATCACTAACTGAAAATGGTACAATAAGATTTACGGCTCAAACATATATTTATAGTATACAGGAATCCATAGTCACATTGAAAATAGAAAACCCTAATCCTACAGGAATTAGGAAACCCCAGGTCACATTGAACCCTAATAAATATAATGTCTAGAACCTCATATTTATAATATCTTCCGATTGTATTTGTGAGAGACATAGGCTCTAATTTTAGATTATAAATTTATTATTTCATGGAAATCAGATCCAAGTTTTTCGTAGGTCTTGAATTGGACTATCAAATTGATAGAGATAGCCATCGTATTAGGTTGTTTAGTTCATCTTAATTTTATGTGACTTTGAGTTTATGTGGAGGACATATATGAATATCAAAAACCACGTCTTTCTCCATCTGATTGTAGAATCCCTTAAGCGAAGAACGGATCACTAAAATCATGTGTTATTCTCTAATGTTTTTAGTCCCTCTATACCGGATCTAAGGCTTAATTCTTAGTGATTGAAATTGTAGAAATATATATTATTGCCTTTTATTTAGAGCAAGATTTGTCTGTTTTTCAGTTGAGAAATCAATTGTGAAGATGTTGATTGCAAGGGCCAGAAATGCCAAATAACTTACTGGAATAATGGACAAATCATTACAATATAAGATCATTTTCTATATTGGAGCGTGACCTACTACCATCAAGGAACGTCTCTCCTTTAAATGACCCACCTTTTATAAAATATATATTATGATAAATATTGAATTTAGTTTAAATTAATCGGATAATTTTAGGCCCAATCAAATGAGTTTTTCCTGAATTCCCATTAAGAAAAGGTCAATCCAATAAATTAATGGTGAAGAAGAACAGAAAGTAATTGCCAATTGGGATAAAGTGTCTAAGAGGAGCTGGAATTAAGGTGGAAAGGTGGGGATCAATGCTGGAGGAGGATATCCTTATCCTCAGCAAGAATAGAGTTGTCTAAATCATGGATTAGAAAAGCTAAACCTAGTTTAAGGGCCACTTGAGCTAATTTAATGGGATTTTATAAAAAAAAGGTTATAATCAAAAGAATGGACATCTAAGCAAAGGGGGATGAAACACGTGTAATGCTTTCTATTGGACCATATCATATGTATGGAATATTTTAATTTTAGATTCATCTGGATTGAAAATCCTCCAAACAGGGGTCCTATTCATCTCTCATATTTTGTTGGTCAACGTGGTATATGTTTTGTGTGGGCATTCGTACTCAATAGAAATTAAATACCATTAAGTTTTTTCTTTCAGAAAAACTAAAGTTTAAACTTACAAAATAAATTTCCAATTGATGTGAAATCAACATTAAGTTTAGTATTTAAGAAGGCTTTAAAATTATATTTAACAAATCCATCTTAAGTAATTCTGCCTTATTATTTAATTTTCTATTCTAATTTTATCTACTTATATTCAATAATTTATGTTTTATATTTTATTTAAACTATTTATGTTATAATGACAAGATTTGTTTATTTTATATTAATAAAATTTTTAAATAAATTTTTTATGCTATCTAAGGTCAACCTTTTTCTTGTTAAATCAAATATTTGTTGTTCATTAATGTTCAGCCACGTATGGTTAAACTCTAAAATAGTGTTGGGTAATTGGAGTTATCTCGAAAAAGAATTTTGAATGATGTTTGAATTTTTGACTAATCATGATTTAAAGATTTTATTTAGGGAAGATGACAAATCAACCATCGTGGTTTGCGATCAATGACAAGTCAACCACTGTGGTATGTTTTCTAACAAGTTAACCACCAACGTATGTGAAAATGACAAATGCACCATCGCTGTCCGTTAAAAAAAGCTGATGGCCCCACCATGTATGCCTGGACGCCGCGGCGTGCAGATAATTTTGGCCTGGACGCCGCGGCGTGCAAGCAATTTTGGCCTGCACGCCGCGGCGTCCAGGCAATTTGCCTCCAGGCCATTTGCGTCCCTCTGTTAAGTCAGCAGAATACATAATGTTAATTCAACAGAATACATAATCCGAGTGGTCTGTGATATTCGCATGTATTCTATCGTTTTCCCTTTATTAGCTAACCCTAGAGAAGTCTGAGCTGTGCTGAAGCGAGTAGAGAACGGGATTTTGGAAAAGTAGAAGAATTTGTTGGAAAAAATGGCATCTTGGAGTGTTACAGAAGGTGGTATTAACCGTGAAGCTCAAGTGGACCCTTCAGAGACATTATTGGCCAATGAGGAGGTACGTGGCTTTGGAAACGAAGTTGCTATTATTTTGCATTCTATCTCAGCAAATTTAAACGAAGAGGACGATGAGGAACTCCGATCAGCATGCCAATCCACTAGTGATGAAGAGATGGACATGGCAGAAAGTAGACTGAGACGCCAACCAGAAGCAGAGTGCACATTTGTTGGTATGGGGCTAGGCAAAAAATATAGTTCCTTGAATAAAATTAGAGAAGAAATTGTTGATTATGCAATGAATAATGGGTACGGGATAAAATTCACCCACAGTGATGCGCATCGATTGAGAGCTGCTTGTCAAGAAGGGTGCATGTGGCGGCTGCACGCCTCACAAATAAAAAATGAAATGACGTTTCAAATAAAGATGTACAACGACGTTTACACATGCTCCAGACAAATGGAAAGCCGCCATGCCACAGCCAAATGGGTGGCAACGCATTACTTGGACAGATTTAAAAGTCAGGCCGACTGGGCCATATCTTCCATAATTGAGACTGTCAGGAAGGACTTCAACGTCAACATTACATCCAGCCTTGCTATAAGGGCAAGAAATGTGGCTAAGAAAATTAACGAAGGGGATGCCAATGAGCAATACAAGCTCATATGGTCCTATGCTGAGGAGATTCGGAGGTCGAATCCCGGAAGTTCACTACGTGTTGACCTCGATATGAGTGTATTTAAAAGGATGTACATGTGCTTGGATGCATGCAAAAGGGCAGTGCTGAATGGTGGTAGACCTGTTATTTGTTTAGATGGCTGCCACTTGAAGGGAGCGACTCCGGGGCAACTGCTTACTGCTGTCACCATCGACGGGAACGATGGTATGTACCCGATTGCTGTAGCAGTCGTTGAAGCAGAAAATAGGGCTTCATGGAGGTGGTTTCTAGAATTGTTGCTGGACGATCTAAACACCCCTTCTGGCAATGGGTGGACGATTATTTCTGATCGACAAAAGGTAAGGTGTTATTCACTGCTTTTGCATTATGTGTTTATGTTTGTCATATATTACCAATGTCTGTCTCATATTATGCATCTTTACAGGGACTAGTGCCAGCTGTGAGAGATGTGGCATGGCAAGCAGACCAGCGGTTTTGCATCCGACACCTGTATGCCAATTTTCAAAAACAATTTAAAGGCAAGTTGTTGAAAGATGCAATGTGGGCTGCATCAAGAGCCACAACAGTGAGACAATTTGAGAAAGAGATGGCCAAGTTACGTGTCCTTGACCTGGCGGCCCATGACTATTTACGTGGAATAGAGGCGACATGCTGGGCCAAACATGCCTTCTCTTCGATCCCAAAGTGCGACATAAGCCTCAACAACCTCAGCGAGTCCTTCAATGCCTGCATCCTACCCGCCCGGGACAAACCTATTCTAAGTATGTTCGAGATCATTGGAAAGGGCATCATGGGTAGGATCGTAAAAAAATATGAAAAGATGGCTCAGTCGACCGAACGGTTGTGTCCAATGATCAGCAACCGCCTCGCCAAAGTACAACATGCCAGTAGAAATTGGAGCCCTCAGTTTGCAGGAGCTGCCCAGTTTGAGGTCAGCAACGATACCGACATGTACGCTATTGATTTGGAAAGGTGTACTTGTACATGTTACCGGTGGGAGTTGACCGGCATCCCGTGTGTGCATGCAATCCCGTGCATTCACTTCATGAGGAGATCTCCTGAGGATTTTGTGCATTGGTGCTATCACCGGGAAACATACATGGTGATGTACTCCCACTTTCTCCGCCCCTTAATGGACCAATCGAGTGGCTTCCTGTGACGAATCTTGATCCAATTATCCCACCGCCTTTTAAAAGGCTTACAGGAAGACCGCGCGTCCGTCGAATACGGGATGTGGACGAGGCCCCCAGCCGGACAGTGCTAAGCAGAAGACATTTGAACGTCACTTGTGGGCGGTGTGGTAGTGTGGGGCACAATGCCCGCACGTGCGAAGGGGGAGGCCAGTCCAGTGCAGGGGCTGGCAGAGGCAACAGAGGGAGAGGCAGAGGCGGCAGAGGAAGGTCGGAGGACACCTTTATGGGGTTCAGAGTCCCCGAGACAGCTCCCGAGACAATTGCTTCCCTAGTCCCTGAGACAATTCCTTCTCGAGTGTCTGAGACAGTTCCTGATAGAGTTCATGAGACGCAGGTCCGTGCATTATCACGTTATGCTTTCAATTGTTATTTGAAATATGCTCATTTCCTTTTCAATGTGATCTGCAGGAGTCTGATACGGAAGGTCCTCCCACACAAACGTACATAAATGTGGACCTTAACCTGCCGTGATACAATTGTTTTTTCTTTCGACAAATGTAGATGACAGTGAAATGGCACTGATGTAAAGTTGTGTTTTTCTGATATAAAAAGAAGTTTTGCAAATTCAAAGTTTTGTGTTAGTAAGTTAATGTTTTTTTTTTCAATTCCAGGGGCGTTACAACTAATCAATTGACCTGACTTAATAATTTTTTAAAAATTTTGACATAATGTGCCTTGTTTCTTTACTCCCCCAAAACTACTCTCGTACATCCTGCACAAAAAAGAATCCCAAACAGTTCCAGTATCATCCAAATCATCCGCTAAATGTAAATTATACATAACATCCAAACAACATATCATTGACCTACACTACGCCTTCTTCTTCCTGGTCGGTTTCGGGCGCAAATCCGTGATCAGAAATGACAAGTGCGGGTCAAGAAATACTCTATCTGCTCCGGCGAACAACGGCCCCTCATACTCAAAGGTTGGAGGTTCGTGCAGGTGGAATTGTTCCTTAATTTTGCATTTTCCTATCACCTCCATCCCCGCAGGGGTACACCGGAAGACGCCGAACGGCCTGTAATGCAAAAGGAACAATTGGCGGTCAATTACGTGGAAAGCAATATTAAGAATGTACACAAGGGAAACTTCTTACCGCAATTTGTCGGTGGGAGCTACGATAATGGATATTGATTTCGGCAGTAATTTCTGGTAAGCGTATTGCTGGTGCAGGTCAACGGACGACATAAAACAATCATGTCTCGGGTGTGTCTGCAATGTAAACAACGCATTATATGATATCAATGTAAACTGGAGACGCGAGCTGAATACTTACGTGAATCCATCCTACGGTGAGTAGACCGTGTTCATGTTGATGTCTGAAAACATCTTCGTCTGCGCCGTCGACCGCATAGCACTGCATATAAGTTTGGATGAGTACTTAGATAAAAGCTTATAAACTAGCACACAACGAAGGCCTCTCACAGTATCTGCCGTGCCCTTCTGATCCGGGAAGATGATCTCGCTGACGACGTACTCATTGTCGGTCAGCTTTCCCCCAAGAACTGCGCATGTCTCTATGTTCCTTCGAAGATTACCCTGACAATAATCCTTGAACTTACTCATCAAATCATGAGCTTGCAACCAAAATGTCAAAAAAGGGTGAGCGTAAACATTAATGAACACACATATATACCGAAATGAAAGACATACCACGCGCACAGTTTTAAGGGGCGGCAGCTCGAGAGGCACCGCTGGAGGAATACGTTGGCTGCTTCCAACAAGGTTGCTGCCAATTAAAAACATGTCATTACATGAAACAAAATAAAGTAAAAAAGTGGAATTAGCATTCAACGGAATGAACTTACAATCGGAATGTCGTATCAGGTGCGTCAGAGGAGGATGACGCGGATGCTAAATGGGGTGATCGCCTCTCACCTGGGTTCAGGGCTGCCACCATGTCACGATGCCACTCGGCAGATTGCATATGCCATTGTTATGCTATGGCCCACCTATCTTCTGCGAGCTTGGCCGCTTCTTGTATTTGGACTTGTTGCATTTGCAGCTGCTCTTGCATTTTGTGCATTTGGGTCATGGACATATGGTGGAGCTCCTCCATCCTGCTCATCCAAGCGAACGTTTCATCAGGCATCGAACTAAAATGAGATGCCTGAGGAGGAGGAGGTTGTTCAGGAAACGGGACTGAATGCCTAGGCTCTGACCGGGGTGGATGTGTTGCTTCCTTCTTTGACTTGCGCATCCATTCCCCTCTAGTTTGGGTGATCCCCATTCGGTCCACTAATGAATTGTTGTAAATGTCATTGACGGACTCTTCAATTCTAGGTTCCGTCTCCGGGATGGGGACCCCTAACTGCTCAACGATACTCTGGATGAGCCAGTTGTATGGCAGTGACTTCGCCGAGTTGTTGAGCACCTCTTGCATGTGGCTCAGGATGATATATCCGATGTCCACCTTTTGTCCCGTGAACACCTTCTCTAGCATATAGAGATCCATGCTGGTAACAAGGTCTCGATGCCCATTCCGAGGCAAAATTGTGTACGTCATTATGAGGTGGATCAATCGGATTAAGGCATTCAACTCCTTGCCCTTTGGCTTGCTGTACTCGGCAACCTCGGGATCCTGATGCAACAATCTAATCACCTCTAACCCACGTCCTTGTTTGACGAATGGTGGCGCCCGAGCCATCTGATAATATTCATCGCTTGGCTCCTCCAACACACATCCAAGCATAATGTTGACATCATTGGCCGTGAACCTAACCTCATGTCCAAAAATATATGTATGCACCTCTAATGGTTGGGTGGAGATGCTCAAATTTGCATAAAACAATCGTATAACTCGCTCGCAATAACTGCCCCTCATCCGGCACAACCCGGCTAACCCAGCAGCCTCAAGCATACGATCAATTCCTATCCCTGCGAATGAGTCCAAATCTACTATCTTGGACACAATAATTGTACGGCGTTGTATATCTTCTACGAACCGTGCTTTGCAATTCCCGTTCCAATATAGTTTCGACCTTGAACCCACTTGAACGGGTTGGAACGGGTCGCTGGAGCATCCGGCTTCTCCTTCTTCAGGCTCAGCGGTTTCTTCCACCGCCGCCACTACATCGGCTTCGAACGCCGCAGTTTGAACGGATTCAACTGCCTCCATCGTTGCCTTCCCACGCTTCGAGGTCAATTTCTTAGTCCGGGATTGCATTATGATAGTTGAGAGTAATTCACCAACCTGCAATATAATAACCCACACAACATGTCTAAGTTAGTTTTCTTTTTTTTTTTTTTTTTTTGGCGTCCAGGCCAAAAATTGCCTGCACGCCGCGGAAATGTGTGAGCGGCGCCAAAGACCCTCATAGAGACTTCGAAGAAACGCAGCAAATCTACCTCAAATCAATAGTCCATTTCCATTATCACAGACAACTATGAGAAAATCATCAACATAGACACACAAATCTACCTCAAATCGTCGTCGGACGTAGCTCCTCTCCTCTCTTCGTCGCACGCAGCTTCTCTCCTAGTCGCACGCAGCTCCTCTCCTCGTCGCACTCCTTGTCGCAAGTCTGTCGAGAGTTGCAGATTAGGGCTTGAAATTTGGGCGAAATTGGTTTAAGTATATATATATATATATTTTTTTTTATTTCAAAATCATTTTGGCCTGGACGCTGCCTGGACGCCGTGGCGTCCAGGCATACATGGTGGGGCCATCAGCTTTTTTTAACGGACAACAATGGTGCATTTGTCATTTTCACATACGTTGGTGGTTAACTTGTTAGAAAACATACCACAGTGGTTGACTTGTCATTGACTGCAAACCACGATGGTTGATTTGTCATTTTCCCTTTTATTTAATATATATTTATAATATTTTATCATTGAATAAAATAGACTTTAAATTTTGGAATTAGCAGCACGTTAAACTTTGAAAAAATTTCACATATAACTAAAATTTTAACTATGCAAAAAGAACGATGTAGATTTCGTAGTCACATTTTTCGTCAAAAAACGTAAAGGCAAACGCCGCATTCACATTTTTCGTAAAAAAACGTAAAAGCAAACGCCACATTCACGTTAACGTCAAAGATCATTTAAGGATCAACAATGAACGTCCTTTAACGACCACGAGGAGGGGCGTCCTTGGGGCCATCGTAAGGCCGAGTGACGTCCTTGTTGGCCACTTGATGAAGAGACAGACGTCCTTCAATGAGGATGGACGTTCAGGATGGGAGGAGGGGCACTGGCGGACAAAGTGTCATGCTCGTTGGATCGAGGGACGAACTTCCCTGGACGAGAATGAACTCCCTCCACTTACGACGGACGTTCTTTGTCCCACAACGGATGTCCCTCAACTTAAGACAGACATCCCTTGTCCCACAACGGACGTCCCTTGACTTAAGATGGACGTCTCTCCTCCCTCAACTTACGACGTCGTTTAGCATTGAGGGACGTTCGTGGATGGAAGAGGACGTTCATTGATGTTGTTGAGAGACAACGTCTTTTAATATTGAGAGACGTCTATGTTGACAGAAAATGTGATTGTGAGATTTACGTCGTTCTTTTATCGTAGTTCTAGGTTTTAATTCTTTGCAAAATTTCTTCAAGGTTTGGCGTGTAACTGATCTCAAAGTCCAAAGTTTGTTTAGTTAATTTCCCTTTTATAAAAGAAGGGGGAGAGGACCCCTTCCATCGGCCGAGAAAAGAGAGAAAGAGAGAGAGAGAGAGGACCAAGAGGGAATCTTTATCATTTTTCCATCCAATATGAGTGCTAGCCTTCCAATCTACAAATTTCATGAAAGTTCTTCATAAATAAGTCAATTTCTAATCATAATTTTCCATTGGTTTTGTAAATATTTGTTATATTTGAATTCTGAGCTTGGAAACTTGAAATCATTGCTTACTTTACGATATTTTGGGTGATCTATAGCTCACACAGGTTTTTAGACTGATTGGAGGTGAGAATTGGAGAAAGGAATTCATTTTTATGCAAAATCAGTCACCAAAATGTCGTCTTTAGTTGACCGCTATTCGATCAGAACGGCCGCAGAAGCAGTTTGGACTATCGCTGTAGGCCATCGCAACAGCAGTTAGGTCAACCACTACTAGTGTCTTAGCAACCACATATTTAGTTTTATGGAAAATTTGAAGTTTGATACCTTTTATCGTTTTCTTTCGATTTGGGTTCCTATCCACGGTTGTTGACTCATTCATATTCCCTAGTGGTTTGAGAGAGATTTCTGACATTGGTTTGTTGTAGATTCCAACGATTTTACGGATTTCGAACCTGTACCCAAGAGCATCGTTACTAATAGTTGGAAAAGTATTCGTCGTCAAGGTACGAGTTTCTTTCCTATATCACATCTATTTCACGGTTTTTAAAAATTTTATTTTGTGAGCTATCACGCATAAAATACTCTAGAATCAATATGCGCTTATAGGGGAGGGGAGGGGAGGGGAATTAGGTGTTCTAATATTTTTCGTAAGATATTCAATTCTCTAAACCCTAAGTGATTTATTGCACATAAAAAAACAATTCACAACAATAATAAAGGAGATAGGGTAAGAGAATACCCTTATCAATTTGTTCACGCGATTCGATAAATCATGCCTACGTCTGCGCTCTAATTTCCTGACTTGGAGATCCGTTACTCACTAACCTCCCCGATTAGTATCGATTGGCTTTACGGGTGCCAACCAAACTGTTACAGACTATTCTTAGGGAGTCACCATATGGATTGATCTTCTGGGCGTCAATCTAGCCTTTGACTATTACAGGGCGTCACTGTCACGACCCGTAAAGGACCCAAAACAGAACGGGGAACGACTCGGCCCAAAAGAACTGAATCGCCCGACCCTTTTTCTCTTAAAATATATTAATTTTCAGCGAAGACTTAAAATATTAATTATAAGCTAGGGCCCACCAAACATGGGCTTAACAGATCCAACAGTGTTATCAAATAACATAATAATATAATCCAAAATAAAATAAAGTAAAGTATTATGCATAAAGTAAATTAAAGATTACTGTCATCCAACTAAAGTATACCTCACAAAATATCTCTCGAGGGAGAATACTAAAATAAAACTAAAACTACGTCGGATCTAAACTTCACTTAACAACTGAAAATCCAACTGATAAAATTCTGAAAGGTGTCATTGGGTTGAGTTAACTAAACTTAATAAGGATGTAAAGATTTTAATTAAAATGATGTTTAAGCATGCATGAATTTAAAACTCACATTTTATAATTTTCTTTCAGAAAAATGTGTACAAAAGGGCATGAAATTGAAATCACCTACCAATATGTGATACGTAATTAAAATATGTCACTATTGTTCTAATTAAAAATTACAATGAAAATTGAACCACTCACGGACTCTAGGCACACTATGCCATAGGCATATAACAGAATAAAAGTGATGTTTGGCAATCGCAAAAACCAAATAAATACCCTGATCGGGTTTAGGGATTCGAAACCCAAGGACACAGTACATATATCTGTCCTATTACCCATTTTAACAACAAACAAACACATTCTGCATGGTAGAATGTGTGAAAATAAAACAGACTCCAAACCGAGTCAATCGAACTCGGTTCGCACGACCAAGTTGATCCAAAAATATTTAAATGCATGCTTAATTGAAACATGTACATTGAAAATAAAATATAATATAAAAATCTAACGGTCATAAAAATAGACGCGTTGTTTTAATATGAGACAAGTCTCAAAATATTTACTTTATAAAAATTATGCAATGCAGTGCATGAAATAAATCTCTACCTCGATGTGATTTATGCTGACAAAAGCCTAAATCCAATGGTCCATGTATATTTAATTTAAATATGGATACCTATCCAAAAGTTTGGGAATTAAATTTGATAAATTAAAATGTTCAATTATCTTTAAAATCAATCCAATATTGATTGGATAAAATAACTAAATGTTCTGGCCCAAATCCTCTTGGTCCGTGGCCCACATGGGCCTTGGACCACAAACCATTCCCTTGGTCGAGATGCAGTTACACGGAGACTCATTTCATCGCAGGCGTTCCTCTTATGGCCGAGACTTCTTGTCTCGGCCAATCGCCCAACAGTCGAGGCCGAATGGGACAAACGTCGCGGCTTAGCATTAGCTGAGTCACGTTTCATTGTTCTGCGATCGATAAATTTAGAGTGACAAAAGTCATCAGTTTTTCTCAACCTCCGACTATCTATATTTTCAAGTTTTCCAGCCAATAATCAAAACAGTATTGAGAGGAATTAAAGTTAATACCTCCGTCGTAGAAATCCAACTTTCTTAACCTTCGTTTGACACTGTTGGAGTTGGATGATTTTCTAATACCCCGAAAATATATTTTCTTTTTGATAATGTATTAAATCTGGATGATTTTAATATGTGAATGGTGTATCGCATTATGCGATGGTACGTGTCAATTATGCTCACAAAAGTATAGTGTTATTATTGAAAAATGAGTTAAGTGTGGAAATTAAGGAAAAATGCATAACAGTGGAGTTTCGGACACCTATGCAGACGACGTGGACGAGGATGGTTTGCGTCCACTTTGAACTTGTACAATTCTGGGACAATTCGGACTGTAGCGGACGAACGCGGACGAAGAATACCATTGTCTGATTTGACTCTGGACAATTTTTGAACAATTCGGACGAATGCGGACGCTACGTGCCGACAAAGTTTCTTGTCCGAAAGACGCCTGTGGACGGTACGGACAAAGGCATTGGGACGCATTTTCTCGTCCCAAATCGAGTTTCGGACGGATGCGAACGATGATGTGGATGACACGTCTCGTCCGAATTATTGGGACAATCAGAGAAACCCATTTAAACCCCTCCTCTCTCTCTCTCTCTTCCGATTTCGTGTTTTACACAAAGATTTTCTTTCCTTAGCCCTTACAACCCGTCTTCTCCCTCCCTGCAAACTGGAAGCCTTACACATGGCTCCCTTTTAATGGACCACTCTCCATTGGTGGGTGTGACTACCTCCTAGGTGATTGCCTCATCAATTCAAAGTTGCAGTGTTCAGGTGGGTCTTCTCCTCTCTCTCTTCCGTCTATAAGAGGCAAGTTTCCGCTGAGCACCTTGGTATTTTGGCAAGTGTGAGAGTATAGTCCTACGGTCAAGAAATTTGAGTGTGAGTAGATTTTGGTGAAGTGTTGCTCTGTTGTTCAACCGTGAAGTGAAACAAGGTAAGAAATTGTTGTTAAGAAGCTTGTTGGTTTGATTATGGATCTCTAGTTCAAGACAAGATGGACGTGAAAATGGGATTTATCATTTGTGTTGCCTTGTATAGGATCATACACATTGGCTGCTATTTTATTGGTTGCAATTGCTGTCTTCTGCTTGTATTAGTTGCTGGAAGAGTTGAGGTTCAAAAATGAGGACAGGGTATGAGGATGGATGTGGTGATGCTCCTGGCCTCGGTAAGATGGTTGTTGTTTACTTATTTGAATTCTGTTTTGAGTGTTGCTGGATGTTGTTGGTCGTTGTCTATAATTCTAGATGTAGCTACTGCCTTTAATCTGACGGGATGAATAATCATCTATGCTTTTGTTACTGATGAACTGTGATGATGTGTAGAGATGAACTGTGATAATATGTAGAAGATGAATGATTAAAAAGGACTCTATGATTTGCTCCGGATATGTAGATATTGTTGAGGAGTGTTTGGATAATGTTCTGTCTATTTCATTTTTTAATGGAAAAGTTGTATTCTGTTGGAATACTTGATTTGGTTGGGTGTAGGTTATGGGAAGTCAATGCTCCGTTGATAATCTGTATTAGCTACTATCTTTATCGCCTTATGAAGCATGAATTATTGAGATCAATAAATGGAGAATTCTGTTGAGTTGGAATTGCTATTGCTTGGTATTGTTAGATTGAGAAAATGAGTAATGTCTTACATCTTTGTTGACTGTGAAGCTTGGATGATAAGAATATATGAAGTGGACATTGTAAATTATAATTTCCATGTTAAGGTAGGAGTTAAATGGTTCTCTAATCTGTTGTGGGAAATACGGTTTTGTGATAAAATGCCACTTTGGTTTCGTAAAGTAAAGTAAATTCTTTATTATCAAGTCATATTGATGGAATGAGCAACTATTATGGGTTGTTGCTAGTTAGTTACGCATGTTGGCTATAGGACTGTTTTGGTGTGTTAAGTTATTCTATTCTCTATGAGTGAGATTGATAAGGGCCTAATAATTGTTCATTTAACAGTTTTTGAAGGTACTAAGTCGATTGACATAATCGCATTGAAGACTCCAGGTAAGTTGATACTTACTGAGTTTTGGTCTTTGGACCCTACATCGCAAGAGTCAGGATTGTATGTTGTGTATTCTTTTAATGATATGTTTATTAGACATTTTTATTATCATATAGGACTGTATGTATTCACGAACATATCGTATGACATAATTAATATATGTAAATAGGCGTGTGGGGGTTCTGGTGATCGGTGATACTTTCATACGGTAGTATACTCCTACATAGGGAGCGGTGAGATGAGAGTTAGCAACGTGGAAGCTAGGGTTCACCTTTACCCCGTTCTGAAACCCCCAACATCTTCAACAAAACGACAGGGTATGGCTCATGGTAACACCCCGATTGGCGTGGTTCCTAGTCGGAAACACAGGTTAAGCTACAAGATCAATTGACTTACCCATCGCCCCAAACTAACAGATGAGATACGGATCTCTTCTGTAATGCATTTGTATGATCATGCATATAATTTGCATTGCATTTCTTTTATCACTTACTGAGCAATAGACTCATTAGTTTAGGTCTTGTGATGTAGGTATCGTACGAGAAAATAGGAGAACAGGTCAAAGACAGTTGATGAAAGATTTGCATGGGTGGATCTTGTGGCTGGCTGGGCTAAAGAGTTTTAAAAAGGAAATTATTTGAGAAAGGGTTTCTAAATTATTTAATATTCTTTAACGTTTTGTTTTAATTCCGCTGCGTTTCATAAAAGGATTTTATTACTTCTACTACAATTTATAAAAATGTTTTAAGTAAAAAGTTTTAATGATCGGGTTTTATAAAGAAAATTCTTACTCTCATTTTATAAAAGAAAAGTTTTAAATTTGAGGCGATTTTAAAGTAAATAAAATCGGGTCGTTATAGATTTCCCTTTCAATTATCGAAAGTAAGGTTGTATAAAAATCCAATATTTATGTTTTGTAATTGAAATTACAGAAGGGGGAAAGTGAATAACCGAGAGGAGTAATTTGTTTCGAAGGCTTACTCTAAAATCTTGTTGAGAGAGAGAACTCTGAATTCCATCCGTGAAGATCCATGTGTAGAGATGGGATTTCCCCGTGTGACGAGGAGGAAGCAGAAAGTGGTCGGAAGAGGGAGAGCAAAAACAGAGTGAATGCATGGGCTAGAATCACTGAGAGGAAGAGAAGGGATTAATTTGTAAGGGAAGGGATAGACTTGGGAGAATTGGGAGGCTCCGTGTGAATGAATTCACCGAGGAAGAAATTGACGTTTAAGAATTGAAAGGAAGGGGAGGAACATTTGGGATCGCTACTAGCGTTGGCCGAGGAGATGTTTCTCCAAAATGTCTTCCCGAATCAATTAATTAATTTTTTTTGGGAGATATTACATTATTCCCCTCTTAGAAAATTTCATCCCCAAAATTTAAAACAATTGCAAGAGTACCATTGAACAAACGAGTACTTAGTCATCATATCATATTTAATTTCTCAAATTGCTTCTCTTCATTATGGTTCTTCCACTGAACTCAAACCAATGATATTCCACGATAACACAGAACTCTGATCTCACGACTCAAAATTCTCTCAGGTTCTTTTTCATAAAGCATATTCTCCTGAATAGGAACTTCAATCCGAGAAATGGCATGGAAGGGTTAGGAATGTACTTCCTCAGCATAGCGACATGAAAAACATTATGAACATAATTCAGATGTGAGAGTAACTCTAAATGATAAGCCACTAGACCAATTCACTCCAAAATATAAAAAGAACCCATATATCTTGGGGCTAACTTCCCTTTAACACCGAAGCGACTAATACTACGATGAGGTTGCACCTTTAACAATACAAAGTCGTTGACTTCAAATTCCACTTCTCTCCTTCAGAGGTCTACATAACTTATTTGATAACTCTAAATTGTACTCAGTCGCTCCTTAATCATTTGAACTTTCTCAATTGTCTCTTGAATCAAATCAGGCCTGAGAGTATCACATTCCTCAGTCTCCATCTAACATAAAGGTGATTTACACAGTCTCACATATATAGTCTCATATGGCGAAACACCAATACTTGTCCGACAACTGTAGTTATACACAAACTCCACTAAAGACAAATGACTTATCCAACTTTTGCTTAAATCCAGAATACAAGATCTCAACATATCCTTGAGAATCTAGATCATACGATCAGACTGACCATCTAACTATCAAACTGCTCACTAGCATGAATCTTCTCGAACCTTTTCATTTAATTCATCATCAAACTTCTGCAAGTCTTTCACATGTTGCAAAAGTGTAAAGTCACCACTAAATTAGAAACTCAAACTGTATGACTATCCTTCTAGTATTGTAGTTCATAAACTACAATAATTAGATATCTCTTTCAATTATCCAAAACAAGACAAGAAATAGATTCTTGAGAATAACTGTAATATCCCGAATTTCTATAATATAATAAGTCCACTTAAAAAAAATAATAATAATAACGAAGAGTAATCAGATTAATTGGATTTGTTTTAATAAAAGATGTAATAAAATAAAATAAAAAGAAAAAGAAATGGCCAAAGGCCATTTCTTCGCAGAGACAAAACGAGAGTGAGAGAGGGAGAGCGCTCGCTGGGCGATCGGAGCTCGTAGTAGACGGCGAGTGAACGACGAACGACGACCGAAGATGGCGATGAGCTGCGACGTCCAGGCAAGGTGGCGGTGAAGGCACGGTTCGTGGCTAGGGCTCGCGATTTGGGGCTCGGGATCGAAGCTCCTACCGTGGCATTTTTTGGCGACGAATTGGAGGTATGTTGGTCGGGTTTTCTTCCCCTTTGTGTTCTGATGGCCGGGCATTGGCTAGGGTGCTCGGAGCTCGGCGTTTGACGGGTGGCATCACGCCGGCAGTGGCGAACTCGCGATGGACAGGGAGTTCGCCGACGGGTTTGAATGGCGAGCCCTGACCCTGAGTTTGACTGGGTCCACCTCTCCAGCTGGGTAGGTCTGCCGACACTGAGAGTAACTTGCTGGGGTTGGGTGACGAATTTATGGGTAGACAGCGGGTGTAAATGCAAAGAACGTGGAGGGGAGCCTCTGAAACGTGGAGAAATCAATGGACGTTGTCGGTGGTTGGAGAATTATGGCATTAAAGAAAGCTTTCGGGTGAAGGAAGGATAAAAAGACAGAAGAGAGAGCTGAAGGGCGGGGGGAGTATTCTGTGATCTCTGATTTGTTCTCTGGTGTTGATGGCCGAGAGCAATGAGTGAAAGAGTCATAAAGGGGAAGGTTGGAGGTGAGGGCCAGAATTGGTGGTATTGACCGAAGGGTGATGCTCTGTTTTGGTGTAGGGTATTGTGCAATGAGTCTTCAAAGAATTTTGGTAAGGAATTGTGAGTCTTGGCATTCAAAAGCCCTATCCACAAGTATTAGGTTTATATCTTTTGTTGATTTCCATGATTGACTTCCTTGATTGAATGTGGATGTACCTTTTGATATAATCTTGTTGAATTCTTTTATAGTAGTTCTGTTGATTGTTTTACTGCATGTAACTCCATTTGGAGTTTGGGATTCTGGTTAGGATTTGATAGGAATCTTGTAATATATGCTCATATTGTTATGTAATTCTTTTCTTGTTAAATTAATTGTGCCAAATTCATTGTTAAAACTCCTAGCATGTCAGTGTCCATCTAGTTATTGATCTTTATTTCGATTTAAGAATTTCATATCTCGCACGTTGTTCGTTCACTCTTTATAGTTTTATTGTTTACATTTCCGTCAAGAATTGAACATATTGCACGTTTTAATTGTTGTTAGATTTCATTATTCTATTGTCGATCCGTAGAGAAATAATGCACGTTTTTATTCACTAATGCTTGCTTAGATTTTCAGCTTTAAATTGAGCATGATAAACTGTTTTAATTGCTTAAATTCGATGTTGTTTCGCTGCTGTTCCGTAGCTATTTTCGTCAATTTCGAAGCATGTTTAGCACGTTTTAATTGCTTGATATTCGCTGTAGACTCGCTGCTGTTCTGGTTTTAATCTTCCATCAATTCAGAGTTATAATTGTACGTTTAGCTCGTTCGAAACTCATTGTCAAGTTGCTGCCTATATGCTGTGTTTTCTGTTAGGATTCGTAACATATCGCACGTTTTATGTTGTCAAATGATAAGCATGTATGTACATTGTTAATTCGTTATTGTATCTTGTGTTCGCCACCATATTATAGAACATGTATGTAGGTTACTTCCGTTGTAGACTTCGCATTTTACAATTGGTATCAAAGTATTAGTATCAAAGTATTTAGCATGTTTTGTTCATTTTTTCTTGTTATTACTTCTAGTTTTGATTCAAGAGCATGATAAGTAATCTAAGACGTTATGGATTCATGAATATAGATAGGATTTCTATTAACTTGCAAAGTATTTAACGGATTGATGTGTTAGTAGAATTGCTACTCTTCTATTGTTAGCTTTCGTACGTTTTCAATGTTCGATATCATGATTGTTGAATGTTTAAATGAAATGAGTATATTTCCGTGATGGTTGTCATAGTTCATTCCTTGATAAATTGGATTGTAGTTCAATGATGGCTTGTAGAGATTGATTCCGTGATTGTCTGTATAGATGAATTTTATGGTATCTTGGATGTTTACTTGTATAGATTGCTTGCTAGATTCACTAGGTTAAGGGTTCATGGTCTTAGAAACCCTTAGGAAAAACCACAAATGGGTTGGTATTCATAACGCGAGTCAAAATGACTAATAATGTACGTAAGGGAATTAGCGACCGGGTTAATGGTTCGGATCTAATCGGTAGACTCGGTAAACAGAATGTAAGATCTTCCCGCCCATGGAATTGAAAAGCTTGTCTACTCTAGGGTGTTAGATGTCGAGTTTCCCCCCATTGCCTGCTAGGGTTCTCTAATCTCCCAACTCGATCCACGAGTAAAAAAGATGCAACAGTGAGTAAAGATCGGCTTGGGCGGATCCCATTCCGACATAATGAGTTAGAGGCATCTTGTTGTGTTTTCAATTCCTTACTAAGCCTTTTTGGGCTTACAGTATCTACTTGTTGTGTAGGTGATCGTAATGTTATGAAGTGATCTAAAAGAGGAGCGGTTGATGAAGGATTTACACAAGCGAGCGTTGTGGTTGGCATGACTCAAGATTAATGGGTAAAGACTTAAAGGTTAAAGATTCAAAACATCAAGAGCAAAACTGTTTTGTAAAGATAAATGTAATTAGTTATTTCTATTCTGCAAATAGTTTTATTTAAGCTTCCGCTACGTTTTTAAGAAAAAGAATTTATACTTATCATTTCCATGGTTTAAGTAATGAGTATAAGAGAGCATTTAACGGTTCGGTTTTTAGAATAAGAAGACTCTGATTTCAATTAATGACGTTTTAAGTCATTGTTTTTAGAAAGTTTTAAATTTATCGTATTTTTAAAGGAAAAGAAAAACTGGGTCGTTACAATAACGACTCAAAGCAATAACTACAACATTACCCTTTTTAGGATGACATTCTAAAGTGAAGTTGTAGCCTTATATATACACAATTCAACGGTGTTGCCAGAGATTCAAATCACGCTGTGAAAAGAGATTTAAATTCTTGTGATCCGAAAATATCTCAAATTTTGTATCATACAAATAGCTCCGCCAAATCTTTAAGGCGAAAATAATAGTTGCAAATTCCAAGTCGTGAGTTGGGTAATTTCGCTAATGCTTCTATAACTGACGAGATGCATAAGTTTATTTTGCTGCATTAGAACACAACTCACGACCAACTCTCATCAAGTACTGACATAACTGGAACAGTAGTAAACCTTTGCTTGAGTTCATCAAAAGCTGTCTGACACTTTTCATTCCAAATAAATTTCACATCTTTACTGGTCAATTGTGTTAACGACATAACAACATAAGAAAAATTCTGTACAAATCGACGATAATAACCAACCAGACCCAAGAAGATATGCACTCGAGTAGCATTTTTGGGTGGCTTCCAATCTAGCACAACTTCAATTTTGGATGGATCAACGGAAATGTCATTTCAAGAAACAACATGGCAAAAAATTTTCACTGCAGTTATCCAAAATTTGCACTTTTCATGTTTTGCATATAACTGATGTTCTCTTAGTAACTGAAGAACAATTCTTAGATGCACCATATGCTCATCCAAAGTTTTAGAATAGATGAGGATATCATTGATAAAGACTACCATAAACTGGTCAAGATATGACCGAAAGATCCAATTCATGATATCCATAAAAGCAGCTGATGTATTAGTCAATTCAAACAGAAGCACCATAAATTCAAAATGTTCATAACAAATCCGAAAAAATGTCTTCGGAATATCATCTACACGCATTTTCAATTGATAATAACCAGATTTCAAATCGATCTTCGAGTAGTACATAGATCCTCAAAGTTGATCAAATAAGTCACCAATCCTCGACCACAGATATTTGTTCTTGACTGTCACATGATTCGATTTCTGTTAATCAATGCTTAAGCGAAGCGAACCATCTGACTTCTTTGTAAAAAAAAATTGTTGCACCCCATGATGAAATACTATTCTGAATTAACCATTTTTGTAACAAAACATTCAACTGAACTCTCAGTTCATTCAATTTAATAGGAGCCATACAATACGGAGCAATTGAAATTGAAGTAGTTTCAGGCATCAAATCAATACAAAACTCAATCTCAAGGTCGGATGCCAACCAAGACAGATCCTCAGGAAAAACATCAAGTTAATCACAAACTACTAACAAATCATAATCATGTCTGATCGTAACAAGGTCACTGCTAATAGTAAAAATACTCCCGTAAGGGTCAAATTGCCTCCGACCATTCAAACAGGCTCGTAGAACAAGATAAATAAAAAACATACAGGTATTACATGGATGCTCTAGGATTTTTCCATCTTCCAACATAAGGGTAAAATTTTTCTGATAACAGTCAATCTTAGTTTTATATAGGTTCATCCAATTTATATTTAGGATTACATCAAACTGATCAATAGGTATAACTATCAGATCAACCTATAGTTCATGCCCACCAATAATAATGGTAGCAGATCGATAAACAAGATACATTTCATATCTCTTATTTATAGGAGTACTCAAAATTAACGAAATTTCTAGATTTTCTACAATCACACTTTCTTGCTCCAAATCATAATAAACACTTATCATATTTTGGTGATGACTAATGTTGTAATAGTTGTTTCTAAACACTACCTCTAATTGAATCCATGTCATCATATCCATCGTAAATCCAATTTAAGAGACTTCCATCTTACTTTGGCAATATTTTCAAAATAAAATGTCTCAAAACTAACCCAATACTCTGATGGAACTCCAACAGCGGTCAAATTCATTTTGCATCACCCTTAACCAATTTTTAACACTCATTGAGTAAGCTCCGCCCACAAACATTAAGCTTTAATTGTTTTATAATTTCATCCTAAGTGATTTCAATACAAGCCACTTTTAGAAAATTCTCTATTGAAGTCATCATTCCACTTGAACAACTCTAATCTTTGGTCCAAATATTTTCAACTGCCTACGCAGAAACTTACATTAATGCCGAATTGCACAATTCAAAGACTAATTAGAAGTCTTTGCTAATAGTTTTTGAATCAAAGTCTTCAAATGCAAGGTTCTAATTTAAACTATCAGATTCCAAATATGAAAAAGTAAAACATTGGATTTTGGAAGGAAACTGAGGTTTTAGATTTCTTTTTATGATAGTTTCTAGTTTAAATTTCACAGGCTCACACACATAACCTAGAAGAGTTCGGAGACTCATATGTTCAGAAATGTCATTTCTAATCATTTATAAAGCGTACTCCATATCATTTCTAACTAAATCTGAACCACTCCAAATTACGAGTTTGTTCAGAGAAATGTCTTTATCCACTGGTGGACAACCTCAAGATGTCTTGCTAGTAGCACTTTAACACAAATTAATTTCTATACTTTGTTCGAAGGCACAGTATTTGTAAATCCTTGTATATTAATATACTATCTATTTTATAGATATCACTTTTCAAGATGGAACTCGGCTCTGATACCAAAAATTTTGTCACGGCCCACAAGGGACCCGAGACAAAATGGGTGACACGAGAAGACCTGCAAAAGGAAGTACGTGTTAGCAACCCACGAAGAATGACAAGGATGGAGATGTAGACCTTTGATCAGATCCGGGAACTATCTAACGTTAGGTTCACGGATTCTAGATTTTCCAAGAAAATCTACCGATCGCGGGCAATGGTTCGGTTTTCCCTCGCTCAAACTCCCAATGGAAGTTTGAAAAGGGAAAACTTATGAGTTAGCTCAAGCACCACGAGCTTGCTAACAAGGAAGTCCTCTACTTCGTCTCGGATTCGAAGATCCGAGGCGGCCGCTCGACGGAGTCGGAATCTCCTCACAGGGAAGGGAAATAGTAATATATTAATCTCGTCAAAAGTGTTTTTCAATGCGTCTAACCATGGAAATTTATAAACCTAGGTGATGATGAGTAGGGGTGATGGACGGTCGAGATGAGGCAGATGATGGGCGGCCAAGATGAGGCATGTGGGTGGCAATATGCAGGCTCTTGGATGAATGTGGAATGAATGGCCGAGATTAAAGCTGGTGGAAGAACATGCATGGCGTACACGTGGCAACTCCTTGGTGTTTTCTTTAGACTTGCTCTTTCCTTGGGCTTGAAATGGATTGGACTTGGCCCATAACTCAATCATCACCATCTAACCTAACCAACAATCTAAATGCATGAATGAGTAAAGCTTATAACCATGTCTTACCCTCACAAAATAGGCTCAATGTTTGCCATGAAAATAAAAATAAGAAATAAATAAAAATATGCAGAATTGAAAGATTACACGTTTGGGATGCCGGGAAGACAAATTCCCGTCTGATGAAGCTCACAACACTCACGTGTGTCCTAAGTCAAGACATGCACGGGCTGCTCTCTATCCGTTGGGACAACATCCCAAATGGAACCATCCTCGAAGTTAATACCTGCAAAAGAAACAAGATCATCAGTAATTTGGCTAAATGAAAGTAAGGACCTTGTTTGCGATCGAGTAATAGGCCTCGGTCCCCGAGGCATGTCAATGGGGAACGACTCGACCCAAAAGAACCAAATCACCCAACCCTTTTTCCCTTAAGATATATTAATTTTCATCAGAAAACTTAAAATATTAATTATAAGTCAGGGCCTAACAAACATGGGTTTAACAAGTCCAATAGTGATATCAAATAGCATAGTAATATAATCCAAAATAAAGTAAAGTATTGTGCATAAGGTAAGTTAAGGATTACAGTAATCCAACTAAAGTATACCTCAGAAAAATATCTCTCAAAGGAAAATACTAAAATAAAAATAAAACTTCGCCAGATCTAAACTTGACTTGACAACTAAAATCCAACTGATAAAATCCTAAAATATGTCATTGGGGTGAGATGACTAAACTCAATAGGGATGTAATGATTTTAATTAAAATGATGTTTAAGCATGCATGAATTTAAAACTCACGTTTTATAAAATGATGTTTAAGCATGCATGAATTAAAATGATATTTAAGTATGCATGAAATCATTCACTAATATGTGGTACGTAATTAAAAAATGCCATTGTTGTAATAATTAAAAATCACATTAAAAATGGAGTCACTCACAGACTCTGGGCACACTATGCCATAAGCATATAACATAATAAAATCGATGTTTGGCGATCGCAAAAGCCAAATAAATACCCTGATTAGGTTTAGGGATTCAAAACCCAAGGACACGGTACATACAGCTGTCCTATTACCCATTTTAACAATAAACAAACACATTCTGCATAGAAGAATGTGTGAAAATAAAACAGATCTCAAACCAGGTCAATCGAACTTGGTTCGCACAACCAAGTTGATCCATAAATATTTAAATGCATGCTCAATTGAAACATGTACATTGAAAATAAAATATAATATAAAAATCTGACGGTCATAAAAATGGACACATCGTTTTAATATAAGATAAGTCTGAAAATATTTACTTTATAAAAATTATACAATGTAGTGCATAAAACAAATCCCTACCTCAATATGGTTTATGTTTACAAAAGCTCAATTCCAATGGTCCACAAATATTTAATTTAAATATGGGTATCTATCAAAAAGTTTGGGAATTAAATTTTTGGTTTAAATTTGATAAATTAAAATGTCCAATTATTATTAAAATCAATCCAATATTGATTGGATAAAATAACTCAATGTTCTGGCCTAAACAAACTTATATAATGCCCAAAAACAGATCTAGATTAGGCCCAAGATAGATTTTCATCCATGGCCATGCAGGGCCAAACTCATGGCCCAAATCCTCTTGGTTTGCATCCCACATGGGCCTTGGACCATGACCCATTCCCTTAGCCAAGATGCAGTCACGCAAAGACTCCTTTCTTTGCAAGTGTTTCTCCTATGGCCGAGACTTCCTGTCTCGGCCAATCGCCCAACGGTCGAGGCCAAATAGGACGAATGTTGCGACTTAGCATTAGCTGAGTCACTTTTCATTGTTCTGTGACTGATGATTTTAGAGTGACAAAAGTCGCCGATTTTTCTCAACTTCCGACAATCTAAATTTCCAAGTTTTCCAACCAATAATCAAAATAGTATTGAGAGGAATTAAAGTCGATAACTCCATCGTGTAAATCCAACTTTCGCAACCTTCGTTTGACACAGTTGGAATTGGATGATTTCCCTTTCAATTATCGAAAGTAAGATTGTATAAAAATCCAATATTTATGTTTTGTAGTTGAAATTACAGAAGTAGGAAAGTGAACAACTGAGAGGAGTAATTTGTTTCGGAGGCTTACTCTAAAATCTTGCTGCGAGAGAGAACTCTGAATTCCATCCGTGAAGACCCATGTGCGGAGATGGGATTTCGCCGTTTCATGAGGAGGAAGTAGAAACTGGTCAGGAGAGGGAGAGCGAAAATAGAATGAATGAATGGGTGAGAATTACCAAGATGAAGAGAAGGGATTAATTCGCAGGGGAAGATATGGAGTTGGGAGGAATTGAGAGGCTCCGTGTGAACAAATTCACCGAGAAGGAAATTGACTTTTAAGAATTGAAAGGAAGGGGAGGAACATTCGGGATCGCTGCCAGCGTTGGCCGAGTTTCTCCAAAACGTCTTCCCGAATTAATTAATCAATCAATTTTTTTTGGCAGATATTACAGTCACCCTTACTTGATGAATTCGTAGGGTGTCACCTTTTATGTTGGAGTACAAATGAGGAATTGAAAGTTACAAATAAAATCCTAACTCTCCCAAATACAACTCTCAAGTTTAAGGATAACGAGAGTTAGGTTTGAAACTCAATTAGCTATTTGGAATTGAGTATAAAAATTGGCAGAGCTTCTCCTCAATTTTCGATTCGTTGCAATGAGCTTTGGAGTGTCTTATATTTATAGACACTGGAAATTCAGTCGACCAAATCCTTTTGGTCGATCACACCCTACCATTAGAAACTAGTTGTTGTGTATTTTGTACATTTTTGATCGACCATGTTTGTCTTCCTCAACTACTTACTCGACCGAAAACCTCCGATGCTCTCTGTGTACAATTTTGGTTGTGTGCTTCGATCGTGTCTTCGTTCGTTTACTCTACCAAAAATCCTCGGGGTAATCTATGTACATTTTTGGTCAGTCTTGTCGACCGCGTCCTCGACTGCGTTGTCAACCGCAAATCCTAGGAGTGCACTATGATGTTTTTCAATCACTCCCATCAACCACGTCGTAGACCGCATTCTCTTCCGCAACCTTTGCAGAGTGTTTTTGGTCGACCAGATTCTCCATTTTGCTCAAACTCAACTCCTCATTTGCCTTCCTTGAAATTTCTAAGTCCTAATATGATATATATTAACTACAAGGACTCAGATAAACATATTAGCACAACTTTAATACTCGTATTGAGGATATTTTCAAGGAATATAAATATAAATATAATAATCAAACAATTAAGCACAAATAATCAATAAACAACTTATAATTTCACTCAAAACAGTCATCATCAAAACAATTAATTTTAACATCATTTAAGCTAACAATCTCCCCATTTTTTATGATGACAAAATCTTATAAATTGTTTATTCCTAAAACTAAGTATGTGCATACATTATAGCATAATATGTTTTCTCCCCCTTAGTTTATGCAATCTCTAACCTTTAATTTTATGCAAACATATTATCATTTCTCTCCCCCATAACAACTTATACATTTCTCTTCCCATTTTTGTTATAATAAAAAAGAAATCATTTGGGAGGGAGAGTTTAAATAATCAAGGTCATTTAATTGAATCAAAAAACAAATGTTATTCCTCCTTTGTCAAAAGTTATGCCAAAACAAAACATTGGAGGGAATACCAAATATTCAATTCAATTCATATTTCTAAGAATAATATACCAATTGTAAATATGCAAAATCAAAACACAAGATCCAATTACTCTCCCTCTATATCAATACACCAAAATTAAAATATTGGGGATCACATTGAAACCAATATCATTACCAAAAATTTCTCCCCCTTAGACATTATTCAAATCATTGAAATTATCAAAGGAATTTCACAATTTAAGTAATTTTCTCTTCCCCTTTGAGCAATTAAAACAACTTATATTTTTCTCTTCCCATAGAATTATTAACAAGAGTATATGGAGGGAATTCAATCATTCAAAACAATCTATTTTCAAGAAAAATAAGATACCAATTGAAATAATCTATCTTTAAAACATTTCCAAGTTAAAAATGTTTCTCTCCCCCTAAATCAATACACAAAATCAAATCTTTGGGGATTGGTAATTAGAAGAGTAATATCAATTTTTAGATTACCAATTGAAAGAAATTTAATGATACCAATTGTTGTAAAACATTTCTTCCCCTTTATTGTCTAAGCATACAATAGAAATTGGAGATCTACCATTCAAACAAAAAACAATTATGCCTCCCCCTTAGCATATCAATTGTTGGGAGAAACATCTAATTATATAACAAGAAAAATCATTTAATTTAACCACTTGTTGAGAAATGAAAACTTTTTTAAAAAAAAAATCAAGATAAACCTATTTTCTCCCCCTATTTAAATAGCCAATTTCAAATCAATGGGGAGAGTTCACATCAGAATCCACATCCAACAATTCAACAATTTAATATATACAACTTAGAATACCAATTGTTGGATTAAGAACAATTAAAGCCAAATATATTAATTGAAGAATTAAAAAAAAATGAAACCAATAAGAATATGCAAATAAGAAAATCAATGTTAATCAAGAGAATAAAATTTGAATCCTATATGCATAAAATTAAAAAAAAAATTCCTATTGTATACCTCCACAAACGCGTTTTCATCTTTATTGTTTTGGAGACACATATTTGAGGTTACTCCCTTTATGTTTTGGAAATCCAATTATCCATCTCCTTTAAACTCATTCGGATAACCTCCAACCTATAACAAAAATCAATTTAGTTTCTTTGGTATCCAAATCATTTTGGGTCCATTAGTTATAGGTTTTGTTCCTTTAGGAACCCATACAAATTTAGGGCCTAAATTAGATTTCAATTTAGCATTCAAGATCAATGGACAAACAAAAGATTTATACCCAACACAATTACAAGCATTACAAATAGATGGGCCAACAAAGAAATTATTATAATTTTTCTTTTTAGCAAAGGGTTGATAACCAATACAAGCTTTGTCAAAAGTAACTATTTGCTTTCCTATGAGCATATTTAAATTTTTGCTCTCATTAGTGAAATTAAACACAACATTGTTTAAATCATAATTTTTAACTTTCAATTCACAAACGTCAATTTCAAGAGATTTAATTGTAATCTCAAGAGATTTAATTGTACCATTCAAATTATCATTCATGTTTTTTCAACTCACAAACTTGCTTGTCAAAAGATTGAACAATTTTAACACGCTTTTTCATCAATTTATTATTTTCTTTTTTCAAAGATTTATATTTAGAATTGAGCATGTTAAATTTTTCATACAATTTATTGAAAGCATCAAGCAATTCATCTTCATTAAAATTTTCTTCTAAATCACTAGAAGAATCGATTACCTCAAGTTCTTCCTTGGCTATGAAGCATATGTTTGCTAATTCCTCTTCTTCGGATGATGTGCTTCCTTCATGTGCGGCCTCAAGGAGTCCCCAAATTTGATTTGTACTCTCACATCTTTGAACCCTATCAAATTGATATCTTGCTAAAGCACAAAATAACACATTAGTAGCTTTAGCATTTAAACTCAATTTTCACATATCATTATCATTATATTTGTCATATAATTTTGGGATATTTATACCATTTACGCATTTCATTGGCACATATGGCCCATTTTCAATTATATGCCACAAATTATAATCTAAAGATTGAACAAAAATATTTGTTCTAGACTTCCAATATAAATAATCATTTCCATCAAACAATGAAGGTTTAGAAGTGGATTTTCCTTCAACAAAAGTATTGATATCCATAATATGTGTATACACAAAATATCCGATCAAATTTATCCAAATAAATTTCTACAATAAAATTTAGTCAATTTATGAAAATTCAACAAAACTATACAATATGCACAATATCACACAAAAATTTTAATTAACCCACTCTGATACCAATTGTAGGATCGATATGCACCTATGAGGGGAGGGGAGGGGAGGGGAGGGGGTGAATTAGGCATTCTAATTTTTTTCTTGCGATATTCAATTATCTAAACCCTAAGTGATTTAATGCATACAAATAAACAATTCACAACAATAATAAAGGAGATAGGGTAAGAGAATACGCAAACCAATTTGTTCACGCGATTCAGCAAATCCCGCCTACTTCTGTGCTCCAAGTTTCTGACTTGGAGATCTTTTACTCATTAACCTCCTCAATTAGTTTCGATTGGCTTCATGGGTGCCAACCAAACCATTCAGACTATTCTCAGGGTGTCACCTCTGGATTGATCTTCCGGGCATCAATCTAGCTTTTGACTATTATGGGGCGTCACCCTTGCTTGACGAATTCGTAGGGCGTCACTCTTTACGTTGGAGTACAAATGCATAATATAAAGTTACAAAAAAAATCCTAACTCTCCCAAATACAACTCTCAAGTTTAGGGATGAGAAAAGTTAGGTTTGAAGCTCAATTAGCTATTTGGAATTGAGTATAAAAATTGGCAAGGCTTCGCCTCAATTCTCGGTTCATTGCAATGAGCTTTGGAGTGTCTTATATTTATAGACATTGGAAATTCAGTCGACCAAATCCTTTTTGGTTGACCACACCTGATAGTTAGAAACTAGTCGTTATGTGTTCCGCACATTTTTGGTCGACCATGTTTGTCTTCCTTGACCGCTTACTCGACCGAAAACCTTCGGTGCTCTTTGTGTACAATTTCGGTTGTGTGCTTTGATCGTTTATTCGTCCGTTTACTCGACCAAAAATCCTTGGGATAATCTGTGTACATTTTCGGTCGGTCTTGTCAACTGCGTTGTTGACCACAAATCCTCGTAGTGCACTGTGATGTTTTTAGTGGCTCCCGTTGACCGTGTTCTCGACCGCAGCCTTTGCAGAGTGTTTTCGGTAGACCAAATTCTCCATTTTGCTCGACCTCAACTCCTCATTTGCCTTCCTTGAAATTTCTAAGTCCCAATATGATACATATTAACTACAAGGACTCATGTAAACATATTAGCACAACTTTAATACCTATATTGAGGGTATTTCTAAAGAATATCTATATAAATATAATAATTAAACAATTAAGCACAAACAATTAATAAACAATTTATAATTTCATTCAAAATATTCATCATCAAAACAATTAAGCTTAACACCATTTAGGCTAACAAACACGACATGTCATGTTTAATAGCATGTTAGTTTTTATGTAATGTGCATGCCAATTTACATGTTTATTTTACACATGCATGATATTTCATTTCATATCATAATCAAGACAAAATTTCAATTGTTTTGGGTAGTGATTTGGGAATTTTGTTTGTTATACATCTTTTGCTACCTAAATGTATTTTGTTTGTATGCACGACGTGAGATTGGGGCAACAATGACATATTCTTGATTTTGAATCCCTAAACCTGACCAGAGTGTTTTATTGTTAAATTTAATATGCGATTGACTGATCTTTGGACAATAATTTTTTTTCCTTTACGCGTCTGTGGAGATATGATGTGCAAAGATTCGTAAGTGATCCTATTTTCATTCATGGAAAATGATGTTGGAGCTATTTTCATATAGCTACCTATGTTTGTAGTAATGTTTTAGAGATTTGCCCCACTGATAGCTTATAGAGCCTATTTTTAAATTAGTTAAATGATTTTGATGAATATAAATCCATACATAGCATTGTCTTTACTGAGTGATTGTTTTTAAAATAAAATGATAAAATCAATTTTTTGTGCATTAAGTATAAGATAAAATTCTTTACTAAATTAGTCTCTCATCCCAAAAAACTTTCATTTTTTTTCTAAGTAAATATCATAGTGGCTAAGAATAGTTGATCGTATGAAGTTCTCCCTCCTTTTCTATTGCTTTGTTTTCGGGTGTTTTACTTCTTTCCTGGGCAAGGACTCACTTATTTAATTTTTAGTATATATAATTATATTAGGTGTGTGATATTTTATTTTCTGCACAATACTTGTAATAGTTGGGTTTTTAAAAGGCAAGATTTTAATTTTAAATTTAATAAAAAATGAAATTCCCCATTAAGGAGGGAATGCAACATTCAAGGGAGTGAATTTTTCTTTTATTTCACTTTGTGCGTACCCGCCATTCACCAAATAGAAGAGAGGTTTTCTTTGGACCATGAAAAGTGAAATACATATGAATAGAGAAAAACCTTTGTGCTATCATGATAAATGATGTAGAGAAATTTTGGTAAGTGAAGTCTCTCCAGTTGAAATAATAGTATTAGGCAAAGATCAATCTCTTATTTTCAGTTTGGATATAGGTTTTTCATTCTGGAAAATTCGTTGTATCGTTTTGTTTTGAAAACTTGAAAACATGGAAAATCGAACGTCGTCAAAAGGTAAAAAAAAACCCCAATCCTAAACTGTTGTCATTCATCATAGAAATTGGAGTTTTTTTTTGGAGAATTCGAGATTTTATTTTAGGTTTAAAGGTCCAATTTTTGAATTTTAAGTTGTTATATGGATAAAAATTTGGTTTAACTTTAACCCTTTAAGTTGTAGATTGTTTGGGTCTCGAATTCATAGGAAAATTGGGAAGGCAAAATTGTGCGTCTGGCGTCGAAGAAGACGATGTTGGACCACAACTCAGAATGTGTTGAGCTGCAGCCCAATCTCGATTTTGGGTCATGGCAAGCTAGTTAGGTAGCGGACCAAACCCATTTCGAACAAAGCCCGTTTTGGAACAATTCAAGCTTTAGACTCAATCATTTTTTAGTCATTTTCTTTAACTTAAAGTGGGAAAATTGATTATAGTTTGTGATGGTAGTATGGTTAGGTACTGAGAGTTAGATTTTGGAGCTGACGCATAATTGGACTTCCTTGGTATTGTTGGGTCTGATTGGAGGTTCATTTGAGGTAGAGATTTTATTTTATGTCTGGTATCTCATTGTTTTATAAAACCTTATTTTGAGATACATTCTCATATAAAATAACGTGTCCATTTTATAGACGTCGATTTTTGGTACTATTATGTATTTTTCATTGGACATGTATTATTTGATTGATCATCTTGGTTGAATGTACCAAGTTTGGTCAACCTATGAATAAGTCTTGTTTTATGTACGCACGTTCGACCATTGGAAGATATGCTTGTTTGTGTTAAGTAGAGTAATGAGACAGTTGACTATGTTGTATCCCTATGAGCAAAACACTAAACCTGATCAATGTCTTATTTTCATGGCTTTAGTGATCGTTGAGTAACGCCGTTATTATACATGTCTAAGGCAAGGTGTGTCTGAAGTTCGTGAATAGCTCCATTTTCACTGAGTTTTCTATATATACAATAAAGTCTATTTTTTATATGTACCACACTATAGTGAAATATTTTATCATTTGCCCTACTGCTTGATTTATAAACCAGTTTTATCATGGATGTTTTATATATGACTTGTTTTCCATTTTATTTTAATTTTAAAATGGTATGTAAAACATTATTCCTATTGAGTTTAGTCGACTGACCCAAATGACATTTCCTTTAGGTTTTAGTTTGGAGGATCCCCAATAATCGACGCAAGAGTGAACTCAGTGGGATTTTTATTTATTTCAGTATTTCCTTTCGAGAATTTATTATAAGGTAGGACCCTGTATTCACACAGTTAGTTTGGGTCGTAGTTTTGTTTCCATTAGTTTTATGAATCTATGATTTAGCGATTGTTTTGGGCCATGACTGTAGTTTCATTTAAGTCTTTTATTGCCTAATTAATTTATAAGTTAAAGGGTTGGACGATTCAGTTCATTTTTTGGTTGTGTCATTCCTCATTCTATCTCGAGTCTTCTTGGGGACGTGACAATACTCTTTGGGTTGTAGTATATGTAACGCCCCATAATTTCTTACCGTAAAACATGTAGTGTGAAATATCTTTTTAATCGGACGTTCAAAATTTCTTAAAAAACACATATGTTTATTTCATAAAAACTTTTCTCTTTAAATGCGTAACAGAAGACTTTTTCTTTTCAAATGAAGTTTATAAGATAATAAACAGAACTTCTTTAAAAACGTATTTCATAAAATTTTAACTTCATATATACACACACTTTTCTTTACAAATTATAACCCACATGATCAATCTTGCGATAACAACACAAGTCATATTCTTGGAGATACTTTCTCAACAACATTATCCTGTTTTGATCTTTCTTTCTTCCATGTTATTTTCTAATTCGTACCTATACCACAAGACTCATTGATAAGTTGAATGCTTCGTAAGTAATGTATATCTAGACAAGACATATCATAAAATCTATAAAACTATGTTGCATAAATAAACATGATATGCATTTTCTTAAAACATGTCGTACTTTCTTACTTTTATTCTTTTCTTTTTGTTTCATTTCATTGTTTATTTTCATCATTGGAGCACATAGCCCACCCAAAGCTACATAAACATCATTGGGCCCCTTGGCTCACCCAAAGCTAAATAATCATTAGTGGAGAGAGTAGATATTACTATGAAGAACACACCACATACGTTTCGTGAACTTCGGTGAGACAGTCTCAATTTCATGAGACCTCTATTAGTGTTACGCACTCAATGCGGAACCACCTAGTGAACTTCAGCCAGGTTCCGGTATGGCGGGATTAACAACCTCATTTCCCATAAAACCATTCTTTAGGACAGTCTTTCCTTAATTCTTTATGTCTTTTTTCCTTTTTTAACTTCTATTTTTATCTTTCTTACATGAAAAATGTATGCATGAGAAAACATTTTCATTTCATTTGTTTGATCGCAAATTTGAGGGCTTAAACGATTGATTTTGGGGCTGAGAAAGGCGGTCATGGGGTTGACCCATGACGATTATAGAGCTCTGAGAGAGTTTCGATTTGATACCTTCTGCGCCCAATTCCGACATCCGTAGCAAACATTGCATTCGTAAAACATATACATAACGAATTCGAAGTAACCATGAAACACAATTGATCAAGAACGCTATGCATGACAAATAGAGAGTTCTCATGCCTTTTTGTCTGGACGCCGTTTCTTGTTTGCCTAGACGCCGCAGCGTCCAGGCTTGTTTCTTCTTTGCCTGGACGCCCGGTGTCCAGGCACTTGTTTCTTCTTTGCCTGGACGCGCTTATTTCTTCTTTGCCTGGACGTCGTGCTTATTTCTTCTTTGCCTGGACGCCGCGGCATCCAGGCACTTGTTTCTTCTTTGCAGCGTCCAGGCAGTTTTGCCTGGGTTAACTTGAGTGCGATGTTGGATTTGTCAATTTCTCATACGTTAGTGGTTAACTTGTAAGCAAATATACCACAGTGGTTGACTTGTCATTGACCGAAAACCACGATGGTTGATTTGCCATTTTCCCTAAAAACTAATAACTTCTTTTTGGTTTGAGAGAGAGAGAGAGAGAGAGACGTGGAGAGGGGACCTATGCACTGCCTGAAAGCAAGCTGTCGTACCGAATCAAAATCCATCATATTACATCTATTTTCTAATTGGGAAAATAACAAACCAACCATTATCCTTTGTAATTAATGATAAGTCAATTATTAACTTTTTTTACTAATAAATTAACCACTGAACTATAAAAAATCATTGTCATGAACATCGTCGTTAACTTTATGAAAATTGCAGTGGAAAAGAATAAATACCTATGAAAAAAAGGGAAAGAACTCGTGATTTTAGAAAAGAATTTCAGTGGAAAAGAGTTAATATCCATATTAAGTCAATTGATTTAGAAAATTTTGAATTTTGTAAAAAAAATGAATTTAGAAGATTTCGGGTTTCATAATTTAGAAGCTTTTGTAAAAAAAATGATAATATTTTAGTTTTCGGATGATTTAGAATTGTTTTATAATCCATGAGAGAATATTGGTATTGTCTGTGTATTTCTACAAAGAAGAGAATGAATAATATTTTTATTTGCAGACGATCCGCCGCGATATAACAATTTAACCCCTAAACTATGATAATCCACCGCAGTTTAACAATTTAACCCCTGCACTATGAATACAAACAACTGTGATTTAACAATTTAACCTCTAAACTATGATAACGATCATTTGCGATTTAACAATTTAACCCCTAAAGTATGATGATCTGCAGCAGTTTAACAATTTAACCTCTAAAGTATGACAACAAATCTCTGCGGTTTAACAATTTAACTCCTGAACTATGACGACGATCCGCTGTGCTTTAACAATTTTACCCTTGAACTATGATGATCTGCCACGATTTAACAAATTAACCCTTGAACTATGATAGTCTGCTGCAGTTTAACAATTTAACTCCTGAACGGAAAACGTAATCGCGGTATTTACTCTGTTAATTTTTTATAGTTTAGTAGTTAATTTATTAATAAAAAATGTTAGTGGTTAACTTATCATTGACCGCAGATAATAGTTGGTTTGTCATTTTCCCTAAAACTAACTCTAACCCAATACTAAACCCTACAAGGTAACCCTTTTAACCCTATACTAATTACATTCTTCATGTCTCCCACTCTTTCATCAACTCAACCAACACCAAATGCTAAAACGAAAACCAAAAATGCGAGCTTTTTTCCCTTTTAGAACTAGTTTAGACTTTGGAGAGATAAGAAAGATGGCAAATTCAGCTCATTTTTTATGTTTTTTAGGTGAATTACACCAAAAAAACCAACTCATTTCCCTCATTTTCAGGGTTCGGAGCCTACGATGATCTCTGTACATTAATGACTTCACTAAACAACATAAAAGAAAGCAAAAAAACAGGAAAAGAAACGCACCCATTAGCCGTCTTATTGTCGTCTCTCTCTCTCTCTCTTCTGAGATTCTCAGAAAGTGATTAGCTGAAACTATGGATTGAAATGTTAAAAAGCATCTCTCTCTCCAAACTTTTACTCGTTGTGTCTGAGTTTACATTCATTCGTGGTTGTGAGGAAGTGAAGAGCTGAGAGAGAATCAAATAAACAAAAAGATACAAGCATGGACGCCCATTCTCTCCCACCTCCTTTTCCCAACATAGATTTCCTTCTTCTCCAACAGCAACACGAATTCCTTCACCATCAACAACAGCGAAATTCAGATCAAGACGAGCAAATCGGAAGTGAAGGACTGAACCGGATCAAGAAACGAGATCGAGACGAAAACAGTGATAACGGTGGAGAGGGCAGCAAAGACCTCGCCGGAGAAGGATCAGAAATCTCTAGAAGACCTCGAGGAAGACCTGCCGGATCTAAAAACAAACCCAAACCTCCGATCATCATTTCGAGGGACAGCGCTAACGCCCTACGCACCCATGTTATAGAAGTCACAGACGGATGTGATATCATCGAGAGAGTTTCCACCTTCGCTCGCCGGAGACAGATAGGCGTCTGCATAATGAGCGGCGCTGGAACGGTGACAAACGTGACTCTCCGACAGCCGGCTTCGACAGGCGCAGTCGTCTCTTTACATGGTCGGTTCGAGATCTTATCTCTATCCGGCTCGTTTCTACCACCTCCTGCCCCTCCGGCAGCCACAGGTTTGACCATATACTTGGCCGGAGGGCAAGGCCAGGTGGTCGGGGGAAGTGTCGTCGGGACACTGCTTGCTTCAGGTCCGGTGGTAATTATGGCTGCCTCTTTTAGCAACGCTGCATATGAGAGGCTTCCTCTTGAAGACGATGAAGTCCCTCCATTGCCAATCCAAGGAAGCTCAACTGCATCTCCCGGTGCAGTCAATCAGCAACCTCAAGCTCAACCGTTAATAGCGGATGGGAATCAGCCGCCTTTATTTCATGGGTTGCCTCCGAATCTTCTAAATTCGATTCAATTACCATCTGAAGCTTACTACGCTACAGGTCGACCTCCTTTCTAACAAGATGATGATTTTTCAAGAAAATCAGGTCACTTTTCTTTCGCCTTTTTTAGCTTTGCAAATTCGCTTCCTTCATTCAGAAGTTTTGCAATGGATTAGCTGATTTGCGTTAAACAACTGATAGATGAAATATGGCTGTAAATTTGGTGAACTTGAGTCAATGATTGTCTCCATCTTTGTTGCTTTAAAGTTGAAGAAGTAACATTAAAAAACTTTGAAGTTCTATCACAAGAATGACCGACAACTCCTCCTTCCTAAGATTTTACAGTCTTCGAGGTTACTTGTTCGTTTCTCTTACCCTCTCCAATTCCCAATTGTGGCCAACTGATCTATTCTTGAAAGCATCGTGAAAACATATATGTTATCATAAAATCATGGTAATACAAGTCAAGATGGACGAACATTTTTCATAATTTTGTATTTTAAGAGACATTTTTAGGGAAAATGACAAATAAACTATTGTATTTTGTGATCAATGACAAGTCAACCACTAAACTATTTTTGCTAATAAATTAACCACTGAACTATAAAAAAAAGTTCTCACAAACATCGCTATCACGTTTGCTGTTAAATATATTGACTTCGGTCTGTAGCAGATCGTCTACTGTTATGTTGTGGATCGTTATTTTTAAAAATAACGTTATTATGTCACGATCCGCGGCGGATTGACTACCATCCAAGACAGATCATCGTGCATCGTTTTGCGTTCCTATGTCCTAGTATATAAGACTCGACTGTGTGCTTCGACAAATTCATCGCGAACCACGAAATAATCTGCCACGCTTTGTACAATTTTGGAGTAGAGCTCAACAACAATATTATGAGGGTTAAGTCCTACGGTTTTCCTATCGAGCAAGACTAAGTTGTCGATGTTCGTAAATTTGAGAACTGAAAAGAGGTGAAAAAGTTAGAGGCTGGTTTCGAATGTTGTCAATACAGTTACAAGAACGCGTTCTTCGTAGAAAGGAACTCCGAGCACTCGGAGTTCTGTAACTACCGATAATAGCCGAAACCTAGCTTCCAATTATTTCACCTCATTACAACTCCCAAATTCACAAATATTGAAAACTCCATCTTGCTCGACAGAAAAACCATAGTACTTAGCCCTCAGAATATCGTTGTTGAGCTCTACTCCAACATTGTACCAAGCGTCGCCGAGAATATCGTAGTTCGCTGTCAACTTGCCGGACTGCACCATCAAGTCTTATATACTAGGGCATAGGCACATGCACAGGATAATGCTCGCATACATTGGTTGAGGGTTGCCTTCCAAGAATGATGCATGTGGCGAATGCACGCCTCTAAAATGCAAGGTGAAATGACGTTTTAAATAAAGTCCTGTAACGACATTTCACACTTGCTCGAGAAAGATGGAAAGTTGTCATGCCTTTGTAAAATAGGTGTCAAGCGGAGCATCGGTTTTGCATCCTACACCTATATGCAAGGAACATCAAAGAATGGGATTGAGTGAGCAAATGTGCAAGGATCAATAGATGAACTGTGCTTCGAAACCAGATATATATCATCTACAACAGTTTATTCGAGACAGGCAGTTGGATGTTCCTCAGAAAACAATACAAATGTTTGATTTGGTTAGATCACATTGATTCTTAATGCACAGGTATATTATATGTTTTTAACGGAATTGATAATTTGGTTTGCGTTTGTAATGCACATATGCACATATGCACAATATGATTATAAAAAATTATGTTGATATTTATATTTTGTTTTGTTTACTTGGATAATATCTGTTTGAAAAATATCTAACTTGGATAATATATGGTTTTTGATAATGTCACAGGGGGGATAGACTAAAAACAAGGGAAACTCTTGCAAAATTTTCAATTTTTTGAAAGAGAAATTGACTCAAACCATTTCATACATCATCAACAAACAACTAACATGTTCATTACAACAATTTAAGAAATTTGTACATAACACCGAAATATACAAGGCAGGTGAATTCTGTCTATCCGACACTGAAAGTTGATATTCCGCCTCGAAAACACGTTGATATGCTGCAAAATGTATGACGTTTTGTGGCAAAATGAGAACATCTCGCGACGGAAAGTCAACTTTCCGTGGCGGAACATCAACTTTCCATGGCGGAACGTTAGTGTGGTCGATCAAAAAATACATATAAATTTCGTTCACAAATTCAAAATGAAGTACATATTCAAAATTTCGTTTATAGATTCAAAATGAAGTACAAATTCAAAATTTCATCATCAATTACAACCATATTGTGCATAAGTGCATTAAAGACGCAAACCAAAATATCCACCCCATATTCTTCGTTTTCCCATCCTTCCGAGACGCCTCTACATTACAATTGTTGTTAAAGACAACAAACAGAAACAAACACGAATGTTGACCTTAATCTTCTTTGATCAGATATGACAACGCACAATCAAAGTGACAATTAACTATGTGTCAAAACCAAATATCCATCACATACAATAGTTTATTCAAGATAGCCTATTATAGATGATGGATATCTGGTTTCGACGCATAGTTAATTGTTACTTTGATTGTGCATTGTCTTCTCTAATCAAGAAATGTTAAGGTCCACATTCGTGTTTGTTTCTGTTTGTGGACCTTGTGCATCATACTCCTGCATAACATATTGCAAATAAAATTAGCATAGCTTAAAACATAACACATGAAAACGTAAACACAATAATGTGCTCACCTGCGTCTCAGAAACTATGTCAGGAACTGTCTCGGAGACTATGTCGGGAACTATCTCGGGGGCTGTCTCAGGGACTCTGAAACCCATAAATGTGCCCTCCGACCTTCCTCTACCGCCTTTACTGCCTCTGCCTCTAGACTGATGGACGCCACATGCATTGGACTATTGGCCTCCACCTTCGCACGTGCGGTAATTGTGCCACACACACCCACACCGGCTACACATCATGTTTAGATGTCTCTTGAGTAGCACTATCCGGCTTGGGCCTCGTCCACATCCCATATTCTTCGTTTTCGCAGCCTTCTAGGACATCTCTCAAATGGGGGTGGCATAATTGAATCAAGATGCGTCACTGGAAGCCACATTATTTGTTTGCTGACGAGGCAGACAAAGTGAGAGTACATCGCAATGTATGTTTCCCGGTAATAGCACTCATGCACAAAGTTCTCAGGAGATCTTCTCATGAATTGTATACACAGGACTGCATGGACACACAGGATGACAGTTAACTCCCACAGGTAACAATTATAAATACGCTTTTCCAAATCGACATGGTACTGTTCATTATCGTTGCTGACTTCAAATTGGGCAGCGCCTGATAACTAGGGACTCCAATTGCGACCTGCAAGTTATAGTCTGGCAAGCCAATTTTTGACCTGCAAACACAAAAAGTCGGTCGAGTGCGCCATCTTTTCATTTTTTTAACGATCCTTCCCATGATGCCCTTTCGTATGATCTCGAACATACTGAGAATCGGTTTGTCCCGGGCTGATAGGATGCAGGCGTTGAAAAATTCGCTCAGGTTGTTGAGGCTTATGTCGCACTTTATGATGGAGCAAAAGACATGTTTGACCCAATATCTCGCATCTATTCCTCGTACATAGTTGTAAGCTGCCGAGTCAAACAAAAATAGTTTTGTTATCTCTCTCTCAAAGTGCCTCTCTGTTGTGGCTCTAGAAGCAGCTCACATTGCATCCTTGAACAACCTCCCTTTAAATCGTTTTTGATAATTTGCATATAGATTTTGGATGCAAAAACAATGATTCGCTTGCCTAGCGATCTCTGTGGCAGCTAGCACCATCCCTACAATAAATAATAGTATGAGTCAAACATTGATACACAATGCATATCATAAACATAGATAGCAAAAGCAATCAACCACACCTTTTGTGAATCAGAAATGATTGTCCGCCCATTGTCGGACGGGGTGTTTAGATTGTCGAGCAACAATTCCAGCAATCAGCTCCAAGAATCTCTATTTTCTTTTACAACCACTGCTACAGCAATCAAATACATTTCATTGTTCTCGTCGATGCTGACAGCAGTGAGCAGCTGACCCGGAGTCATTACCTTCAAGTGGCAACCATCCAAACAAATAATTGATTTACCACAGTTCAACAGCCTCATCTTACATGTTGCCAAACACATGTATATCATTTTAAATGCACTCATCTCTAGGTGAACACGTAGCGAGCTTCTAGGATTAGACCTCCGAATTTCCTTAGTATAGGACCATATGAGCTTGTATTGCTTATTGTCATCCCCTTCGTTAATTTTTTTTGCCACATTTTTTGCCCTTCTAGCAAAGCTGGGTGTGAAGTTGACATTAAAGTCCTTCCTGACTGTCTCAATTATAGAAGAAAGGTCTCAGTCGGCCTAACTTTTAAATCTGTCTAAGTAATGCGTTGCCACCCATTAAGTAGAGACATGACGACTTTCCATCCTTCTCGAGCAAGTGTGAATGTCGTTATAGCACTTTATTTGAAACATCATTTCACTTTGCATTTTTTAGGCATGCATCCACCAAGTGCATTCTTCTTGGCAGGCTACCCTCAACCAATGAGCATAACTGTGGGTGAATTTTATTCCGTACTCATTCTTCAACGCATGATCGACAATTTCTTCTCTAATCTTATTTAGTGAATTATACTTCTTGCCAATACCCATACCAGCAAACGAGCATTTTGCTCGTGGTGGGCATCTAATCCTACTCTCGGTCATGGTCATGTCTTTGTCACTACTGGATTCACATAATGAACGGAGCTCCTCCTCGTCTAGAGTAGCCGAGACAAAATGTAACACTATAGCAGTTTCATCTCCAATTGCACGTACCTCATTTGCAAAAACTGTCAACGTGGGCCACACTTCAATTTAGCAGTTAATAACAGATTTCTTGACACTCTAAGATGCTATTTGATGTTCAAAAAATGCTTCAACTTTGCCAAAATGCAGTATAATTCACCTATCAGAAATCTCTAGGGTTCACTAACTTTGACAAAATCACTGAGAAAATCACAAGGACCGTAGTATGAATTTATACAAGGCAAACGACGCACGATGATCTGCGGTGAATCATTATTAATTCACCTTGGATTACCGACGATCTGTGGCAGACTATTAATATAATAACATTATTTTTAAAAATAACGATCTATGGTAGAACAATAGATAATTCACTAAAGACCAAAATCAATACATTTAACAATAAACATGACAACCATATTTATAAAAATATTTTTTTTATAATTTAATAATTAATTTATCATTAATGTCAAATTTGTCATTTTCACGACATATTTACGTGGCTTTTTCTTTCTACATGTAAGATGGATTTGGAAGACACGATGAATGTGTTGGGAAACTGGTGTTACACGTGCCCTGCTCTGACCAAGTTCTTTTCCGAGGCAAGCATAAATACTTGCATAAAAAAACAGGAAGTAAATGCAGAAAGTACACGGAGGATTAGGACAAGAATAAATGGCAATCCCCCTTTCTACATATGTCCAAGTATTCTTCATTGACATATATCCTAGCAGTCGGGCTATAAAATATATTTATTTTTTATGTATTATTTGCAAAGCCAGTCTGATTTTATTGTCTTTATCAATATTTTCAGAATTCAAGGGGTGTCATTCTTTCGTTCTAATTTCATACTTCGGTATAAGAGTATGACGTATCAATTATGTGTTAATTCATTATACAAATAAACCAATAAACCCAATAACTGTTCTAGGAATACAAAGCTTCTCTCCCCAATTCGAAATTTTTACTCGTCATAAATCCTCCCCCTACTAGGTCAAAGTCTGAGTTCAGTCTAAAGAATACAGAGAATACCATTTTTTAGGAATACACACAAGTTTCAAGTGTTCTTAGACTCTTCTTTTGAAGCTTTGTATATGCGAAAAGCAGCCGCACACATGGTGCCATTGCCTATAACTGTCAGTGCAGCTTGAAGAGCAACAAGTGCCTGCTTTACACGATACTTGTCAAGACACTAATTTGATAATATAAAAATGAACATGAAATAATTTATCTTCTCGAACAATCACAGATTTTTTTTTTATTATAGACCCACTTGCAGAAACTCAATGCATAATCTTTACATTCAAAATGTATTCCTGAATAATCTAATTTATCAATTATTGGACCGTTTCATTTGACCGAGTTCAATGTTGTTCAGATCAGTCAACATTTCTATGCTTCAATGCAACGACAAGATGTTATTTATAACAAATAGTTTTGATGGTTGGTTAATTGGTCAATCATGGGAATTCTACTACAACCTAACAATTTATATGATCTTGACATATTAGACAATTCATTAACTTGGAATCAAAATCTTAAGCAAGACTCTTTTGGTGTTTTAAGACTTTCTTTCTACTCTAATTGTTCAACCCCTTTTTCTTTTTTTTTTTTTTGAAGATGATCAATAACTAAAACAGAGAGTATTTGAATTTCGTTATTTCTTCGAGAATTGTGTTCTTTCTATTAAAATACAAATTGCCTAACCTCGAGGGACTCGGCGTTGTAGAAGAAATGCCATGTACAAGCACAAAATGCCCCCCCAAGCAAGGGTACCTGAACCCATCAAATAGAATGAGAAAACTAGAAGGAATTGGCCACTCTTTCTTTCTAATGATCAACAAGAGAATTTGTCATCAAACGACCAGTTCCAACAAAGTCAAACTTGAATTATTAAACTTAACATTCAGTCATTGAAAAGATAAATTTTTGCTATGCTTAGAAATTTAATCAAGAAATTCTCTCGTTTCATAAGGTTGGGCAAAGAAGGGAAAATCAACACAGCCAGGTAGAGTTTCTAACAGAAATCATCCTCAAATGAAGAATAAAAAGGCAAGAACATGGGTGAAAAGGAAATTGGCAGGCTTGCATTAAAACTTCAAAATCATTGGAAATTTTGAATAAATACTTTCTAGCTGATCCAAGTTTCGTCAGTAGGTAAACATGCTACTAAATAAATCATCACCTGTAGGTCTATATCCATTTAATTAGTCAAGAAAATCAGACAGAGTTGAAGAGGTAGTAATTCACCATTCCCCAAGAGAGACCCTTCCAGGATTCATACCCAGACTTCTCACCATATTGCCACACCAAAGCCATGGCTGTTATCCTTAGAACACAAAAATTCACATAAAGGAATTAATTTACGCATTTTCTCTGCACTCGAAGTCATGTTTCCCATCAATGTTCTATATAATAAAGTCGAACTGCTGAAGTGGAAAAAATCCATAAACCCATTATTAATAAACTCAGATTAGAGAGCTAAAAGCCTACACTAGCACATGGATTTACAATCCACTTCCATTCCCGCCGCTTGCAAGCCAGTTGTCATAGATGAATTTTCAAAGATGAATTTTAATTCAGAAAATTTCAACGATTATCAAATCTGAGCTATTCCCAGTGTTCTTTTTAGTTAACCCGAAAATCAAAACTCTAATCGACAGAAAATTAAATGGAATACAAATGTGAACCCTCACCATTCAACTACACTGGAGACATGAATGGCCCAGGTGGGTAAGGATAATGCATTAGATGGTTCACTGAAATCTAGAGAAGAACCCAGCGACTCTAACTCCGTTGCAGCAAAAGATGAGCCAGGAGCAAGAAGGGATAGGCTCAAACCAGCGCCGATTAGAGCCACCATAGTCTTCGACCGCTGCATTAGACCACAATTGGTCCGTTTCCATGGGGCCTTGCAGAACCTAGAAGGCGAGGTAGAAGGAGAATAATGCAAAACAGAGTTCAGAGAAGACGACATCAAGGTGGTCAGAGCCATCTTTTTGGGTGGTGTCAAGAAAACTTGTAAATTTAACCACAACGATGAGAAATTTGCAAAACTAGATGATAAGTTGACAGCTCATTAAAAATTTGAAAACTAGCACTTGCTGTTGCTGCTAAAATAGAACATTTCTAGTACGACCATACCCTCATAACAGTAAATATCAATATAAATGTACATCACATAAATATTATTATGGATTGTGTTACCTTTTGTCATTTTAAAGAGGGCATATGAAATATGTATTTTTGTATAATGCATCAAGACTGTTTTTAAAAATTTAATTGACGTGATAAATATTAATTTATTCAATTAATATAAATAATTAAAATAATTCTCAACTATTTAATAGTTATCACATCAAACACACGGGGTACATATGTACCACTTATTTTTATAAATGTTCAAGGTTCTGATTTCAAAAAATATGACTTATAATAATATAACATAGATATTATTCTTTGATTATTCGACTTAATTGAGAATTGTCATGGATAAATACACTCCAATATTTATCACATCACAACTATTGTCTTCTTTGTTCTGACAAAGAAAGAATCTGTCTTCCAAGCGCTGAAATTTGGGAGTGAAACCCAGAAATTTACAGGAAATGCAGCCATTGTTGATACCTTCCGAGAATTTGTATGGAAAGTTGAAGAATCAATTAGGTTGTTCCAAAGTATATACTTTCCTCCCTGACTTGGCATCATCTTCAATTGCCTTTCCAGTGGGTTTGGATAGTTCGATTTGACAACAAGCTGGAGGGTCTCTGTTTCTTAACTGCTACGCTTTCCTCTTCGTCCATAGCATGACCAGTGAGAAGCCCATCAACGACATAATTACAGTCTGCAAATTTAGAGAAACCAATAAATCCTCTTATTTCTCAATATGCATTAGCATACACACCCAAAATCAGCTAATTTGCAAGAGTAATGTTCCACTTCAATTTTACACTCTAAACTTATAACCTGACGAGCAGAACTTTATTTATTAGTAGCATAATTAGATAGCTTATGATATTTAAAATAATTAAATAATTGCACTAACAAGTGACTAACATATAACAGTGATATCATGTTATAAAATTAAAGTGTAAAATTAGTACTACCCAATTTGGGTCAGCTTCATTTGGAAAATATTGAATCAATCATATGAAGATAGTCCATAAATTTGTGATATATAAAAGTCTATTAAGCATTCCTTCTATATTGGGGGAGATTCGGTTTCTAGCAGTTGAGGAGATTTCATTATTTTACACGCATAATTTCATCCAATGCAGGAAGACTGCATTTAACTAGACAAGAACAAATATCGTCACATTAAGAACATTAAAAAACGAACATTAGATTTGACACAATAAAAATGTTTGATGCAAAAAGAAAGAACACTAGACAACTTCCAGAAAAATTTGGGAGGAAAAACAAGTCAGTAACTCACAGATATTGCAGGAGGTACACCCACGAGGGGATCCTGGAAAAACCTATTAGCGAGAGCAAGAGCCAGGAGACTGCTCTGCATTCCTGTTAGAAGAATAAAAAGCACTTTGACATGATGATGTATTGTATTGATGCCATTAAGTGTAAGAAAATGTGAGACCTGTTTCAAATGACAGCGTTCTTTGCAGCGCTTTTATATCATTTGCCTTACTAAAAACAAGACCAGTAAAGGCATAACCAGCTATGAAGGCGGATGAATGAAATGCTACAATGAGCAACAAAATTATCAGTCCAAAGGGGGACATGACAGACTCGATGTTAATGGCAAGTGGAGCTCCAACACAGAAAGCAGTAACTATTACGGAAAGTGGAGGCAAAAATGGTCGGACAGCATTACAGATAAAGGGGAAGAACCTGCAATGCAAAATATATAAAATAAATCAACTTCTCAGCAAGAAAACAGTTTGAAAGTAATTATCTGGATCACCTATTTAAAAGTAAGCCCGCAGTAATTGGCGCTACAACAATCTGCAGAATGCTGGAGACCATTCCTTTGACATCAACAGGCAGTCTCTTCCCAATGAGCAGGAGCGATAAAAATGGTGTGACAAAAACAGCAGTAGCAGTCGACAGCGATGTCATAACAATACTTAAAGGGGCCAAAGCAGGATCTGTTAAATAAGTCGCATAATTTGAGAGTTGGGCTCCGCTAACACAAGAGACCAGCATAATCCCAGCACCTGGTTAATCAATTTTCTAAAGTTAGCACCTACCACACATCAATATCTTGAATATCTAAAAAAAATTTTTACCTATTGCATTTGGTAGACCACATAGAGTCACTGAAATGATGCCAAAAAGGTAACCAAGGAGGGGCTTCACGAAGAATTGGCCAACGTAACCAGCAAAAATGGCTCCAGGTTGATTGAAAGCTAAAAGGAAATCCTTTTCACTGGAGTTGACCCCCACAGCGAACATCAAAAACCCTAATGCAGGTGCATAGTACCTGTTTATGAAAATTTTTAACAAAATTACTGAATCCTTTGAAGGCATATAGACTCAATTTTAACAATCAGGTGTAACCTGATATCTCAGTAATTGCACTATAAAACGTCAAGTAGCAACAAGAAATGATGTGAACAGTTTATAAGTAATAATGTCGTCCATAATTCATGGAGATAACTACTCAAAGCTCTGATCATCAAAATCATAACCAGAATATGATATAGTGTCTCTCAGAAATTTGTTCAGATGTATGCAGTAAAGATTCGATGTGAGGACAATTTGAGAAAGTGGAAAGTCAGAAGAAGGTAGGTTCAGGTTCAGTACAGCTGGAACTTCAGAGATGTCCTACTCAACTTAGTTATTAAGGTTTCAACTCACGCATATAAACTAAGTTATCCTTTATTCACTTAAATTACATTTATCAATTAGTAAGATATTTCAATTTTGCATGGCAGCTGAACTGATTGATTTTCAAATTAACAGGAAAAATCCAGTAGTTCGCCTTCAACTTAAAAAAGCATCAGTAACCTGCTTGTAAACCATGTGAAAGAAGGTGGAAAAACTAGTGCCAATATTGCACTAGCAAGGACGACCTGAGGCAGAAGAGAGTTTGCATCCTTCAATATCTCCACGATAGAAGTTTTCTTACGCTTTAAATTCTGGAGAGAGAGAGAGAGACACATAGCAGCTACAGTCACTAAAGAGGTCAAAAGATAAAAGAAATTACACATTGGAGAAAAAAATTCTTATATTGGGGAATTACAGAGATCAATATGCTTACACTTCAGTGAGGGAAAAAATCAACGAGGCCAATACTTACGAAACTACACTGAATTCAGTTTGAAAAATCATTAAATAAGGCGATACACAATCAAAGCAGAAACAGGCACACTGCGCCGCTTAGAGGAACAGAATAACTATCACCTGAGGTGAAATAGAGTCCGCATCATGACTTGGATCGGGTTCCAGAGGACCAGAAAGGTTACCAGGTACACATCTTGCAGAGATCGAAAATTTGCAGTACAAATCCGCACCTAAGTAGAAGAAACAAGCAGTAACCTTCAAAAACAGGACGAAGCTATCTCGAAAACAAAACTATACGCAATCAACAGAGAGGTTTGCAATTAGAACAAAGAAAACTAACGTCGAAACCTTGTCTCCGACTGAATCAACGATCCTCTGAATCCGGAGGGCGATAATTTTGGCGCCGAAATCAAGAGCTTATAACGAAGTTGGCACGGATACGTAACGGAGAAACTTAATCTCGCCGCTTGCAAACCCGAAATCATTCTACTCCGGAAAATTGTTACGCTGGCGAGAATGGCTGTCTAGATCTCAGCAGCTCGGACCAGCGAAAGAATCGAAGCTTAACAGTTCAAACAGATATTACAAGAATCAACCAACCATCACGCCCGAAGGTAATTAAGATTAGCAGTGTTTAATTAAGTAGTTAATCCATGATTATTATTTCATTAATTTGAAGTGCATGCATGAAATATTTATTTTAGTGCAATTAACAAAATAACCAATGAATTATGAGATCAATGACAAATCAACTACTAAATAATTTTTGCTAACAAATAAAATATTCAATTATGAAAAATAAACGACGCAAACATTATCATTAAATATCATTAATATTAATATGTTGAAAGAAGTATTAAATTTTAAAAAAAATATAATGTTGAATCTGCTATGCAATTCTAATTATATTTCTGTTTTATGCTAAAATTTCAATAATTAAAATATTCTTATCATGAAGACGATGCTAAAAGTAGGGGTGTGCATGGGACCGGTCCGGTCCGGTTCCGACCGGACCGGTCCCGGACCGGGCGGTACCGGTGCCAAAGGTGTTGGCACCGGTACCGGTACCGGTCCTGACCCGGTTCCGGTCCGGTTCTGGACCGGAAATTCCGGTACCGGTTCCGGTCCGGTACCGGTTTTTTCCGAATTTTTTTAATATTAAAAATAGTATAATTAATGTAATAGTTTTTTTAAAATTAAAATTACTAGAAATTTAATGAAACAAACTAAATAAAAGAGAGATGAACAAGTAATTAAAATCATTAGAAATTTAATGAAACAAACTAAATAAAAACTAGTTTAATCAATCCACATATGAGTCTATGACGACGGTTCAAGCCGGGGGCGCGTGAAGGGAGGCGAGACCGGATGGGCAGGGCTGGCTGCTGCTGCTTTGTCTCTCTTATCCCAATTCCCAAGCTCCATGTCGCAAAAAAATTTACAAAATTGTCATAAACCTTGACAAACTAGCTTGTACATTACACTACAACTTCAAAACAGTAATTATACGATAAATTCAAAATGCTAACGAGTGAATAAAGCATACCTGATACCACTAAGATCACCATCAATTTCATACTTACTAATTCACTTCATCAACGTCATTAATTTGTATAATATCTGAAAAATATAAATTGAAAACAAATTTAAAAAAAATAGAAATAGATAAAACAAAGAAAGAAGAAAACACTTTGAATATAAAAGATACCTGGCTCATTCATATCATCATTGAAGTTGATTGATTCATATTTCGAGGATCGAAGCCAACTTTGAGTGCAGATAAGCGCCTCAACCGTCTTTGGGGACAAAGAACTGCGAAATTGATCAAGTACTCTTCCTCCACAACTAAAAGCTGACTCCGATGCAACAGTAGAAATAGGAATGGCCAATATATCTCTCGCCACATTGCTCAGAATTGGGTATTTGAATGAATTTACTTTCCACCACATGAGAATGTCTAGTTTGTCTGCATTGTCTTCCAATTCTTCAAACAAATATTGTTCAATTTCTGACCGCGTAGTAGAAACATTTGGTCGTTTTGGGCGACTATGAAACATCTCATGCATCTTATTGTATTTCAATTTTTTTTGTGGTAAGATTGCAGATGTGGTTGGTACACTTGAACTATTATAGTTGTCTTCTGTATTTTCCAATCCCGTATCACCTTTATACTCGAGATATAAATTTTTAATCACAAGTTGTACTTGGCTTAACAAATAATCTGTCTTATCAGAATCCACTACAATCGATAGACAATGTTTCAAATACTCTATTTTATGTCGAGGATCTAAAACAACTGCAACATACATCAACATATTCATTTTATCGCAGCATCCCCAATATTTATCAAATTTGTTTTGCATTCCAATAGCAATTCGCCTCAATAATGGATCATCACTTTCAACATGCTCTTCAATAACCATTTTCAAATTGCATACATCACCAACATATGTATTTGAAGTAACATGCAATGAGGCTGAAACATTTAAGGTCATATCATAAAAAACTTGCAAAAATTTTACAAGTTCTCGAATATTAGCCCAATCTTGTGTTGTAGGAGGACTTTCTCCACCCAAATCAGCGAGATAATAATCATCTGTTTCTATCAATCTCTCAAAAGCTTTTTCAAATTTTTCTGCGCTGGCTAACATCAAATACGTGGAATTCCATCTTGTAGCCACATCGAGAGAGACACTATTCTTGCACACAATTTTAGCTTGTTCAACACATTTCTGAAATTTTTGTAGTCTAGCAGGAGAAGATCGAACATATTTCACTGCTCGACGTACTCTCATAATACATTCGTGATGGTCTTTTAAACCATCACATACTATCAAATTTAAAATATGGGCAAAACATCGCATATGCAGACATTCACCATTCAAAACTAGACCATTCCAAGCTCGAATTCTCTTCACCAAATAAGAAAGGGCCACGTCATTAGAAGACGCATTATCCACTGTAATTGTTAAAACTTTTTCGATCCCCCATTCAAATATACATCTCTCTATTTCTTTACCAATGGTTTCACCCTTATGATTTGCAATCAAACAAAAATTGATGATCTTCTTATGCAAAACAAAATCACAATCAACAAAGTGCGCAGTTAAAACCATATAATTCAAATTTTGAATAGAAGTCCATGTATCTGTAGTCAAGCATACTCGTTGAGATGCGTTCTTAAAATAATCCTGCAACTTAGACTTCTCTTTCTCATAAATGCCAATAATATCTCGTGCAATTGTAAATCTAGAGGGTACAACAAATTTTGGTTGTAAATAATTGGAATAAACTCGAAAATCCTCTGATTCAACAAACTTAAAAGGCATTTCTGCATTAATAATCATTTTTGCTAGAAGTTCTCGGCCAGTTGCACTACTAAATGATGCAGATGTGGAAGTGGATCCCATATTATCGACATTTTTGAAGCTTAAAGTCTTCTGCTTCGTATCTATACTTGCCAACAACTTTTTACAAGCATTAACATGCTTTTTCAAGCTTGAAGTCCCATTCTTTGTATGATGACAAGCATAAGTCTGAGCACAATAATTACATCTTGCTCTAGGATTGTTTTTGTCACTGCTTTCTACCATAGTAAAATGAGCCCAAACATCTGATTTTTTCCTCGTCGTTTGACCAGAAACAGGGTTAACATTAACACTCTCTATTGTATCATCATTATCATTAAAGCCTTCCATTATCTACATTTTTAACAATTTCAAAATACATCTCAGAATCAATTTTCAAAATACAGAACATCAAAGTAGATTAGAGAACATGCATAATTACAGAACATGCATAATTAGAGAACATGCATAATTAGAGAACATGCATAATTACATCCATTATTGAAGCAAAAGCTTAATGAAAATCGCTCACCCAATAGAACAGAACCGAGGTTCTGTTTCACTCACCGAAAATCTGAGGTCAGACTCGGTTGGAGCTACTGTCGTCGCCGGAGGTTCGAACAGAGATGAACCCTAGCTCGGAAGGCTGCTCGACGGAGCTCACGAATGTCAGAATCGTCCTCGGCCGACGTCGTTTGCTCAGAACATCGAAGCCACTTCTCGCGCAAAACACCCAGCCGAACTCACTCGTCGTCGTCTGCTCTTGCCGCCGGAACGCTGCAGTGCTCTTATCGTTGTTGGACGGAAGCTGCAGTGCGGTGCGGCCTGCGGGAAGACTCGTCGGGGACTCGGGAACGACGGGAAGAGAAGAATGAAATCGATTTTGCCCTAAAATTGGCAAAATCGATTTTTGCCCTAAAAACTAAATTTTTTTTTTAATTACCGGTTCTCACCGGTACCGGTAGCACCGGACCGGGTCCGGTCCGGTGCTCCTTCTATGCAGACCAGACCCGGTACCGGATGGACCGGTTCCGGTCCGGTTCTCCGGTGCCGGGCCGGTTCTGCACACCCCTAGCTAAAAGCCTATAAATATTTAACAAAAAATCCGAAAATAATTTCTACATTTTCAATTTTTCAAACATTTTTTGGTGGTTCACATCTCCTCTCGGTTTCACCTATCAAGTTCTCATCACCATCTTCCCTTTCCTCTTCCTGGTCCTCCGTTGTTGATCAATTCTCATCACCAATGACTCATTTTTTTCAGAAGAAAGTAATTTTTACCATGTGCAAAATAGTCTTTCATGAGTTCTATTTCAAATACCTACTTTCCGTAGTATAAAGATAAGGTTTAGTTACGGAAAGAAAATATTTTTTTAACAGAAAATATGACAGCAATATTTGCTTTATTCATTTTTCATAGTTCAGTGTTTTGTTTGTTAGCGAAAAAATTTTAGTAGTTAACTTGTCATTGACGCTATAGTTCAATGATTGTTTTTTTAATTTCCATCTTTTTAATTTAATTTCTTCCATTTTAACTTTATTTTTAAATAATCATCAAATTTAATTTTAGAGTAAAGTATAAAATAAATCTTGAATTTTATACATCTATTATACTAAATTTTGCTTTGGAATAAAATGATAATCGAATTTTAAGATTCATTTAACTTAATCGATGATTTTTTTTTAAAACAAAATAAACCCTAAATTTTACATTATAAACAAATTAAATTTTGAACAATTTTGCTACTATTGAAATCAAATCATTCTAATGTTATAATATTTGTATATTTTTTTTAATTTTAATTTTAAAAATGAATAAAAATAAATAAAATCAATCAAAATGACTGAAACTAAGTCTAAACCAACTTAAAATTGAGTTCAAATTGAGTCTAAAACGTAAAAAATTTAAAATTGATATTGAATCAGAACTAACTCAAATAAAATCAAAAAATAGATCCGAAATTTATTTTATTTACAATGTAAAGTTTAAAATTTATTTTGGTAAAAAGATGAAAATTTAAATGGAATAAATCTAAAAATTTGAGTTTACTTAATTAAAAAAATCAGAATACCAAAATTTTAGTAACTTTCTCTTATTTTTATCATTAAATTAATTAGAAAACAATAAAAAGGTTTGATTACCTTCCTTTGAACTTATAACAAATAATAAATAATCTTAATATTTTTAAGGGAAAATGACAAATCAATTATCGTATTTTGTGATCAATGACAAGTCAATTACTATAATATTTTTTCTAACAAGTTAACCACTGATGTATGGGAAAATAACAAAGCAAACATCGCAGTTACGTTCTCCATTAACAAGTTGATGGGAAACAAGAAACAGTTGTGGTGTCTTGTCTTCTTAGAACAGATTCAATGCGGACTCCAAATCTCTCGTCTTCAGGCGTCCTCAAGGTTATAAATCCATCAGTTTTCATATTTTTTTTTCTAATTCTTGCTCAAGTTAAACGCCTACGAAGGTATACGTTGCAACATAACGTCCATAGAACGATGTATTAACCCATTTTATTCTTATCAAAACAATTACATCGTTTTAACAAAAAAAATTAGGATCAGGTTGTTACATAACTAACCTAACATTACAATAGCCAACCACAACCAAACTCATACTTAGAAAGTACATAACATAAAACTTACCAATCACCTTAAGCTCAACACAATCAACATCAGTGCATTATTATTCACCGTAATATCATTTGCAAGTAGACAAGTATTAAATAACATACAACTATCCATCAACTGAAATTGTAAAACAATTGTATTCCCTCTGTGTCACGGAAGGTTAAGGTCCACGGTTGTGTACGATTGTGTGTGTGGACCTTGCACATCAGACTCCTGCACAACACATTTCAAATGAAATTAGCATATTTCAAACATCAATTGAAAACGAAAATGTGATAATGGGCTCACTTGCGTGTCAGGAACTCTGTCGGGAGCTGTCTCAGGAACTAGGTCAGGAATTGTCTCGGGGGCTGTCACAGGAACTCTGAATCCCATAAATGTTCCCTCTGACCTGCCTCTGTCGCGCCCTCTGCAAGCCCCGACACTTGACTCACCTCCACTATCGCATGTGCGAGAATTGTGCCCAACATGCCCACATCGACCACAAGTGACGGTCAAATTTCTTATGGTCAACACTGTCTGACTTGGAGACTCGTCCACATCCCGTATTCTACGTTTGTACAGCCTTCCTGGAAGCCTTTTAAATGGCGGTGGGATAATAGGATCAAGATTCGTCACCAAAGGCCACTCGATCAGTCCATTGACGGGCCAGAAAAAGTGGGAGTACATCGCCATATATGTTTCCCGATGATAGTACGCATGCACAAACTCCTCAGGGGATCTCCTCATGAAGTGAATGCACTGGACTTCATGGACACATGGGATGCCAGTCAACTCCCACCGGTAACATGTACAAGTACGTCTGTCCAAATCGACAAAGTACTATTCGTTACCATTGCTAACCTCAAATTGGGCAGCTCCTGAAAACTCGGGGCTCCAATTTCGCCCGGCAAGTTGTAGTTTGGCGAGCCGAGTGCTGATCTTTGGACACAAAGGTCCGTCAAGCGAGCCATCTTTTCATTTTTTTTCACAATCCTACCCATGATGCCCTTCCGGATGATCTCGAACATACTTAGAATCGGTTTGTCCTGAGCTGGTAGGATGCAGGCGTTGAATGACTCACTCAGATTGTTAAGGCTTAAGTCGTACTTTGGGTGGGAGCAGAAGGCATATTTGGCCCAAGATGTCACAACTATTCCACGTAAGTAGTCGTGGGCCGCCAGGTCAAGCATAAATAACTTACCCATCTCTCTCTCAAATTGTCTCACAGTAGTGGCTCTAGATGCGGCCCACATTGCATCCTTTAACAACCTGCCTTTAAATTGTTTTTGGAAATTGGCATACAGGTGTCGGATGCAAAATCGATGGTCCGCTTGCCATGCCACCGCGCTCTCAGCTGGCACTAGACCCTGTAAACATTCATAATATTAATCAGATTCCTACAAAATGCACCTTTACACATAAGGCAAAAGCAATCAACCGCACTTTTTGACGGTGGGAAATGATTGTCCATCCATTGCCAGATGGAGTGTTTAGATCATCGAGCAACAATTCTAGAAACCAGCTCCATGAATTCCTATTCTTTGCTTCAACCACTGCTACAGCAATTGGATACATGCCATCGTTCCCATCGATGGTCACAGCAGTGAGCAGCTGGCCTGAAGTGGCTCCCTTCAAATGGCAACCGTCCAAACAAATAAGTGGTCTACCACAGTTTAGCATAGCCGTCTTGCATGCAGCCAAACACATGTACATTCTCTTAAATACACTCATATCGAGGTCCACACGCACAGAGCTTATAGGATTAGACCTCCGAATCTCCTCTGCATACGACCATATGAGTTTATATTGCTCATTTCCATCACCTTCGCTAATTTTTTCGGTTGCATTTCTTGCCCTTCTAGCAAGACTGGGTGAGATGTTGATATTAAAGTCCTTCCTCACTATTTCAATTATGAAAGCAAAGTCTCAATCTGCCTGACTTTTAAATCTGTCTAAGTAATGAGTTGCAACCCATTTGGCACTAGCATGACGACTTTCCATCTTTCTGGAGCATGTGTGAATGTCATTGTAAAATTTTACTTGAAAGGTCATTTCACCTTTTATTTTTGAGGCGTGCAACCGCCACAAGCAGCCTTCCTGGCAAGCAGCCCTTAATCGATGCGCGTCACTATGGGTGAATTTTATCCTATACCCGTTCTTCAATGCATGATCAACAATTTCTTCTCTAATCTTGTTCAATGAACTGTACTTTTTACCAAGCCCCATTCCAGGGAATCTGTCTTCTACTTGTGTTGGACGTCTAGGCCTACTCTCCGCCATGTCCATGTCTTCATCATTAGTTGATTGTCATAATGAACGGAGGTCCTCATTGTCCTCCTCATGTATAGTTACTGATACAGAATGCAAAACAATCGCAGCTTCATTTCCAATTTCACGTACCTCATTCTCATTGAGCACACATGTGATTGTGGGTCCCACTTCAAGTTGATAGTTAATAACAGATTCTTCACTCGCCATTTGCTTTTCAACAAATTATGCACCTTCGCTAATCGCTCTCTTAAGCTCTCCAGAATTTTTAGGGTTACCTAATGGATTACGAAATGCTTTAGAATATGCCAAACCGTCGAGAGGTCGTGGTTATGTATACCCATGAGTTAAACAGAGCCGGTGTCTTGAGAGAAGACACCGCGTAAAAACGCTGTGTCTATGTCTTGAGAAGACACCGTTTAAAATGCGGTGTCTTCCGAGAAGACACCGCGTATTAGCGGTGTCTTAAAACGGTTTCTTGTCTCACGTCAACTTGTTAACGGAGAAGTTAGTTTTGTTATTTTCCCATACGTCAGTGGTTTATTTGTTAGAAAAAAGGGTAAATGACAAATCAACCATCGTGGTTTGTGGTTGATTGCTTTTGCCTTATAGTTTATGGCAATGGTTGTATGCAAATGTGGCTATGGTTAATGGCTATGGTTCTATGCAAATGTGTCCTAAAAATTTTTTGTCAGAACCTCCCCTGTTTCTTTACTTCCACAATGCAATTCTCATACATCCTGCACAAAAGCCCACAGCAGTTCCAATATTGTCTTAGACATTATTCATCCAATATATAAAGTACAACGGAAATCATTAAACTACACATCAGGTAAAACGCAAATGTACAAACATTAAAGTAAACATAATCAACAACAGAAATCCTTGAACTACACAGCATCTACAACGCAAATGTACACAAATTAAACTAAACATAAACTACAACAGAACTGATTGAACTAAATTATGGCGCCTTCTTTTTGGATCATGGCGGTGGCAGTGGCGGGGGTAGGTGCAAATCCTCGATATGTAAACCTCCCTGCGGATCCAAGAGAACTCCGTCTGCAGCAGCGTACAAGTCACCGTCATAATGAAAGATTGCACGCTCGTGCTCGTGGAATTGTTCTTCAATAATGCACTCTCCACCACCCTCAACCCCTCGCTCGTACACCGGTAGATGGCGTACGGCCTGCAATGCAATGGGAACAATTGTTTGTCAATGACGTGGAAAGCAATATTAAGAATTTACACAAGAGAAAGTACATACGCCTTTTTGTCTGATGGAGTTACAATTATAGATATTGACTCCGACAACAATCGTTGATACGCATATTGAGTGTGCAGGTCAACGCATGACATAAACAACCCTTGCTTTGGGTGTGTCTGCAATGTAAACAAGACATAAGATTATCTCAAGAGAACATGAACATGCACGATAACTCGGAGAAACGAGATGGTGACTTACGTGAATCCACCCTAATTGCAATAGATCCTTCTCCTGATGATATGCCAATACGGTTGCTTCATTGGTCGCAATACACTGCATATAAGTTTGGATGAGTAGTAAGATAATAGCTTATACACTAACATACAAAGAGGGGTTCGCACTGTATTTGGGGTCCCAACTTGATCTGGAAAGATGATCGGTGTGACGATGTAGTGCTCGCCCTCCAACTTTCCCCCAAGAATTGCACACGTCTCTTTGTTCTTACGTGTATTTGATTGGACATACAGCTTGAACGAGGACATGAGCTCCATAGGCTGCAAAAAAAATGTGACAACGCTGAGATACTAACATTTGCATGAACATGATTGAACACACATATAACGAAATGAAAGATGTACCACGTGCACAGCTCTATTGTGCCGAGGTTGGACCTCCCCAGCTCCAGGTTCTCCTTGGCGGCGCCCGACAAGGTCACTGCAAATCAACAACACATCATCACGTGAAACAAAAATAAAGTAAAAACTGGACTTTGCGTACAACATAAATATCTTACAAGCGAAATGTGGCATCAGGTGCGTCCATGGACGACGAGGAGGATGATGAACAGGCTAATCGCCTCCCACGTCTCTTGAGTGCGTCCAACACTTGACGCTGTCGCTCCTCTTCTTGAACATGTCGATCCTCTTCTCGAACATGCCACTATTCTGCTTGGCGTTACCTCTTTGCTGCGAGATCCGCCTCTTGAATTTGCCACTGTTCTGCTTCTCTATGGCTCGCTCCAGCGAGCTCTGCTTCTTGCATACGTCACTGCTCTGCGGCGCGTTGACTCTCTAATGCCTACACCTGCCACTGTTGTGCAATGCCCTACCTCTCTTCTGCGAGCTCCTTCGCTCTTTGTAGCTGGATTTGTTGCATTTGCTCGTGCTTCTCCATCATTTGCATTTTGCTCATCGACGCTTGATAAAGCTCTTCCATTCTGCTCATCCAGGCAGACGACTCCTCAAGCATCGCAGTAAAGTGTGATAATTGTAGAGGAGGCGGCATTTCATATGGGGGGGCTGCATATGCATACTGAGTCTCTAAGTGGGGAGGAGGCGGCATTTCATATGAGGTGCCTGCATACTGAGGCTCTGTGAGGGGTGGAGGTGTTGCCTTCTGTTTTGACTTGCAGAACCATTCGTCTCCAACTTGAGTGATGCCCAATCGATCCAAGTTGGCTTTATTGTAGGTGTCATTTGCCGTCACATCAATTCTCTGCTCATTCGCAGAGATGGGTACCCCAAACTGCTCAACTATACTCTGGATCAGCCAGTTGTACGGTAGGATTATTGTTGGGTTGTTAACGACCTCTTACATGTGCTTCACAATGATATATCCGATGTTCACCTTTTTTCCCCTAAACACCTTCTCTAAAATATAAAATTCATGCTGGTAACATGGTCTCGATGCCCAATCCTAGGCAAAATCGTGTACGTCAATGTCAAGTGGATCACTCGGGCTATTACATTCAACTCATTAGCATTTGGCTTCTTGTAATGGGCAATCTCGGGATCCCGGTGCAACAATTTAAGAACCGCTATCCCATTTCCTTGCTTGACAAATGGTGGCTTCTTCTTAGATATGTGATAATATTCCTCGCTTGCCCCGTCTATCACACATTCAAGCATTCTATTGACATCGTTGGGAGTGAATCTCAACTTCCGTCCAAAAATGTACGTTTGCACCTCTACTGGCTCCTCAGACAGTTGGAAATTTGAGTAAAACATTTTAATAACTCTCTCACAATAAGTGTCCCCCATCCGACACAACCCGAGTAATCCAGCCTCTTCCAACATATGTTGAATTCTCATTTTTGTGAAAGAGTCAAAATCGACTATTTTTTAAACAATAATGCCACGGTGTGCTACATCTTCTTCATACCGTCTTTTGCCATCGTCTATCTTGAATAATAACTCTGCTTCTACTTGTTCAGGCTCGAAGGTGTCTTCGTCTTCCACCGCCATTGCTCATTGAACTTCTTCCACCGCGTCGGGTTGAACATCTTCCCGCCCCGCGGCTTCCACCACCTCGGTTGCTCGTCTTTCACTAGCCTCCCCCCTTGTCTGCCCACGCTTCTACATCAATTTCCTAGCTCGGCACATTGTGCTCCTTGAGTAATTCGCCAACCTGCAGTATAATAACCCAACGAAATGTCATAAGTCAGTATAATAGTATTTACGCAAATAGTCTCTCGTATATAAATCAATTAAAGTAAACAACAAAAAATCTTTTCACCACAATATGACAAAACATCACCAAATAATATCTACAATTGTAATGACTGACAATTATTGAAGTAAAAAAAACAAAAATTTATGTACGAACACATTAACAATTATAACCCGAACATTTATGCCTTTCTAGTATAGAATAGGCTAGTTGCAGTTAATTCAACTACAGCAAATGAATATAATCAACAAATGAATCTAATTAACAATACAACAACAAATGAATCTAATTAACAATACAGCAAATGAATCTAATTAACAATAAAACTAATTCAACAAATCAAATCAATGTTATGTAGAAGGCAAGGCTCAATCACCGTGATTGAAGACAGCGGGGTTCTGGTTTTTGAAGAAGACACTGCATTTTTAACTTGTTAACGGAGAACATAACTGCGATATTTGCTTTGTTATTTTTCCATATATCAGTGATTAACTTGTTAGAAAAAATACCATAATGGTTGACTTGTCATTGATCACAAACTACAATGGTTGATTTGTCATTTTCCCTATTTTTAATCAACGGCTGAAATCCATCGGATGGAGTGACGTGGAAATCAACGCATCTCTAACTTGAAAGCAACCGTGACGGTGAAGCAACGACAAACCAATGACGTAACATCTCAGGGACGGGGAAAGCCAATAAGGGCTTCACATCTGTCATCTTCGTTCCAGTTTTTCGCCACGATGATGCAACGGCCAGAATAGCTCGATTTAACAGCAAAGCAAACGATCGTTGATTTCTACATAAACGCTTTCTCCTTTGAATTTGTGTTAATCTTTTCTTTTTTCTCCATTTGTACTTGATTCTCTTCGTGCATCCACCAGTTTCCGGGACTCTCTCTCTCTCTCTTTCGATTCCTATATTTTCATTGTTTTCCGCTGATGATTCTGTAAAAGGATTGTCTTCGGCTGACGTGATTGAGGTTTTTTTTGGGGTCGATGACGATTCGTGAGGGGGAGAGTGATGGGGGAGGAGAGGTGGTGCCGGAGCTGAGCTTGAGAATGGAAGGGGACGGTGACAATGGGGATTATTTCAAATTGGAGGGGTGCTCTAATGATTCGCATGCCGAGGAGGAGTATATTGGGGTGCCTGAGCCTTCTTCTTCTCCGGCGATGATTACTGTAGCTTTGTGGCGCTGGGTTAGGCTGGTTGTGTTGTTGGTATTTTTGGGATTATTAGCTGTGGTTTGTATTAAATGGGTCGGGCCGTTTCTCATGGACAAGGTTGGTATTGATATTCAATTGGATCAAACTTGTGGTTTTGATTATGAAAATTCGTTCCCATTCGTTGGATAGAGTAATGAATTCTGGGTTTTTGAATTTATGAATGCAATTTGTGCAAATGGATGGGTTTAGCTGTATACTTCTTCTGATTATAGATTTTCTTTTGAAATCAATGAGTTTCTTACTTGTAATGTGTATAGATTAAAATTTTTGGAGAAGCACAATGAATAATCACGAGAAGAAGAAGAATTAGCTCCCCAATATTTTTCAATGAACATAGTCAGATCATTACTGTCGTAATAGGACGTAGATAATAGTGATCATGGTGAAGTTTGTTCTATTAGGCAGGTTTTCTTATTATGGCAAGATACTTATTGCAACATTTTCCACTAAGGTCGGGGATCTTTGTGGAAAATGATAAAATTCATGGTTATAGATGAATTTTCGATCGGATTGTATCTGCAGAACTTATAATGGTTTTGAGGCTAGAGCTGGTTTTGCCTTGGGGTCAAATCTAAATTTAAGTGGTTGACTATGGTAATAGCTAGTTTAACCAGTATTCCTATAAAAAAGAAAATTCTTGCTTCATCATACTATTTTGTAGCTTGAGTCTCTCTCTCTCTCTGTTTTTTTTTTTTGCAGGAAATTATACCTCTTATAAATTGGGAAACAACAACGTTTAGTACTCCAGTTCTAGCAATTCTGGTTTTTTCATCGGTCGCGATATTTCCTACAATTTTCTTACCGTCTACGCCTTCAATGTGGGTGGCAGGCATAACTTTCGGCTACGGGTATGGATTTCTTTTAATTATATCCGGGGCAGTAATTGGTGTTTCTCTTCCGTTCTTGATCGGATCAGTCTTCTCTCATAAAATTCAAGTAAGCACAAGTTCTAGAATTGAGAGCCCCTTGTCTACTTCTTCTTCCTCTTTTTCTCTCCCTGGGTATTGTTACACATATTTAGTAATCGTTAGGCAATTCTTTGCAGGGGTGGTTAGAAAAATATCCGAAGAGAGCTTCTGTGTTAAGATCAGCTGGTGAGGGTAATTGGTTCCATCAGTTTCGAGGCGTAACACTAATCCGGATTTCCCCATTCCCTTATATCATATATAACTATTGTGCTGTGGCTACAAATGTTAGATATACTCCTTACCTTTTGGGGTCGTTGGTCGGCATAATTCCTGAAATATTTGTTGCAATCTACACGTAAGTTTTGTCTCTCCCTCCATAATCTTTTAGATTCTTTTTTACAATCCTAAACTGAAATATGTTTCCCTCCCTCAGGATATTAACGAAACTTGAATTATTTGTGCGTAAATTGCAGTGGCATTGTCATCAAAACCTTGGCCGACGCCTCTCATCAGCGGCATGGTCTCTCGGCCCCACAGATTGTCTTCAACGTGATCGGCCTTTGTGCAACCGTAGCCACAACCGTTTTCTTCACCATGTCCGCAAAAAGGCAGCTAAAGCAATTGCAAAACGAAGACGATCAACTTCTCCAGTGAACTCTGACAGGTCAGGTCTAGGTTGTATCTTATGACGACTCGAGTCCATGGCCGGGTTGAATGTGAGCAAATGGGGGGAGGGGGGATAGAGAAAAATCTAACGTGATTGAATTCTGTTTTTATGCTTTTTTCCCTTTCAAACTGATGAATTATCAACCACAGCTTGTATATGATTTGAATGAATGGTTCGAAAGGTTTTGAAGTGGAACTTTGGTCCTGTCCCCTTGTTCTTCACCACACACTCGCATTAATTAAGGGTTTTGCAGTATTATTATTTATTTATCACTATGTCGAGGAGGAAGAGAGTGAAGAAAAAGGACAAATCATTCTGACATTATTCCTGTCGTTAACTCAGTTCAGACGTTCTTCATTTTCGAACCATCCATTTCTCTCTGGCGATCCGCTGGATTATTGCTCTGCAAACGCCAGAATCACGTGCTCAAAGAAGAGGAAGCTTCTGCCATTGTCGCAGCTACTTTGATTCTTACTGGAAACTTGTACGAGATTTCGCCGGAAATAGCAGCATGATTGTAAACCTGCAATTCTTCACCCGAACATCAAATCAATTAACCTGCTCGTAGACGAAAATTATGAGGCGAAGTTATCAGATTATCAGGAGTCTGCTGTAAAAAAAGTACTAATAATAATAGGAGAAATAACACGGATAGTAGCGATGAACATAATTTTCAGAAAATATTATTTTTTAGAATCATCTTTTGCAGAATTTTCTTTTTATGTTCTTTCCAATGAAAGGCTAGAGCGTTAAAAAATACTCACACTTCAAATCAAGTCTCATTGGCCATAACATACCCACCTAGTATAATTATATTACTCACTCATACAAAAAATAATAGCATATATAATTTAAAAAATATTAAGAATATTTTTTTTTGCATGGTTATAATTTAACCATAAAAATATAAGAGAAATAATAATGAAAATAAATACTAAAATTTTTTACGTGAAAACCCAAATGAAGAAAAAAAACCGTAGGAAGTAAGTCCATAAAAATTTCACTATGAAAAATAAGATTTATAATATTTTTTTAAAAAACCGAATATTCTAGAGAATGTTCACAAAGAAAAAATCAACACTTTTACTACATGCACAAAAGCACCTCCAACTACTTTTTCCCTCAAACTCTTTTTTTTCTTTCCCTAAAAAATAATCATCACTCTATTTTTCTACTCTCTCTTCTTGAATGGATTTTTGAATGCACTCCTTATTAAGAATTTTCACTATTTATAAAGAAGAGTTCCTACAAAAAGACAAATAAAATAGCAAGAATTGAAAGGAAGAATGAAAATTTTCACCTTTAACGCTCTTTTTTGTTCTTTTAACTATGAGGGATCATGGACACCTACTTCACAAATTTCGATGAAATTAGTTTTGATTTATTCATATGAAGTTGCCTCAAAGAGACCATGCAAGACTCAAAGTGGTTCCGGTTCTTTGAATAAATTATTGGTTGCTGCTGTAATGTTGATTTTCAATTATTTTGGATCCCATTAGACATCACCCACAGTAATTCAGCTCATGGTTAGGGGACCCGATCTAGGTGAGTGACTTGGCCTGAATTTTTATTATTTGACCTAAATTTCACATGCCTTCTTTGTTCAATAGGTCGGCCTGTTGGTTAGCTATTGCATAACTGGCATCCGATGAAATTGTCTTTTTGTACAAAGTGTTTTTTTAGTTGTACATATTTGGAGTCGTAATCATGTAATCCATTGCCGCAATCTTAGTGCTTCACATCAATGCACATTGCACAACATAGAAAAATTATTTTTCAATAGTAAGATGAGCTAAATGTTAAACCATCGTGGAGGAGCTTGAATTCTCAACCCCCTATACAAAGTCTAGGTCAAGGCTTGTTGGACTAAGCCTACGTTGGACCGAACTTAATTTTTGTGGACCAGGTCAACCAACATGGTCTACTAATTTTAATTTTATGTACCATTTAGAAAGCAGATTAAAATTAGATGCATGATTAAGTAATTTATTAAAATTAATTGTTTTTTTTATTAAACATCACATCACGTTACATAAACAAATGATTCAATAAATGTTGAGGATTTGAATTCAATTTACAATTAAATATTATGTCGGGAAAATGATAAATTAACTATCGTGATTTTAGGTCAATGACAAATTAATTACTATGGTTTAAGTCTTAACAAGTTATCCACTAATGTATGAGAAAATGACAAATTTAACATCGCAGTGACGTTCGTCGTTAAAAATTAGTCAGGACGCCGCTGTGCTGTCCTGAGACACCGCAGCGGTGTCGTGTGTTGCGAAGAAAAACACAAAGTTTTGTCTGGACGCCGCAGGGGTGTCGTGAGGACGCCCCTGCGATGTCCTCACGACACCCCTGCGGTCTCTTTCAAAATCAATGTTTTTATTAGATTTTCGACCTCTTCAATTTCAAACGACCATAACTTTCGCTACGAGTGTCGGAATTGGACGCAGAAGGTATCAAAGCGAAACTCTCTCAGAGATCTACATTCAATATATAGTTTACCCCATGACCCCCCTGTTTCGACTCCTAAATCCATCGTCTAAGCCCTAAAATATGCAATTTAATATGTTTAACCTTAAACTATGTAAGACAACGTCGAAGCGTCTTAGAACACTATGGCGGCGTCCCGAGAAACCTTGGCGGCGTCCTGACTACGTTTTAACGATGAACGTAATTATGATAGTTAATTTGTTATTTATAAGTACGTTAATGGCTAACTTGTTAAAATCTATACAACAATGGTTAACTTATAATTAAATTGAAACTATGATGGTTGATTTATCAGTTTTCCTATTATGCCATATGTAATTTTGAATTGTCTTAGGTGGGCCCAGTCATTTCCTAGGCTCGGCTCCTCTTCTGGAATAGAGCAACGAATTAAACCGTTAGTGGCAATCTTGTAGTTATGTTCCATACAACGGGTAAAGTTTTATCACTCCGAAATTTCAGTGTCATCGACTAAAATTTCGCCGTCCGAAGCAGGAAGATGTAGCTCGAAATACGATAACGCTACTCTCAGTGTATATCATGTGAAACTACAGTTATACCCCCTCACTCTCATTCTAATTTCAAGCCAAATTAAACGTCAAACCTCACCTTATCTACGACACCAGGGGCATTTTGGCGTATGGATTTAAATGGTATTTTAATTTCTCCGTAATGTTTTAATCGCTTTCAAACTCCGCTCCGTTTGATTCTTCTTCTGCTTCATCATTTCTCTGCGTCTAGACGGAGCTCTCAGTAGCTGATTTAGGGTTCTTGCATGTCGGTTTTAGGGTTGCCGGAGGCCGGAGAGTGGGAGGGGGAGGTTGGAGGTTTAATGGCGTTGTAAGGCGGAGTTCCGGAGAGACAGAGAGTTTTTGGGGAGAATGGAGATGGATGGGGAAATGGAGGTGGAGGCTGATGTTGAAGTTCAGCCGGTTGTGTTTGAGGCGTATGAAGTGGACGTTGAGTATGAGTTTGATTCGAGTATGTACTTTGACTTTACTCGAGCAGAAAGTCAGGCCGAGGCTCGTCTGGCTGAACTTTGGTTCGAATCTGCTAAAAGTTATCCTCCTTCCCGTGAGTATTCTTTGAGTTTGAAAACATGTTGTTGTGGATGTTTTAAATCTTTTTTGATTGGTTTTAGTAGTATTGAGCTTCGTTAAGCTGGTACTTGAGCATTTTGAAATCCTACATTTTGATCTCGCCGTTTTCCTCGTCTAATCTCTTAAAGTTTGTTCGTTTTTTGGGGTTTCTTTTTGTTTTTCATTTCATCGTTACACTGTATTGTCCAAACAACTATCTTTCTGACATTGGATTTTTTTTTTTTGTAAATGAGTGATTTTTTTGGCCTTCACTTCCTTATTATTACTTTTTCCCATTTATTGTTTCAGTAGGGTTATACCTTATCAATCTTTTGGAGTTTTTAGTAAACCATTTTAAGATCGTTGGCGGAAGGGTGTTCATACTTTTTATCTTTCTTCCCTTTCCATTATAACTTGATCTTCTGGATACTAAAGGAGCGAATATCATATGCTTTAGCTTTTGTGGCGAACTTATTTTTAAGGGAGTCGACCCTTTTGGAACCTATCAATTCCTCTCAAGAGTTAGGCAAGACAGGCGAGCCGCGCAGAGGAGAAAGTAATATAAACATTGGCCCAGTATTCTCTGTGGTTGATGCAAATGATAGAGGTAATAGGCAGTAAAGATTTTTCTTTAGTTGAACAACCTTTCTCATTTTGATCTCAATCTAACCTCAATAATATCCCAGATTAATTTTTATTTGCTGCGTTCATTCTTACTACTATTAGCTTTCATGGTGTAAAATTAATACTTAAGCTAGAGGTGTTAGGAGCAATTTGACATTGCTTATCGTCAAATTCTTACTTTAAAATTGTCATATATCATCTTATCTTGTAGATTGTGAAAGGGCTGGTATTTTCTCCTATTTACGGGATGAGAATGTACAAAAATATTTGTGTCAAAGCCACAAATGGAATTCAGGTACAATGTGCGTTCATGATTGAACATGTGCATGTCATTGATTTTGATGCAAACTGTGGCATGGTTTAATCTCACTCTGACTTCTCTGAAACAAAATAGAGACAGAAAAAATGCAAATAATATTGCTAGAGAAAATAATTTACTGATGTTGTAGAAACATGAAAAATATAATACTCTGCAGAACCTCCTTATAAGGCTGCTAACACGTCTTCCTAAAAATTCTCTAACAAATCCAAAATAACAACAGCAAGACTCAGTTTTCCTCATAAATAGGAACTGAATTATTTGACTGACTAAACAAAAAAATAACAAACAAATTTACCAGTAAGATGCACTAATTTGCAACACTCCCCCATAGTGCATACTTACAATCAACAACTCCAAGAGCAATTCTGAAATATTCAAACTTACACTTTCCCAGGGCCTTTGTACATATGTCAGCAACTTGATCATTTGTGGAAATCCTTTCAACTCAATTTCTTGACCCAATACCTTTTCTCGAATGTAGTGATGACGCACTTCAATATGCTTTGTTCGCCCATGGAAGATTGGATTTGCAGCAAGTTTAATGTCACTTTCATTATTACATCTAATTTGTACAACATAATTAACTTCACAAACTATATCTCCAATTAACCTCTTCAACCACATACATTCTTGTGCAACCATAGTTGCTGCCACATATTCAGCTTCAGTGCTAGATAAAGCAACTCCTTGTTTCTTGCTACACCTAGATATCATTGTTGAACCAATGTTGAAACAATATCTAGAAGTTGAACGTCTATCACTTGCATCACCTGCCCAATTTGCATAAGTAAATCCACTTAAAGTTAAATTTCCACTCCTTTTATACATAAGAACATGATCAAGAGAGCCCTTTACATAACGTAAAATTCTTCTTGCTGCATCTAAGTGAGGACTTCTTGGACACTGGATAAAATGGGAGATGATGTTAACAGAATAGGAGATGTCAGGCCTTGTTAAAGTTAAAAAATTAAACTACCAACAAGTTGTCTAAATTTTGTAGCATCCTTTAATACTTCTCCATCTTCTTTCATTAGCTTTAGATATGGCTCCAGGGGAGTAGCTTTTTCTTTAGACTCCCCCATGCTAAAACGTTGCAAAAGCTTATCTGCATAGCCTTTTTGAGAAATGAAACATCCTTGATCTGATTTTTGAACTTCCAAGCCAAGGAAAAAACCAACCTCCATTAGATTCTTCATTTCAAAACACAAAGATAGATCATTTTTCAACATAGAAATCTCAGCTTCATTATCTCCCGATATTATCATATCGTCCACATATAGTAGAATTACCAAATGCATGTTTGATTGTAATTTAATAAACAAACTAGAGTCGGCATTAGAAACTTTAAATCCACAAAAGATAAAGTATTGAGCAACATTACCATACCAAGTTCGGGGGGCTTGTTTTAGGCCATACAACGCCTTCTTCAACCGGCACGCATAGTCAGGAAATTTCTTCGAAACATAACCTTTAGGTTGTGCCATAAATACTTCGCGATCTAGATCTCCATAAAGAAATGCCTTCTTTGCGTTGAGTTGCCATAACTTCCAATTTTTAAAAGTTGCAAGAGAAAAAATGGATCTTCTTGTTACTATTTTTGCAACCGGACTGAACGTCTCTTCATCATCCAAGCCATAGCTTTGGGAGAAACCTTGAGCAACAAGTCAGGATTTGCATCTCTCAATAGTACCGTTGAATTTTCTCTTTAAACGGTAGGACCCATTTACAAGTAATAGGTGTGGAGTATTTTGGTTTTGAAACCAAATCCCATGTCTCATTTTTATTCAAAGCCTCAATTTCTTCTTGCACAGCTACTTTCCATTCTGGCTGATCTTTGGCTTCTTCGTAGCTTGATGGTTTTTCATCTATTATTCCAATAAAGAAGCATGAAACAACAGTGCATTGATTAAGCTGCACCTCATAATCTTGGAGGTACCTTGGCTGTCTTTTCTTTCTTCTAGATCTCTTTTCTGCTTGTTGTTCATCATCCAAAGCATCTGTGATGTTTGAAGTTAAACTTTTATCATTGTTTGAGGCCTCCATGTTATCGTCAGGATATAATTGCAAATTCCTTTGGTCATCATCTAGAGAGACTTTTTGATTTTAAGATTTTTGAGTAGAGTAATATGATGTCACTTCATCAAAGACAACATCTCTTGAAGTAACAAATTTCTTTGATTCTGGATCCATACATCTCCATCCTTTTCTACCTGAATCATATATAACAAAAACACACTTTTTTGCTTTTGGGTCAAGCTTATTTCTGTTAGTTTTTGGAACATGTACATGACCAAAAACTCGAAAGTAATTTACATTTGGTTTTGCCTTGTATAAAAACTCAAGGAGATTTCTCCGTAGCTAGCTATGGAGGTAAGCGATTTATTACATGACATGCACATTGGATAGCTTCAGCCCAAAGTTCTCGAGGGAGATATTTATCATGTATCCATGAGAGACTAATAGAAGCGAGATGATCTATTTTCCTTTCCAAAACACCATTTTGTTGAGGTGTATTTGGACACGTCATTTGCCATCAAATACCATTTTTGCTGCAATATTGGAAGAAATCTTCAGACATATATTCACCTCCATTATCAGTTCTCAAGCATTTGATCTTCTTCCCAAATTCACTTTCCACGGTATTTTTAAATTTAGCAAACTTTGATAGTACTTCACTCGTCTCTTTTAAGAATTTCACCCAAGTATACCTTGAAAAATTATCTATTAGCACCATGGCATAACGATAACCACTATAGCTTGGTATCTTTGTTGGTCCCATTAAATTTGTATGGACTAAGTTGAACATGTCAAGTCTACGATTTGATGACTTCATGAAAGGGAGACGATGAGACTTGCCAAATTGACATCCTTGGCAAATTATATCTTCATGAATATTCTGTAAAGTTGGTATGCCATTCACCAACTTTTTAGAGGAAATTTGCTGCAGCATTTGGTAGCCTAAATGACGCAACTGTGCATGCCAAATTGTTATGCTATTAGCTTGACCTGTCTTCTTCACATAGGTTTCTCCTAGGGACATTACATAGGTTTCTCCTAGGGACATTACAAACAAGGAACCTTGCCTCTCACCCGAGAGAACAACATCAGCAGATAATGTTTTTAGATTATCAATAACTTTTACATCATTTGGCCCAAATAAAACATACTTTCCAGAATTTGTAATTTGATAAATTGAAACAAAATTTCTCTTCAAACTTGGAACATGGAAGACGTCATTCTATTTTACCGTATGTTTGTCATTTGAGCCAATCTTCATGTAACGACCTTAAATTTAATTTTTCCTCAAATTGCAAACCTTAAAATTTTCCTCAAATAAAACATACTTTCCAGAATTTGTAATTTGAGAAACTGAAACAAAGTTTCTCTTCAAACTTGGAACATGGAAGACGTCATGTTTGTCATTTGAGCCAATCTTCATGTAACGACACTAAATTTAATTTTTCCTCAAATTGCAAACCCTAAAATTTTTTCTAAATTGATTTACAAATTAGGTTCAATTAGGTCGTTATATACCTTAAATTACAAAATTCCTTTAATCTTTGAAAACATTAAAACATTAGTGAATATGAAACATTTATTTAAAATTTCATTAAATAAAACAAAATTTATATAAAATCTCAATACAAAAGGAATTAATTCAAAACAATTTAATAATTGAAACACTAAGTAGAATTTATTTTAAAATATTAAAATGGAAATTAAATTTAATTATCCAACCCATTATTTATATCATCAATATCTCTTTCTGTATGTTATTTTACCTCGGTAAAATCCTCGATCAGCCCAAAATCATCATTGGTTAAAAATTCACCTACATCACAAAACTAAATCGTGATATAAGCTCAGTAAGTAAAAACACGTGCATATGTGTTAATCTCATGCATTACCAAGTTTTCATGCTTAGAGTTACATACTGGTTGGAATTTATTTTCCAGCCCTACCAAATTTCAAGCTCTCATTAGCTATCACAAGGTTTCATGCGTTTAGGCTTTCATTAGCCATCTCAAGATTTCCTACCAAGCTTTAGGCTCTCATTAGTCGTTGCAAGGTTTTATGCGTTTAGGCTTTCATTAGCCATCTCAGAGTTTTTCCGTCAATTCCATCACTTCACACACATACAAGATGATCTCTAAATTTTATCTTTATTTATATTGTGTATCAATGCCTAACCATGTGTGTTCAAACGAAATATCAAAATTTAATAATAAAATAAATATAAAGAAAATAATATATGTCTTGTGATGTAGGGCCTACGGCCAAAACGTTATAAAATTTGTGTTTTACTTACCAAGATTCCGAGGGAGTAAACGATTTAGGGATTCCCGAGTCTTCAAGTAATCTAGTCTATCGAAAGGATTTATCAATTAATTTCTTTCTAAAATAATAATAATAATAATATTTGAAAGGAATTTTGGTAGGATTTCGTTACCGATAAAGATCTTAGATGGATCGAAGTTGAATTCAAGTCGGGTCAGTTTGATTTGGCTAGACCGGTTTGGTTCGGTTGGCTAGTTCGATTTAGTTGGCCGGTTTGCTTCAATTTTCTGGTTCGGTTCGTTGACTAATTTGGTTCACTTGGTTACCCAGTTCACCTAATTTGGATCGGTTTGATTGGTACTCTAAAAGAACTCGATCTGCCTCTTATTCTTCGTTCTTCGTTCTTCATCGTCACGGTGGGGAGAGAACTTCGTCTCTCTGCATCGTTGCGGACAGAGACGAAGGTTCGACGTCAAGCGAAGGCTCATCCGAGCGGGGTTTTGTTGTTCACCGAAGGGAAGGATTCGCATGAGAAGAGAGAGTTTAGACAAAGAGGAATTTCGTCGCTACAAGGTCGTGTTTCGACCGATGGAGAAACTTTTGTTCCAAAGGCTGATAGAAGGCAATGAGGGGTCAGAGCTTTAGTAGTGAGGTTTTGAGCTTTTCCAGAGGTGAGTATTTCATCCCTTAGAGCTTTCAATTTATAGAGGGAGAGCTAGGTCGCCTGCCATTTCGAGGATCAGTGAATCAAACTCAAAATGAGTTTAGGTTCGCTGGGAATTTTAGGAAAGTTCTTGATTTGGGGGGTGATGTTAATGCATTGGGTGGGAGAAAGGAAATATCCCCTTTAATCTAGTTGATTAATTGTCCAAATTAAATGTAATTTACCCAATTAAATGTGATTTGCCCAATTAGGGATTGATGAGTTTAAATTTGGGAAAGATTGATTGTAAATTTTGGGAAATTTGAAATTTGGGATGTTACACTTCACAACTCATTCTTTTGCTATTGGATAAGTTGAATCATCAGTTGTAACAATGACTCACTCTCCTTTGTGTTGTCGCTACTAAGACAGAAATGAATCATTCCCAATTACATGATGAGAGCAACCTGAATCAATAATCCACTGCACTTTGCATATTCCATGATTAAAAGGAGGTTGAACTTGTGTTGATTCAGTGACATTATTTTTTCCTTCAACTACATCTACTATAAAGCACTGCTCCCATGTTAGCTAAATTTCCTCTTCATCTTCACATGCAATATTTGCTTTAGAGAGATTTACGCGACAATTCTCTTGATATGTCCAACTTTCCCTCACCTATAATACTTGAAGGATTTGTTTCCTTGTGGGTTGTCACCTAATTTATTTCCATCCGTGGCTTTCTCTGAATTTTTTCCTTTAACCTTTCCACTTGAGAAAAGAGTTGTATCGGATTCAGAAGTAAGATTTGTAGCTATTTGTTTAGCCAAAACTTCTTGATTAGAGAGCAAATTTTCTAATTCTTCAACCGATGATTGATTTGCTCATCCTTGAATAGAGGTAATAAAAGGTGAATATTCTTTCTTCAAGTCACAGATGAGAAATCTTTGTAGTCGAGCTTCACAGATCTTCTCATCCATATCTAATTATGAGATTTCAGCACAAATATTCTTAACTTGCAAGAAATATTCTGAAATTTACATGTCTTCTTGCGTCGTCATTGCTAATTCATTTTCCAAAAATTGCAACCTTATTGTATTTTTCATAAAGAATATCCTCTCAAGAGTTTCCCAAACTTCCTTTGGAGAATTTATGTCATGAACATGATCAATGAACTCTTTGCTGAAGGAAGTTCTCAAGGCAAATAAGGTCTTTCCACATTTGATCCACCATTTTCTTCTTGGTTCAACATTTTCAGGAAGACCAGTTGGAATTTTTGCATCTGCACCAACAATTAGATCCCATAGGTCTTGACCTTAAAGATAAGCCTCCATGCACATTCTTCAATACTTGTAGTTTGTACCCACAAGCTTCTCAACACCGTAATATGTATTTGAATTATTTCCTCCATTTACTAATTCCATCTCTGCACAACTTTCAATCTCCTCCAACTAGAAACATTTAAACTTGATAGACAAGAAGAAAGAAAGAATTTGTAAACGTGGCTATGATACCATGAAACAAAATATAGACTGAAAAATTGCAAATAATACTGCTAGAGAAAATAATTTTATTGATGTTGTAAAAACATGAAAAACATAATATTTTGCAGAACCTCCTTATAAGGCTGCTAACACATTGTCTTCCTAAAAATTCTCTAACAAATCCAAGATAACAACAGCAAGACTCAATCTTCCTAATATGTAGGAACTGAATTATTTGACTGACAAAACATAAAATGACAAACAAATTTACCGGTAAGATGCACTAATTTTCAACATTCTCCTTATTTGGATATCATTTAATCATTTTGGAACCCGTGATTGTTAAATTCTTAGAAATAGCTTGTTCTGCTTGAAATTTATGTAGTGATAAGAAGATATGTTTATATCATCATTTTTCTTGATACATTTGGTTTATTAACTATTTTTCTAGCATTAACATTTTACAATCATTTATCCTTTGATAAGGCATTACTGCATGTAAGCCATTTGTGCCGAGGAGCTCAACTTTGATGAAGCCAACTGCAAGTCAATTGGCCAAACAAAATTTGCTTTCTCATTTCAGTCATTCCAGGTGAATGTTAATTAATTGTTTCGTGGTGTTCTCTGTTTTTATTTTAAATTGTTGAATTTTAAAGTTGTTTATTTCTACTCTATGTCGTCATGTTGAGAAGTCCATCTGAGCATATTTGGACATTTGATTTTAAGCTTCTCTAATGTTAGCTTGTAATCCTTTCTAATTTAAGTCCTTAGAAGTTAGAAGTTCTTTTAGATTTAGCTGACTCTTTAATTTCGTTATTATTTGAAGAAAATCAATCACTGTTCTTTTGCTCATCTAATAGATGTGATCTTGACAATGTATCGTGTGGAAAATTTTCCAACCATGTTTTGTGTCTTCCTAATGAATTTTAAATATTCATTTTCTGGATTCCCAGATTTCAAAAGTTACCCTTGAACAATGAAGCGAAGGGTTTCTGTAAGTCTTCTGGGGTTGAAAGCCATGCTATAAAGAAACAAAAGCTAGATGGAGGTCTCTCGCGAAAGGTACAGGATTGATGGAGATCTATTGATTTTGTTTTCAATTATATCATGGATTTAGTAATAGGTAGTAATCAAAGCTAAGCATGAAAATTTTATATATTATTTGAAAACCTTACTAGAAGTGAAAGTTATTTTGGTAATATTTGGGATGTTTGATTTTTATTTTTTATTAAACTGATTCAAATGCTATTAGAACTATTAGAAACTAGAAGAATCATTTAAGCTAAGTGAAAAACTTGGTTGCTTCTCTTGATTGAGGCAATGTTACTGTATATGTTGTACTACCAACACAAGTCGAGTTTGAAAATTTTCATCTTTTTAGGTCATTGAAGAGCAGCCAACTAATTTTTTCCACAAGGTTTCAAGAAAGGTACGGTACTTCTGTTTTAGGCTTCAACGTCTACTTTCAGTATTATTTAAAAAAATTCTATTTTTGAGTCTTCCATTGATTTTAGGATTTAAGTTGAGATGTACTTGTTGTCATTGATGATGAATTACTTTAAGCAAATTTTGTAGCTTTTTGTATAGTTTGTAAAAATGTGTGCCTTTTCAGGATGTACCTGTTAATAAGACTGCTTTATTTTCCAAACTGAAACTTACAATTCCCAGAGAGCCTGACCTTGTAACAGCGCATAGGGCTCAGAGGATAAGGTTTATCTTGTGTTTCTTTTTCTGCTACTAGGAAAAAATGGCAGGATGACAGTCTTCTGGATGTTTTTTTTATGCAGATCTAAGATTACTAGTACAGCATTAGTGCAGGAGACTATGGAAACTCGTCGGTTTAAAGCCCGTCCACTGAACAGAAAAGTGGGTGATTGTGATTGAGAAAATTAAATAATATGAATTACTGTGCTTTACCATCTATTAAATCACATGTTTATGTCAGATTTTAGAGGCTCCTTCCATTCCTCTGGCGAAGAAAAGTACTCCTAAATTGCCAGAGTTTCATGTAAGGAGTCGAACATTTATTTACTTCACATGTGGTTGAAGTAAAGATATCTGATTTCTCTCTCTAATATTACGTTCTAGGAATTTCACTTGAAGACATCAGAGAGGGTAAGTCAGAAATCTTCTGGTGTTTTGTCAAACTCATCTCATTGCAGTGATTTTGATAAGGTTAGTTGTAATTTCATCAGACATTATCATCATAAAATATGATTTTACTTGTCATTTTCGCCACTGGTGCAATGATAGCAACTAGTTTGTAAAGATCAAATGATTCTATTGCAGGTGCCAGATAAACGTGGTACTTTTCATGCTTCAAAGGACAGTAACAAGGAGAGGGAAAGGTCGTATAATAGAAGAGAAAATTTTGTTCTATTATCAAACGATGAAATGGAAAATCCATAATAACAACATTTATTCTGGCAGGTCGAATACTGTGGGTTCTCCAAAGAAGGATGGACGTCCTGTGATGCAGCACTTTAAGGCTCATCTGCTTAATAGAAAGGTAATACTATATTTTTGTCAGCAAGGATATTCCAACAATTGAATAATTTGTTGAATCTTTTGTCTTTTGAAGATATTGTCAAGTAAAGGCGAAATTGGTATCTTCAGAAATGCAAAACGTGAAGGAATAGTACCAATGGTAATAATCTCTAGTTTTTCATTTACTCCCAATTGATGGGTGTTTTTGCTTTAGTGTTTCAAAATTCATGTCATGATATATCCTATGTTTGCTGTGTACAGGAATTGAATTTGCATACTCAGAAGAGGATTCAGCTACCACCAACTGACCTTTTCAGTAAGGTAGACTTTCACCTTGAAACTTTAATTCAAATTACTTGTTAATTTTACTATACACTTTTGGTGCAAAATTTTTCTTGAGGCTCATTTTTCTAACTGATGGCCTTAGCTCTCCTTGAAATCGAATCTCCCACCCAATGATGGATCGAAGATGAAATTACCTCGGCCTACATCCTTATTCAAAAAGGTTATACTTCTTTTCTGTGTCAGTTTAAGATTTTACAAACGTAGTATTGATATCCTATAATTTGCTACTGACATATTGAACTCATGTCTTGCAAATAAGGACTCAAAAGAAAATAGATCCGTATGTCTCCAAACAGAACACGAGGTAAAGACTGCAGCGTTTAAAAATTTACTCCATTATTTTCTTGAATGGTACGAACTCTGGTACATGTTTTTAGCTGTGTATAATTGATGCTAAAGCGCAATTCTATTGTAGATGATGCCAGTAGTTAAACAGAAACCTCCCCTCGTTGAAAACAGATCAAATTTGGTGTGCTAGATGCAACACGGAAGCCACAGGAAGGCAACTGAAAGAAGTATGACAGATGCTGCCAGGTTTTTTCTGTAAGCAAGAATGAAATCTGAGCTTGAAATCTATTTATTGCTCAGAAACAAGGCAATTCACCCAGGCAGCATTCTAAACAATGGCTATCTTCAGAGGTGTCGAAATTAAGATCGACTTCCATATACCCACCACTCGTATCCCAAGTTCAATAAACATGTTAGGATGAATGTATAACAATATGTTATTTGTTGTACAGCGATTAGAGCCGCCTTTTTTTGAAGTTTTTTCCCCTTACCATCTGAAAATTTGTAATCATTGTTGTCACGTGCTCAAGAAATATATACACAGTTTCACCCAAGCTCGTGCTGAACTAATGTCGAGGCAGATGTTTATCTTGTGTTCTTGCTTACATACGTTTGTTTATTTTTAAAAAAATTCTCTATTTTGGGAACTGTAATTATGCAGATGAAGGCAAAAGAGCTGAATGTCAGAGCTAACAGCTGCAACAGATTGAGTAAAAAAATGGGTAACTACCCATAGCTTACACGATTCCTTGAATAAGCCATATAACATTTTAGTTAATTGATATTAATTATCTGTCATTTTTAGACAGCTTCATGGAAATTTTATGATTTTCAAGGATATTGTATGATAGATCCAACAAGTTAATATGCTGCTTCTTGTTGTCCATCAGAATCTTTGTTTATGGAGTTGTGTTTGGCCAAAGCTTGCTTAGTCCAGCGTCTGATATCATAGGCTTTTCTCAATGGTTTCTTCTCTTTAACTTGTCTTCTCTTTGTTATAGCAATGGCTAAATCATTTGGAAACAGAGTCTGCCAAACAAAAGCATGAAGGAGAGTGGAGACAAATAGAAGAGACACCATGGCTGACGACATGAATGAAAGAGTCAAGGCAAGGCCTTTGCTTAGAACTGTTGGAACTTGCTCTGCATACTTGATGGTAGCCACTGAAACTGTTGTCATGGGGAAAGTGTAAGACCACCATGCCACTGAAAATCTGCAGAAAAAGGAACCCATTTTGGTTATGAAATCTGAGAAAAAGACAAACGACAAAGAAAGAAAATCTGCAAGGGTTCGGTATGCATCTTTGTTCTCCTCCGTTCAAAATTCCTTCCAAAAGAGGCGCATATTGACTATTGAGGAGAGAGAAGATATGATAGATAATAAGTGCAGGTTATAGCCAAATTTGTCGGTTTTAAGGGAGTGCTTACTGAAAGCCGGTGAAGAAGTTGATCCGAACGACGAGAGAAACATAAAGAAACAAAGCAATGAAGTAGCAATTCCTGGCCAATCCATCAAAATCCCCATAAAGAGCTTGCCAAGAAATGCTAGCAGCAGATGGAGCAGCAATAAACATGGAGTAAACCGGGTGCAATTCCTTAGGCAAAACTTCACTGGTAGGCAATCTCTGATACAAAGTCACAAACACAACAAGATAGTGAGCAAACCCAATTGCCCACAAAAACTTCCCAGCCTCATCCCACCCCACTCTTGCAGCCAAAATAGCCCCCACAAAGTTTCCCACAACAGAGAGATGAGAAGAAGGATTAGCCACTTTACAAAGTCTTCTTTTTCCTCCGGACAACCATTGCCCATAAATCTTGAGCTCGAGGAGAAAATAGGGTGCCATGAAAACACACCATATAGCTGGGTGAAGGGTGTCTGATGCAAGCAAAGTAGGTGTGGAGATGGCTAAGAACATGCAGACGACCCAAGGGGCGAAGAAGAAGTTGACTCGAATAGGATGGAAGTATTCTCTCCGGACGGCCTCAAAGTAGAAGATGCATTTGAGAAGATAAGTGAAAGAAACACAGAGAAGGGCTAGAAGTGCAATGAGCCAGAGGGTGAAGTTCACGAATGGAGTAATGTGGAGAAACCGGGTGGCTGGGCTGGTGGCTAAGGCTCGCCACAGCACTGCTTGGCTGCTCAATCCGAGACAAATACCGAAGCATCCGATTGGAAAACGAAGAAGAAATGGCCATTTTTCGTCTTTGGGAAGAAGAATATCTTCAGAATCCTGTAAAACAAAGGAAATGAGATGAACTCATCGCAAGTATCAGTCAGAAAATGAAATTCTGCAAGTAAAATTACCTTGACTTGATCGAGTTCAGGTCCAGTCAGAGCAGCAAAGTATCTCCCCGCAGAAACACTGTTATTAATAGACTCATCACCTTCTCCGTATCCACCATTTTTCTGAGAATCCACATCTCTGTCTTTCTTTGTTGGCAGCAGAGAATTTTGCTTGCTGATTGCAGACTTAGTTCTAAAAATACTGAAATCTCCTTTTCTTCCCTCCATTCCCATTCTCCTTGCAGAATCAAACCCTCCAAAGCTTCTCCCACTTCTTGGGAGAATCATTCTCTCATTCTTCTTCTCTGATTCTCTCTTCATCAGCACTGAAAAACCAGTCTCCAGGGAAACTTGTCTGCTTAAACTTGTCTGGTTTCTCTTCATTTCTTTCAGCCTCAAGGGTTTGTTTACTTGCTTCTCGTCTTTCTCAGACCGTTTTGAACCTTCTCCCTCTCCTTCTCCCTCTCCTTCTCCTTCCTCTTCTTCTTCGTGTAGAACTTCATGGATATTGACAAAGTGAGTCTCCAAAGAGTTGGGAGCATTCACCCTTTCGCCCATTTTTCCTCCTCTGAACTCTTTCGAATAAATGAAAATTCACTCCTTTTTGAACCATTTTAAGCCAAGTTATCAAGTTGGTCTTTGTTTTACTTGATGTTGTTGTGGGTTTGGAAGGAGGGTTCACGAGATACAGAGCAAGAAAGTTGTTTAGTAGGAGTTTATTTGGCAAACCAAATAAATGCTACAACTTTCTTTAAGACAAACGCGAGGCGTTCTTTAAGGGATATCCCGTGACTAAAGTCAACGTGTCCTCCTAATATTTGAGGGCTTTGCTTCTATTTTATTACAACCTACACAAAATTGAATTTTTTAAGGAGCAAATGTGACATAAATTTGTATTCTATAAATAGATGTTTCTTTGGCACCAACACTTGGAAAGCATTGGAGGAAAAGTCCTCAGTCATCGCGTTTGTGACTCAGCATTACTTTGACCCATAAATTACTTTAAAATTATGTTGCTCTAATATTATGATAAATCATTGGGTTGAAATTACCCGAGTGGGTGATCACTCGTTAGACATATGCATCAGATAGATAGAGATGACAAGTGCTAACCTTTCTTAGCCAACCATAAAACAGATATATCATCTTAATGATAATGCAATCTTCGAAAGAGTTGGTCTAAAAAAGGAAGCAGAGTTCTAATCAAAGTTCTCTCAACTGATATCACTGCCCACAAGAGGAAATCACAATTCATCATAAGAAGCTGCACATTTCATGGGGAAAGATAACAACTATTGACCTAATTTAAGCCAGATGGAGGACCCAAGCAAGCAGGTCTGTAAATCTCAGAATTTCCGAATGGGATGAAGATTCCATCTAGAGCCCAAAAAGAAGAAGGGCATCATCAACAACTATAACACCTAAAGATAGCCGCATTTTCAAATGGAAGATTAGCACAATATGCTTGTAAAACCGGCTTGCAAAGGTCGATATTAGAAGTTCTACATCTTAATTCACATTCAAATCTACGAAAGAATAGGACCAAACCGATATGCAAAACAGATAAATTTTCAATGAACAGATTTCTCAACAAAATGGAGGCAGGAAGAAATTATCAAATGGGACATCTGATTCTGAGCTTTTTTCTTTCCAAGTTCATAAATTGCATAGACTTACAAACAGGATTTTCTCAATATCATCCCAACAATGAACAATAAAAGCAGGAAAATTAAAGAACACATTACATTTAATCACCATTCTATACAGACCAATTCCATCACTTGCTTTGATCCTTCCCTATTCATAAGAATCAAATATGACAAAATAAAAAGGCAATACATCCGAGCAATCAATCGGAGAAGCAAAACGCATATGAGCTTTCTGCTATAAAAAATGAATCATTTTTACCTGAAAGTTCCTCTTCAATGAGTTGTAGCCTTTGATCTTTTCTTAGCCTCGCTGTAAAGAACAACACCCATCACAGTTACAGCAAATCCTGTCATTCCCATTACTGTAACTGGATTTCTAAAGATTAAAACAGAAACTATGGCTGCCAATGCCGCCTTTGCATTTCCAAGCACTTGCAATGTGAGTGCACTGGTGTATTTGGTTACTAAGAAATTAGTCAAATTCACCAAATAGGCGACAGTCGCATTACCAAGCAGTAAGAAAACAATATACGGATCTCCTTTAGCTTTCTCGAGAGTAATGGCGGCAACATTCCCTTCAATGTAAAGGGTAAAAGGAAACAAAATCATGGCCGCCATTGGAGCCATGTAGAGTAACAAATTCATAGAATGAAGCTTCTCTGCCTCAGAGGTTAACAAAATCCCTTGCACCACCGATTTCAAGGCTCGCCCAGCAGTTGAACCGACGCAAACTAAAAACCCAAATAGATGAAACAATGGCTCGCTATTGCTAGCAAGAACAATCCCCAAAACCACAGGCAAAAGAGCAAGGTAAACCTCGGCAGATTCTTTCTTACAAGTAATGAGAAAAGCAAAAATTGCAGTAAAAAACGGCGTCGTAGCGCCGATAGCCTGATTGAAAGATACCGGAAGGTAGCGAAGCGAAGTATTACCGCAGACAACAGAGAAGCAGAAAATAGCGCTGAGAGCGAAGATCTTGAGGAACTGTTTGCGAGAAAGAATGTGTTGCAGAGGGACGAGCTCGAGGAAATTAATGGCTATGTAACTGTAGGAAGCGCAGGAAATCATATGCAGCATAGTGAGGAAGATTGGATATCGGTAGCCATAGTAGCTGAGGAGATACTTATTGAGGAGGAGAACTCCGATATTGGACAGATACCAAGAAAGTATGATCAGAGCCGTAAAAATGGAGGGAGAGTTGAACGATCCGGTGGAGTAGTTAGAGTTGCTGTTTCTAACATCGCTGGGAGGAGTGGCCGGAATGTCGAGGACTTGATCGGCCGTCGCGGTGGGGGTGTCCAGCCGAGGATTGCTCATACGCCGGGTGGTCCATGACTGTGCTTCCACCATTGCCGAAGGCAGAAACAGGAGCGAGAGGGAGAACACCGATGACCCTTCACTTTCTCTCCCTAAACGACCTCCTGTTTTTTCCCAAGAGAGAGAGAGAGATGAAGGAGCTTGTGTGAGATAGAGATGAAGATCGACGAAGGAAGTGTTGTTGGACGTTGGAGGATACTGAAGGCGCAGAGAGGTGAAGGCGGATCTAATCGGACGGAATATAATTAGATTTGGGAGAAGGGGGAAGTAGAACCGTTGGATTAATATAGGGGTAGAGAGGGAATAAAACATAAAAGTTGGATTCCTCGGGAAGATAGTTAGAGAGTATCTCAGTGTGTCGGTGTTGGGTGAGTCCCATATTCTATCACTAAAAATAATAAAAATAAGGGTAAATGACATATTAACCATTGTGATTAATGACAAGTCAACACCATGGTATTTTTTTTAATAAATTAACCACTGATGTATGAGAAAATAACAAAGCAAACATTGCATTACGTTTTTCGTTCTCCGTTAACAAGTTAAAAACGCGGTGTCATCGCGTTTTTATCCGGTGTCCAGGCAAACACGCGTCCAGGCAAAAAGGCCTAGACACTGCGGCGTCTCTGGAGCTCTCTATTTGTCATGCATGACGTTCTCAATCAATTGTGTTTCATGGTTACTTCGAATTCGTTATGTATATGTTTTACGAATGCAATGTTTTTATTGGTTTTTTGACCTCTGCACCTTCAAACTAGCATAACTTTTGCTACGGATGTCGGAATTGAGTGCAGAAGGTATCAAATCGAAGCTCTCTCAAAGCTCTATAATTAGCATAGGGCAAACCCTATGTCTGCCTTTCTCAGCCCCAAAATCAATCTTTTAAGCCCTCCAATTTGCGATCAAACATTTTTCCAGACTAAGAAAATGTTTGCTCGCAAATTTGAGGGCTTAAACGATTGGTTTTGGGGCTGAGAAAGGCGGTCATTGGCTTTACCCAATGATGATTATAGAGCTCTGAGAGAGCTTCGATTTGATACCTTCTGCGCCCAATTCCGACATCCGTAGCAAAAGTTATGCTAGTTTAAAGGTGCAGAGGTCAAAAAACCAATAAAAACATTGCATTCGTAAAACATATACATAACGAATTCGAAGTAACCATGAAACACAATTGATCGAGAATGCCATGTATGACAAATAGAGAGCTCCAGAGACGCCGCGGTGTCTAGGCCTTTTTGCCTGGACGCGTGTTTGCCTGGACACCGCGTAAAGCTCCAGAGACGCCGCGGTGTCTAGGCCTTTTTGCCTGGACGCGTGTTTGCCTGGACACCGCGTAAAAACGCGGTGCCTCGCATAAAAACGTGGTGACACCCCGTAAAAACGCGGTGTCTCGCGTAAAAATGCGGTGACACCCCGTAAATACGTGGTGCCTCTCGTAAAAACGCGGTGACACCGTGTAAAAACGCAGTGCCTAGCGTAAAAACACGGTGACAACGCGTTTTTAACTTGTTAACGGAGAACAAAAAACGTAACTGCGATGTTTGTTTTGTTATTTTCCCATACATCAGTGGTTAATTTGTTAAAAAAAATACCCTAGTGGTTGACTTATCATTGACCACAAACCACGATGGTTGATTTGTCATTTACCTTAAAAATAACGAAAAATAATAATATGTATCCTCGTTTATTCTCTTATATTATTTTAATTACCCTGAGAATTGCTAAATGAGTGGGCCGAGATAAGTCAAATTTGTGAAGACTCGATTCACTGAGCCTGCCAACTCATTAGAGTTCAGCTTAACAAGCCTGACTAATCTAACAAACTGAATTTAACGATCTGATCTCAAAATATTTTTAATTCGAGTTGGCCCGTAAGCCACGAGTTTAACGAGTTGAGTCGGCCCAACTAGCTAAATTTAAGGAGCCCAATATATATATATGTTTTTTTTTTAATTTTAGCTATTAAAACTATAATAAATATTTATTATTGTAATGTTAAAATATGATAAACGATAAGTGAGAATACGAATATAAAATTTGGTAGCATTTCGGTAGGATTCTCACTTCTTAATTTCAGCCTCGAAGTGCCTTATATTTATAAACTCAGTTGAATTGGTCGATCAATTCCTTTTTTGTCAACTTCATCCAACCGTTGGAAACTAGCCGTAGCGTTGTCCAGCATTTTCAAGTGTGATGTCCCACAAAATATCAGTTTGAAAACATGATGCAATGCAGTGTAGAAAATATAAAAATCCCTACCCCATAGATGACCACGACAACCTTACCAACTAACCAACTTCATGAGCTATCAGAAGTGAGGGTCGAAACTAGCGACATCTCTGAAACCTATAACAAGGTTGATGTCAACATCTCAATCATCATACAAGGGATAATAGATAAACCTTAAACAATACTAGGAATCCAAGATGGTCTCTAGGGACAACCACTAGTCTCAAATAGGAATCAAATATAGGAATACCCCAAGAGTCCTAGACCGAAACACAAACTCAGACAAAAAACCAAGTATGACTAGTGAAGTTAAATGGAGTACGCAAGGTCCAACTCTGAGAAACAAACAGTTTGGTTTACCAAACATAACCGTGCTCAACCCAACACCTCAATAGACAACCAGGAAGATTCACCGGTCAACAAGACACAGTGACAATCGACGGAACATGACATGTTTGACTAGAACAAATCAGCAGTTAAGAAGACATAGCTGGAGCCATTCGAACCCAATCACGATCGACAAGGGACAATGGTGGTTATCTGAGACCACGCAATAGTTGACGAGGCAAGCAAAGGTTAACCAAGATCTCACAGTATTGACCAGACTTAACGATGATCAATTGAGACCATTCAGTGTCAACGAGACATGTTGACAGTTAACTGAAACCTCATATCGGTTGATAAGACATACCAACAATCATCCAAGACTCAACAGTCAAGGAGACTCCTCTAAAATCAATCGAGTATAACTTTATTAGAGATCGGCTCAAAGTCCATAAATAGAGCTAAGCCTAAAACCATGGTAAAGGACAAGAAATTCCTATGTGAATCACAAAGGGCCGATGGAAGGGTCTATATCTAGTCTAAGAACCCAACTGAAGCACAAACAGGCCAAAAACATGATAAAACACACTATGTGGTTGACCAGGGACCTCCTGTGGTCAACTTGGGACCATCTCTAGGCAATCTACCTAGTTCGGGGTCAACTATAAACAAACGACAGATGATCAAAATGGGTCTGATTAACGAGCGTGTTTTGGTCGACCAAAAATTGACCTGTGCACTCCCAGCTCGATCGATCGATCGGTCACCATATAGTGTTCGACCAGGTCGACGCTAGGGCACGTGTTTTGGACAGAAAACCCACCGGTTTCACCCAATTTTTTACTTCTAAAGACAAATAACCTTGCATAGACTCCTATTATATCAATATAAACCATAAATCTCCCTCAGATTCAAGTTTTTCAACCCCGAACCCGAAGCCAATGAATTTCAAAACTTTAAACGCAAAAAACGGAAGGTAAAAAAGGAAATATTTACCAACGATTTTTACCGAAGTTGTTGGTGTGGACGACGAGAACCCGAATCTATCGTCGAAAATCAGAAGCCCCTCGATCGGGCTCCCTCCCCTCGCGTCTTTCTCCTCCTCGGCCACTCACTAAAGAAGAAGAAATTCTCTTTTTATAAAAAAAAAATTATATTAAATTTATTAAAATATATTATATATTAATCTGATTTAAAACTCTACTCGTTCGAAACACTAATTGACAACTTCTTAGCTAAACTAATTTACCAAATTTATTTTATCAGTAAAATTACTGTTCGAAAATACTCAATTTGACTATTTGACCGAAAACTCACAAATGTTCGCTACGCACACCATCCGCATGTCATGTTCAAATATTTCTTGGGCAGGATTGTCTGACTTTGGGGCTCATTAACATCTCTTATTCTTTGTTTTTGCGGCTTTCCAAGACGTCTCTTAAATGACAGTGACATAATTGGATCAAGGTCTATCATAGACCACATAATTTGTCCACTGACTGGGTGGATAAAGTGAGAGTACATCCTTATGTATGTTTCATAGTGGTAGCACTCATGCACACATTTCTTGGGTGATCTTCTCATAAAATGCATACACGTGATTGCATGGACACACGGAATGCAAGTCAACTTCCACCGATAACAGTTATAAGCACGCTTGTCCAAATCAACAGAGTACTGTTCGTTATTGTTGCTCACTTCAAACTAGCCAGTGCCTGCAAAAATAAGTCTCTAATTTTGACCTACAAGTTGTAGTCTGGTAATCTGATTTTTGATCTGCGAACATAAAAGGTCCATCGACTGAGCCATCCTTTCGTGATTCCCAATCCTCGTAGATATGCATGTGATGACTGATCAAACAAAAATAGCTTTCTCATCTCTCTCTCAAAGTATGGTAATGTTGTGGCCTTAGAAGCACCCCACATTGCATCATTGAACAACTTGCCTCTAAATTATTTTTGGAAGTTTGCATACATGTGTCAGAGGCAAAAACGATGTTCCACTGACCTTGCAAACTCTCTGATAGCTAACACTAGCCTTTACAAAAATTAACATTCCGAGTCAAACATTTGTCCACAACGCATAACATAAACATAGATTGCAAAATCAATCAACCGTACCTTTTGTCCATAGGAAATGATTGTCCACTCATGGCCGAATGAGGTGTTTAGATCCACAAGCAACAATTCTAAAAACCAGCTCAAAAAATCCCTACATTCTGTTTCAACCACTGCTACAATAATTTAATAAATTTCATCATTCCCTTCAATGCTGGTAGCAGTGAGCAGTTGGCCCAGAGTTGATTCCTTCAACTGGCAACCATCCAAACAAAGAACTGGTCTATCACAATTCAAGAGCTCCATCTTACATGCAGCCAAATACATGTACATCTTTTGAAATGTTGGATTGTGTGAAAGATCAATCATCTCTAGCTGAACACGCAGTGAGTTTCTAGAATTAGACCTTTGAATCTCCTCGTCAAACGACCATATCAGCTTATATTATTCATTGTCATCCACTTTATTCATTTTTTGGGCTGCATTTCTTGTTCTTCTAGCAAGGCTGAGTGTAATGTTCACGTTGAAATTCTTACCGACTGTCTCAATTATGGAAGGAAAGTCCCAATCGGCCTGATTTTTAAATCTGTTTAAGTAATGCATTGCCACCTATTTGGCAGATGCATGTCCTCTTTCTATCTTTCTTGAACAAGTGTGAACGTCGTTATAGTTTTTTATTTGAAACGTAAGTTTACATTGCATTTTTTAGGCATGCATCTGCCAAATGTGTAATACCCCAAGTTCTTGTCATAATAAGCATAAAGCTAAATGATGATGATTATTGGACAATTTTAATGTTGGTATAGTCAAATTATGGTTTATGGCTTTAGGAAAATGTGGATTCTTGATGTTTTGGACAAATTGGCAAGGAAGTGGTCGACTAGTTGGAGCAAAGTTAGCGTTCTGTCGTGGAACGTCATACTTTCCACGGAGGAGCAACAAACGCTAAACTGTATATTTAGTACCAAAGTTTTGCAGAGGAACGTATAGTGGTCCGCCACGAAACGCAATTTAAATGTTTAACGACAAGTTGTATAATTGGTTTTGATGTTTGGCAGAGGAACGTATAATGTTCTACTACAGAACAACAAACTAGAAGTTATATATTTTGTACTAACGTTTTACGGAGGAACGTATAACGTTCTGTAGCAGAACGAAATTTAATGTTTATCGGCAGAACGAAATTTAAATGTTTAACGTAACAGTGATGTTTGAAGCGTCTATTTCTCATAATTCAGTGGTTGACTTATTATTGATCCTATAATATAATGGTTGATTTGTTAATTTCCCAAAAATGAACGTCCAAAAATAAATTTCTAGATTGTGGCAAAAAATGACGTCGCCCGGACTCGAACCAGAGACCTTCAGTGTGCTAGACTGACGTGATAACCAACAACCCCACGACACCTTGCTTGCTTGCTTAACCCAGGTGTCAAATATAAAAGGTAAAACGAAATGGTAGAGATCGTTCTTCTTCAGTTCTGTGTTGGGGTTTTGTCGAAATAAGCAAAAAAAATATCGTAAGAGCAGTCTCTGCTTTGTTGATAGAAGTTCATGGTTCAATTACTTGTCATGCTTGTACTTTATCGCTGGGGCTGTTCATAGTCATCCTTTCGCCTTATTTGGATGCTAAACTCTTCGATCTTCTTCTTGGTACTTTTCAGGTTTCAATTGTTCTGCTGAAGTTCTTCTCGGCTGAATTTTTGTCATGTGCTGGTAATATGGGCTTGTGTGAGTGCTGCTCAATAGCTGGTTATTTAGCTGAGAAGAGTAACGGCAGAAGTAGGTGTTTTTGGCATTAACAGATTCTCATCTTCCCCTTCTCTGTGGATTCTCCCTTTAGTTCTTTCCTCTCATTCCCTGTATCTTTCTTCTTTCTCACCTTACTTCTCCATCTGGTTGCACTCTCTCTGTATTTCTTCTCGATTCTGCTCTCTCTATTCTTCCGCACCTTAGTTCTGCTCTTCTTCCTGATTTCTTTCTGCTGCTTTCTTTCCTTTAATCTTCTAATCATGTTTTCGTCTCTATTTCTTTTATGTACTTCTGGGTGATCTTAATGGAATCTAGACCATAATTTGCAGCTGAATCTATCATTTGAACTGTTGTGTTTCACGTGTTATGATGAACCATAACAATTTTCGCCTTAATCTGTTCGGACTTTAGGATTGTAGATTCTGCTTTGCTTAGATTTTAAAGCTTGCTGTAGCACACCGTTAATTTTGCTGAATCGCTCACTTTCATTGTATGATTCTTGGTTTTCGTATTTTCATTACTTGTTTGGTTTTCTCTTCCTGGTGTTAGTGCTTTTCTCGTTCTAACGTACAAAAAATTATGAGGATAAAAAAGGGGAAAAGTGAAAACAGCTGCTTTTCTTTATAAACAACTATGCTCAATCATAATCTGAAGAGATTTCCTGTTTTAGCTACTATTGACTTGTGTTTTTCCGCAACAACATTAGTTTAGTTTTAATGTTGTTTGTGAATATGTAAGAACTAAGTTGCACAGACTTAACTGTGATGATTTAATGAAGCCCCTATGTAATAGTATGGTACTATGTCTCAATGGTGCCCCGAAATTTCAAGGAAGGAAAGTAATGCAAAATGTTGTTTGAAATGAGAGACGCACTCTTCTATGCATTTTTTGCTTTATTTTTCTATTTAAAATAGCTTTGTTGTTGAATCTTCAGGTAGGAATTGAAAATGGCAAAACAAGCTAACAACCTTTTTCTTGAAGACTGGTTGATTAGCATCAGTAGTAGCAGCAGCCTTGTCAAGTCGGGCCATTCTTCCCCCTCATCAGCACGAGCCATTATTCAAGCATGGGCAGAGCTCCGAGACTCGCTCCAGTGTCTGTCATTTCAACCTCTTCACCTTCAGTCTCTAAAGACTCTTCTTAACTCACAAACGTCTCTGCACGTTGCAGATCCTCAAGCAAAGCTCATCATTTCTATACTCTCTTCTACTAATATTTCTCTTCCTAAAGAATCATATCCTCTCTGTCTAAGGATTCTGTATATCTGGGCTAGGAAATCTCTCAGACCCTCTTCCATTATTGTTGATTCAGCTGTTAAGGTTGTCTCACACTGTTTTTCTACTCAAGTTGAAGTTAGAAAGAGTCCGTTAGTCTTTTTGGAAAGTGTTCTTTTATTGGGTGCGGTATCTTCTCTGCATTCAGCACCCGAAAGCTCCAAAATCTTGTGTGTGGAGTTGCTCGTTAAGCTATTGGAGGAAGAGTACCAGCTGATGAAACTAAATAAATCACTAATCCCAAATGTTCTTGCAGGGATTGGGTATGCATTATCTTCATCCGTAAATGTTCATTATGTGAGACTTTTAGATCTACTGATTGGAATTTGGGACAAGGTGGGTGGCCCTGCTGCTAGCGTTTCTCATGGTCTCATGATTCTACATATGATCGAATGGGTAATTTCTTGTTTGATAAAGTTTAATTCATTGGATAAATTAAATATATTCAAGCAAGTGTTCTCAGAGACTTCAAAAGAAAACTATTTTTCATTTGCTGCTCTCATGGCTGCGGCTGGATTACTTAGGGCAATCAATAGGTCTGCTATGAATAATCAACTTCAAGAAATTTCATTCAAACTAAGGATTTCTGCTGAGGACTGTATAGAATCTGTAGCAAGGGATTTAATTACTAGGGCGGATGGATTCAATAATGCTGCTAATCACCCTACAACAAGTCTTCTTCTTCAATGTATCTCTCTAGCATTATCGCGAAGTGGCTTGGTGTCATCTCGAGCCCCTTTCTTTATCTGCCTCGCTTATGCATTGTTGACAGAAGTATATCCCCTACAACGTTTGTATTCAAAGCTTCTTGAATTCTCAGCAGACAATTTGGACTGTTTAGATTTTGATCTGCTCAAAGAACATCTTGAAAGTGTTGTTTTTAAGGAAGCAGGGGCCATAACTGGTGTTTTATGCAATCAATATGCTTCAGTTGACAAAGAGAGCAAAGGCATCGTGGAGAATCTTATATGGCAATACTGCCAAGATATCTACACTGGTCATAGGCAGGCCGCTTTGCTACTTCGAGGCAGGAAAAATGAACATCTAAGGGAGATGGAGAAGATTGCCGAGTCTGCCTTTCTTATGGTTGTTGTTTTTGCCTTTGCTGTCACTAAAGATAGATTGAATTCAAAACATCCATTGGAAGATCAGATGGTGACATCAATTCGAATATTAGTTTCATTTTCTTGTATGGAGTATTTTCGACGAATCCGCTTGGCAGAATACATGGATACCATTCGAGGGGTCATTGTGAGTGTTCAGGAGAATGAGTCTGCTTGTGTTTCTTTCGCAGAATCCATGCCCTCATATAGTGACATGACAACTGGACCAGGTATAATGGAAGCATGTATTATCTTATTATTATTGTGGAAGCATGTATTATCTTTTTATTATTGTTTAATATGCGACGAGTATTTCAAACATTTTCTCTAGTCTTTTTGTTGCGACAGAAAATGAGATATCTATGGGCAGATGATGAGGTACAAACTGCACGGGTGTTGTTTTACCTACGAGTCATTCCAACTTGTATTGATCGCTTGCCCAGTCCTGTCTTCAGAAAAGTGGTTGTTTCTACCATGTTCTTGTATCCTTAATAAAGTTCATGTTTTTTTAGGAGCTTTAACTATATATCTTAGTTGTGAATTATTGATTGCTTTTTCCTTATTACCAAAAATTAGATACATGGGTCATCCAAATGGAAAGGTAGCTCGAGCCTCGCATTCTACCTTTGTGGCATTTATATCGGGAAAAGACATTGACGAAGAAAGAACATCGTTAAAGGAGGAGACTGTTTTCTTCTATGTAGAAAGATCTTTATCGGTACAGAATGCAGCTTCAATCTATGAATATTTGTAATGGAAATGTCTTCTTGTTTTTTCTTATCATTGTCTATCTTTCGCGAGACCGTTGATATGAAATTACAGATAATACAATGAAAAAGGATGTGATGTAAATGTAGGGGTATCCCGGCACTACTCCGTTTGAGGGCATGGCTTCTGGAATTGCAGCCTTGGTTCGCCATCTACCAGCAGGAAGTGCAGCCATTTTTTATTGCGTTCATTGTCTTACTGAAAAAGTTAGCAGACTTTGTAGTGAAGACTTTGGTCGCCAAGGTAACATGTGGAAGTCTTGGCAAGGAGACTCGGAACCTTCAAAGAAGATTCTAGACTTACTTTTGCGTCTTCTTTCCATTGTCGACACACAGGTGACATGCTTATAATGAATATATATTCCCATGAAGACTAGATCCATAGTAAAATTATCATGATTTTTCAGTCCTAGCAACTAGTTTAATTTGTACAGGTCCTACCGACGATGATGAAGTCAACAGCCCAACTAATTCTGCAATTACCAATGGAGGGTCAGAACGTGATTCTGAACGAGTTGCATTCGCTTGTAGCCGAGTCAGATGATGTTACAAGGAAGCCATTGTTAGTTTCTTGGTTGCAATCATTGTCATACCTTTGTTCACAGAAGAAAAGTGAAGGTTTAGGCTCCAAAAAGGATGGAAGAAGAAGATTTTATATTTCTCCATTCGTTGGAGAGTCCCTCAACCGGATTAGACATGTCGTTGCACGGCTATAAGACTTGAAAGGTACGGTCTGATTGTGTTTTGAAGACCAGTTTATTTTATTCATGATGCGCAGGGCAAATGTTTTTGATGAATTAAACTGGTCAACTTGGATTTAATCACTAAATTTAATCTGAAAGCTTGAATGTTATGCATGCGCAGATGATTGTCTTTCTTGCAACGTTTTCATGGTTTCTCATTTGTTTCATGGTTCAACAGATATCAATGTTTTGTTGGACGACATAACATTGGATTCGATTATAGACCAAAGCTAATCAAGTGATCAAACCAATCATTTGCCTTCCCTCATTACCTGTTTTTGCTACTTAATCATATGAAGCTTCATTTTCGTCGGCATTTATAGGTGTGAGACAAGAATACATGCACAATTGACTTCAAAAAGTCGAGTGTATTTATGTGACACCAGGGAAACAGGTTAGCAAGTTTGTTCATTCAAACCACAAACTAATTTGGGACAAAAGTTGTTCCAAAGAATTTAATGTTTTCATCCATTATTTTTGCTCCAATTATTCAATTCATGGGAAAGTGCTATATAGTCTATGTATTTAAGAATCAGGGGCATCTATTACCTCAGAAACAACAAGAGTACAATTTTAATCTTTTTCTGGTTGACTCAACTCACTCAATTTGGTGTACAAACTTAATAGACTATCTTTTAGTCTTCCTTGTGAACAATATTTATGATGACTTGAGCTTTTTTGATAACCAGACAATATTGTTTAAAACAATGTCTGACTCAGTTTGGTTCAACTTCATGATTTCGAGAATCTAGAATCAAATCTAAAACAAAGCAGACAAAATTCGTTATAGTTGACTCTGAGAATATATTCTATAAAGATTTATGATGGAACCTAGTGGAAGAAAAACTTAAGCAGACAGTGAGCAGCATTCATGGCTCGTGGCCGCTCATGTCACTGTACGAAACAGGTTTTGTTCATAGGGGGAACTGATACAACTTCAGCTTCACTGAAATGGGCGATGCCGGAACTTATAAAAAATAAAGAAAAGCAAACGAAGAGCAGGAGCAGGAGAAAGTGGTCGGAAAAGGAAATCCGGTTGAAGAATCCAACATTGTTAGATTACCATACCTACAGGCTGTTGTGAAAGAGGCGCGGTGTGAGATTCTGGGTTTGCCCAGAACATGTTGTCCATGACTGCCTCTACTGACTGCTTTCACGGTGAGAGAGCCTATTCAACAAGACCCTTTTCTTCTACCTCGAAAGGCTCAACAAGATTCAAAAATCGCAGGCGTCATAATCACGAAGGAATCTTAGATTGTCGTCAATATCTGGGCAATCGGGAGAGACCCAAAATATTGGGACAATCCAGACTCCTGGCCGGAGGGATTTCTGGGTTCAGACATCGTAGTGGGAGGAAGAAACTTCTAGCTTTTACCGTTCAGAAGAAGAGCGTGTCCAGGTCAGCCATTGGCAATTTGAATGGTTCATCTGATTCTTGGTTCGCTAGTTCACTTTTTCGATTGAAAGGTCGAAGATGGGGCCGAACGAGAAGCCATGTACATGGAGGAGATGTTTGGAATCACCTCGGAAATGGCTAACCCGCCACGAGCTGTTCCTCTGATTGCCTGAACTCCATAACAAATCTCGTACAACATCTAATCTTTACACATACAAAATAAAATATCGTGATTCCTCTCTTTCTTGTTGATCTGGGTCCATCAGTCCTCGTCGGAAGTCCTACCACCCAAGATTTTCTCAGCATCCAAACAGTCTAAAATGAAAGTGGCAACAGCCATAACCAGTCTGGTGGGAGAATTGACAACTGAGACAAGGAACAGCAAATAATAGATCTTCACTTGAGAACTATCCTTTCTCTCGTTCGGTCCGGTTTGGTCCAAAGCTTTGTAAGGTAGATAAATTACAGGAAGGACTACATGAATGAATCAGGGATTGAGAAGAATTCCCCTGTTCTTATCATCTCCTCTGTTTTTCTATGCTCTTCTAAACTTTGAGTGTCTCAAAAACAAATTAATTTTCGCTATAATCTAATTTCCTTCCACAATCATCAGTATTTCAGGCAGTGAAATAAATTTTAAGAAATAGTATATCAAAACATATTTGGAACCGATGCGTTCATAGTCTTGTTCGAGATATTCATTCTCTACAATATTGTTGAACATTCAAATCCCATATCTAAGTATGAAACTTGAACTGCCGGAAACAGAACATAGTTCGTGTCTTATAATCTTATCTATCAACTTATTCTATCATTTGAATCCAATTACACACCCCAATGGAAACAATCACAACATACATGCAATATAAATTCAAATTTTTCTCGAACAGCACCAGAGATAGGGACAAGAGAGATGACTACAAACCGATAATTAAGAGTTCCGTGAGGAGCCTCGCCGCAACAATAACTCCATGAATATGGCATTGGAGAAACATTTTTAGCTCCATCAATTGCTTGTTGCTCCTACTGACATTCTCAGAGTCTCACAGCCACACCTTCTTGTCCATCCTCATGAAATCACATTGCTTGCCAGTATTCCGCACAATTAGACGCTATAATTCAAAAATCTGGTCGAACTTCAAATGGAGAGAGCAGGCAGTCTTTGTTCAATTGAAGTGAACTTCTCAAGCAAAGCCAGCTCGATGCAGCTGAATCTTATGCAACAAAGTCAAACTACAAAAAAAAAACTTCAACCAAAACCTGGAGGCACATCGGGATCTTCATCGCTACCATCAGGGAGTAGCTTGCTCTCCATGTTGGCAGAAAAGCCAGGTGGTACTCCAACCTCATCATCATCTACCTCAAATATATCCTTGGATTGGTGTGTTTTTTCTAGCTGTTCGCCAAGCTCTTTTGCTGGATGAATATCAGGCAGGATAGTCTCTTTTTGCTGTTGCTCAAGGTGATTATTCTCATGATTTCCGGAAAGAAAGAAACCTGGTGGTTCTCTAGGTTCATTATTGGAGAGATTATCATTAACTTTACCAACCGAGGGAATTTTGTAACTATCATTATTATCAGGTTCCTTTCGAACTACGGCTGAATCATTGGCAGAAGATCCACTTTCATCATTAGCTATTGGATTCGCCAACTTATTGTATACAGATTGTACTGTCTCTTGGATTTCAGCTTTCATGCCATCATCTGATCTGATAATCCCCCATATACTTTCTGAAACCTTCTCCATTAGCTTATCCCTGTAGTAGAATTGAACACATCAAAATAAATTTCCTCAACTTCAACAGAATTTGCTCATTTGTTAGTTAATCAAGCTTCCAACAAAGAGTTAAAAGTGGAAGAAACATGGATTATGGGACATTATTTGAACAACTAAACATAGCAACTCCTGTCCTCAATCCAGAACACTAACACAATGTTTCCTCCTTGTATAGTAACACTAAAAACAATCAATAAGTAAATTATTAGAGGTTGTAGAAACTGCAGAATTATACCACTCCTCCCTAAAAATCTTTTTATTTTTACCATCCATCGAAGGAGTACAGAACGAAGTAAACACATGTCGTGTGACAGGTATTTCCCAAATTAATCAGATTCTTCAGCTTCAAACAATTTTAACTAGGTTTGAGGAAAAAAGATGCTAGATACTGATATTCAAACCAACTACTTCATCACAAATAATGCAAGATCTTCACTAACCAAGAGTTGAGATTCTACAAAGTCCAGCAACACAGTTAGCAGATTATCAGTAAAATAGATGATAAAAACCTACCCAACCTCCTCATATATAGCATCAGAAATCTGTCTGGGTTTCAAATTTTCAGCACCACTGCGATTAAGTACTATTGACTGTTTCGCTATCAAAACTATTTGATCACGCAATTGCTCCTGCAATTAAAAAAAAAAACTTTTTTTCTTCAAAACGTTCCATTTGTAGGAAAAAGAACATAATGTAAAGACGGAAAGAAGATCAAATCATCTTCTAATTCAAGTTATTCGCAATGTCAACTGCTATCATATAGAATACAACTTCGGGACCGCGTTAAGTCAGAAAGAAATTGAAAAAACTAAATAAGCAGATAAAATCGAAAATCGAACAGCAAAAACCCTAACAATACAGATTAAAGAGAGTAATCAATACGTTTTCTTTAAGCTTCCGGATAATCTTGAGGCGTAGCTTATCGAAGTCGCCATCGTCTTTAAGCTTAGCTACGACCTCGTCTTTCCCGATATTCTGCCTTTCCTCCATCGATATCAATTTCCATTACCTCCCTCAACATCACCACTTGTTTTTCTTTATCGTAACTTGGGGAAGAATAATTTGGGCTGATTGGCCCATAAAGATCACCAGCCCATTACTCAATCATGGTTTAACTAAAAATTTTAACAAACATGGTTTAACTTCATGATTCGAATGCGTTGTTTCATCCTTAGTGTTTTTTGGCGGTCATGACTAACCAGTCCTTCAAAGTAGAGTTGTAAAATTGCCCCATCAGCTTCAATTATTGGGCTCACCAGCATGTCTTAGGCCTGCCCACCCTTGTAGGCTGAACGAGTCAACTTTGAGGTAAGTGTCCTTAACAACTATGGGTGCCTCAATTAATGTAGACACGTACCATGTCAGAAAAACAAGAGAAAATGACAAATCAACTATCGTGATTTAAGGACAATGACAAGTCAACCACTGTGATTTATTTTCTAACAAGTTAACCACCCACGTATGGTAAAATGATAAATCCACCATCGCTGTCCGCTAAACAGCTGACGGCGTTCAGGACCCAAGCCACCCCACCCAATCATTTTCCCTTTAAAAAAAAAGGGAAAAAGAAAATTAGGGCTCTCAGTCTCGACTCTCCCTTCCCGATTCTGAAACATACACTAAACCTAGCGATTTGTGAGAACTGAAGCGAGAAGAGAAAGGTATTTTGGCGAAGTTGAAGCATTTGTTGTCAAGAAAATGGGGCATTGGAGTGCTTGGAGTGTCGAAGAAGCTGATATTAACCGTGAAGCTGTAGTGGGCCCTTCAGAGATATTATTGGCGAATGAAAACGAGGTACGTGGAATTGGAAATGAAGTTGTAATTGTGTTGCATTCTGTATCTGCAAGTCTAAATGAAGAGGACAATGAGGACCTCCGATCAGTGTGCCAATCCACTAGTGATGAAGACATTAACATGGCACAGAGTAGGTCTATACGCCAAGCAGAAGCACAATGCAGCTACGTTGGTATGGGCCTTGGCAAAAAATACAGTTTATTGAAGAAAATTAGAGAAGAAATTGTTGATTATGCATTGAACAATGGGTACGACATAAAATTCACCCATAGTGATGCTCATCGGTTGAGGGCTGTTTGCCAGGAAGGATGCACATGGAGGATGCACGCGTCACAAATAGAACGTGAAATGACGTTTCAAATAAAGCAATACAACGACCTTCACACTTGCTCCCGAAAGATGGAAAGCCGCCATGCCACTGCCAAATGGGTGGCAACGTATTACTTAAACAGATTTAAAAGTCAGGCCGATTGGGACATATCTTCCATAATTGACACTGTCAAGAAGGACGTCAACGTCAACATCACACCTAGCCTTGCGAGAAGGGCAAGAAATGCGGCAAAAAAAATTAACGAAGGTGATGGCAATGAGCAATATAAGCTCATATGGTCCTATGCTGAGGAGATTCGGAGGTCGAATCCCGGAAGTTCACTGCGTGTTGACCTTGATATGAGTGTATTTAAAAGGATGTACATGTGCATGGATGCATGCAAGAGGGCAGTGTTGAACTGTGGTAGACCGGTTATTTGTTTAGATGGCTGCCACTTGAAGGGAGTGACTCCGGGCCAACTGCTTACTGCTGTCACCATCGACGGGAATGATGGTATGTATCCGATTGCTGTAGCAGTTGTAGAAGCAGAAAATAGGGATTCATGGAGGTGGTTTATAGAACTGTTGCTAGACAATCTAAACACCCCATTTGGCAATGGATGGACAATTATTTCTGATCGACAAAAGGTGTTATGCATTGCTTTTGAATTATGTGTTTATGTTATGCATGTTTTTTCCAATGTCTGTCTCATATTATGAATGTTTGTAAGGACTAGTGCCAGCTGTGAGAGAGGTGGCATGGCAAGCAGACCAACGGTTTTGCATCCGATACCTGTATGCCAATTTTCAAAAACAATTTAAAGGCAGGTTGTTGAAGGATGCAATGTGGGCTGCATCAAGAGCCACAACAGTGAGGCAATTTGAGAAAGAGATGGCCAAGTTATTTGTCCTTGACCCGGCGGCCCATGAATATCTATGCGGAATAGAGTTGACCTGCTGGGCCAAACATGCTTTCTCTTCCATCCCAAAGTGCGACATAAGCCTCAACAACCTCAGCGAGTCCTTCAATGCCTGCATCCTACCAGCCCGGAACAAACCAATTCTAACTATGTTCGAGATCATTCGAAAGGGCATCATGGGTAGGATCGTGAAAAAAAATGAAAAAATGGCTCGCTCGACCGATCTGTTGTGTCCAATGATTAACAAACGGCTCGCCAAAGTCCAACTTGCCAGTCGAAATTGGAGTCCCCAATTTGCAGGAGCGGCCATGTTTGAGGCCAGCAAAGGTACCGACATGTACTCTGTCGATTTGGACAGATGTACTTGTACTTGTAACCGGTGGGAGTTGACCGGCATCCCGTGTGTCCATGCAATCCCGTGCATTCACTTCATGAGGAGATCTCTTGAGGAGTTTATGCATTGGTGCTATCACCGGGAAACATACATGGTGATGTACTCCCATTTTCTCTCCCCCCTCAATTGCCCAATCGAGTGGCCTCCTATGACGAATCTTGATCCAATTAGCCCACCGCCGTATAAAAGGCTTCCAGGCAGGCCCCGTGTACATAGAATACGGGATGTGGATGAGGCTCCAAGCCGGACAGTGCTTACCAGAAGACATTTAAACGTGCATTGTGGTCGGTGTGGGGGTGTGGGGCACAATGCCCGCACGTGCGAAGGGGGAGGCGAGTCTAGTGCAGGGGCAGGCAGAGGCAACAGAGGGGCGGCTAGAGCCAGAGGAAGAGGCGGCAGAGGAAGGTCGGATGACACATTTATGGGTTTCAGAGTCCCCGAGACAGCTCCCAATAGAGTTCATGAGACGCAGGTCAGCGCATTATCGCATTATGCTTTTAATTGATATTTGAACTATGCTCATTTCCTTTGTAATGTGGTCTGCAGGAGTTTGATGCGGAAGGTTCTCCCACACCAACGTATACAAATGTGGACCTTAACCTGCCGTGATATAACCCTTTTTGCTTGCAACAAATGTACATGACAATCAAATGCCATTGATGTAATTATTTTGTTGAAAATAAAATTAGTTTGATAGACTTGCCAATTTTTTAAAAATTTGAACAAAATGTCCCTTATTTCTTTACTCCCACATAGTTATTCTCGTACATCTTGCACAAACATCCCAAGCAATTCCAGTATCATCCAAACATCTCATTCATCCACTAAATGTAAACTTACACCTAACCTGCCAACATATCATTGACAACTTGACATACATTTTAACGTACAAGTACATAAAATCAACTAAACTACGCATTCTTCTTCCTGGGCTGTTTGCGACGCAAATCCATGAGCAGAAACGACAAGTGTATGTCAAAGGCTACTTTCTCAGCTCGGGCGAACAACGGACCCTCATACTGAAAGGTTGGAGGTTCGTGCTGGTGGAATTGTTCCTTAATGTGGCACTCTGATATCACCCTCATCCCCTCAGGGGTACACCGAAAGATGCCGAACGGCCTGTAATGCAAAGGGAACAAGTGCCAAGCAATTACGTGGAAAGCAAAATTAAGAATTTACACTAGGAAAACTACATATCGCTGTTTGTCAGTGGGAGCTACGATAATGGAGATTGATTCTCGTAACAATGTTTGGTAAGTGAATTGCATGTGCAGATCAATGGACGACATAAAACACTCATGTTTCGGTGTGACTGCAATGTGAACAATACATTATATGATCTCAGTAAACATTAACACCAATCTGGAGAAACGACATGATTACTTACATGAATCCATCCAAGTGTGAGTAGATCGTGTTGCTGTTGATAATGGAAAACTTCTGTGTCTGCTTCTGGCGTCGTATAGCACTGCATATAAGTTTGGATGAGTACGAAGATAAAATCTTATACACTAACACCCAAAAAAGGCCTCTCACCGTATCTGGCGTTCCTTTCTGGTATGGGAAGATGAGTTCAGTGACGAGGTATGTATTGTCGGTCAGCTTTCCTGCAAGAATTGTGCATGTCTCCAAGTTCTTTCGAGTATTTGCCCAGACATATTCTTGGAACTTACTCATCAAATCATGAGCCTGCAACAAACGATCAGCGTAACCATGAATGAACACACATATATACCAAAATGAAAGACATACCATGCGCAAAATTTTAAGGGGCGGCGGCCTGAGAGGCACGGCTGGAGGAGTTTGTAAGCGGCTTCCGACAGGTTCGCTACAAATTAACAACACGTCAGTACATGAAAGACAAATAAAGTAAAAATTGGAATTCACATTCAACGAAATTAACTTACAATCAGAATGTCGCATCTGGTGCGTCCGGGGAGGATGATGCACTTCCTGAATGGGTTGATTGCCTCTCCCCTTGCTTAAGTGCTGCCACCATCTCACGATGCCACTCCGTTGCTTGCATATGCCACTGTTGGGCTTGCACATGCCACTGTTGTTCTATACCCCACCTCTCTTCTGCGAGTTGGGCCGCTTCTTGTATTTGGCCTTGTTGCATTTGTATCTGGTCTGCCATCCCTCACATTTGGGTCATGGACATATTATGGAGCTCCTCCATCTTGCTCATCCAGTTGAGCGTCTCATCAGGTATCGAACTAAAGTCAAATGACTGAGGAGGAGGCAGTAGTGCATACGAAGGGACTGAATGCGAAGGCCCTGAGCTAGGTGGATGTGCTGCTCCCTTCTTCCCCTTACGGAACCATTTACCTTCTGTTTGGGTGATACCCATTCGATCCAATAATGAATTGTTGTACATGTTATTGACCGACTCTTCAATTCTTGGCTCGTTCTCCGGGATGGGGACCCCAAACTGCTCAACGATCCTCTGGATTAGCAAGTTGTACGACAGGGACTTCGCCGAGTTGTTGAGCACGTCTTGCATGTTGCTCACGATTATATATCCAATGTCCACCTTTTTTCCCGTAAACACCTTCTCCAGCATATAGAGATCCATGCTGGTAACAAGGTCGCGATGCCCATCTTGAGGCAAAATGGTGTACGTCATGATCAAGTGGATTAATTGGGCGAAGGCATTCAACTCCTTTCCCTTTGGCTTGCTGTACTCGACAACCTTGGGATCCTGGTGCAACAATTTAAGCACCGCTAACCCACTTCCTTGTTTTACAAATGGTGGCTCTCGAGCCATATGATAATATTCCTCGCTTGGCTCATCCAGTACACATCCCAGCATCATGTTTACATCGTTGGAAGTGAAACTCAACTCCCTTCCAAAAACGTACGTATGCACCTCCAATGGTTTAGTGGATATTCGCAAATTTGCGTAAAACAATCTTATAACTCTCTCGCAGTAACTGCCCCTCAACTTGCACAACCCGGCTAATCCAGCAGCTTCAAGCATACGATCAATTCCCATTTCTGCGAAAGAGTCCAAATCTACTATTTTGGACACAATAATTCTACGATGTTGTATATCTTTTAAATACCGTGTTTTGCAATTAGCGTTCCAGAATAAATCTTCTTCAAGGTCAGCGGTTACTTCCACTTCCGCAGTTTGAATGGGTTCAACGGCCTCCACTGTTGCCTTCCGACGCTTTGACTTCAATTTCTTAGGCCGCGATTCCATGCTGATCGTTGAGAGTAATTTGCCAACAGCCTGCAGTATAATAAAAAATACAATCAAACAAAAATTTGTGAATAATAAAACATCCTAAATCAACAAACCACCAAAAAATAGACAGAGTGCAGTTTCATAAATCAACAAACACAATTTACCTTTAGCCAATGGTACAAGCAGTTTCATAATTGGAACTAGTGTATCGAGTTTCTTCGTACCATTATCCATTAGAATTGCATTTTCTAGCAAACAAACCCAATCTGATATTTTGCTTTTAACAAAACTAAAAATAACTAACAAACCCAATCTGATCTTTTGTTTTTAACAAAACTAAAAATAACTAACAAACCCAATTTAACTAACAAACAAAATAACAAGGAAATTACCACAAAAATAGACGCAGTGCAGGATCTACTACAGAAAACTAACACTCTATCAAAGAAAGGCGAGAGAAAGGCGAGATCCGAGAGATAGGCCATTCATTGGTTGGCGTCGCGTGGTCGTCGCCGTTCGGTGGTTAGCGTCGCGTGGTCGTACCCTTTCGGTGGTTGGCGTTGCGTGGTCGTCGCCATTCGGTGGTCGGCCTCATGTGCTCGTCGTCGCCGTGCGGTAGTCGGCCTCAGGTGGTCGTCGCCGTGCGGTAGTCGGACTCGTGTCCGATTGGGGGAGAGTGGGAGAGCCGATTGGGAGGGAGAGAGAGCAAAGGGTCAGTAGGGGGTAGGAGATGCAATAATGAGCCCTAATTTTAATTTTCCCTTTATAAAAGGAAAAATGATTGGGGTGGGATTGGCGTCCAGGCATAAAATGGCAGGGCCCGTCAGCTGTTTAGCGGACAGCGATGGTGGATTTGTCATTTTACCATACGTGAGTGGTTAACTTGTTAGAAAATAAACCACAGTGGTTGACTTATCATTGAGCTCAAACCACGATGGTTGATTTGTCATTTTCCCAAAAAACAATAAAGGAAGGATCATACAAAGTAGCTCAAACTTTAACTTCAAGCCACTAGCATTTCAACAAATGTTCATACCAATTCTATGACTTTTAATCATATAACACATAATGTTATGACTAAGTCATTTATTTTTGTAAATTAAATGAATGTGCTATTTTTGTAAATTAAATGAATGTGCTCGGGGAAATATTTGTTAGTTTTCGTTTTCTATGAACATTATTATTTCTCTCCTAAAATATATAATAATAGTTAAATATTTTGACAAATACTATAGCGATAAAGAAACCAATTCTATGATGTTATTTATCAAATTTATTTAAGTCGTCACATTATTTGGATATGGGTAGTGATAGACTTTTAATTTTATAGTCTAATTTTTCCTTCTGACATTTCACTTAAGAGGCAATAATTAATTTGTGTAAATAATTCAAATAAATTATAAATAATTAAAATAAAATATTAATTTAACTAATTAATGAGCATCTGTAAATTAGAGAATAAATCTAATGTTAGTATTATGATATTTACTAACTCTTCTACTACATTTAAATAATCATATTTTTAATTTTGGGAAATTAACAAATCAGCCACTGTATTTCATGATCAATGATAAGCCGACCACTAACATGTTTTTGCTAACAACTTAACTACTGAACTATGAGAAAATAGATGCTACGAACATCGTTGTTACATTTTTCGTTAAACAATTAAATGTCGTTATGCGGCAAAACCATATATGTTCCTCCGCGGAACGTAAGTGCTAAATACGAAACTGCTTGTTTGTTGTTCTTTCGTGGAATGTCATACATTCCTCTGCGAAAAATTGACGTTCTGCAGCGAAACTTCATACATTCCTTTGCAGAAAGTTGACTGCACAAGTAGAATGCACGTTTGCTGATATGAGTCTTGGCAAAAAGTATAGTTCACTGAATAAAATTAGAAAAGAAATTGTCGAGTATGCATTGAAGAACGGGTACGGGATGAAATTCACTCACAGTGATGCTCATCGGATGAAGGGCTGCCTACCAAGAAGGATGCATGCCTAAAAAATGCAATGTAAAATGATATTTCAAATAAAGTGCTATAACAACGTTCACACTTGCTCAAGAAAGATAGAAAGTCGCCATGTCTCTGCCAAATGGGTGGCAGTGCATTACTTGGACAGATTTAAAAGTTAGACCGACTGAGACATTTCTTCCATAATTAAGACAGTCAGGAAGGACTTTAACTTCAATAATTGGCTTGCCAGAATACAACCTGCAGGTCGCAATTGGAGTCCCTAGTTTACAGGAGCTGCCCAGTTTGAGGTTAACAACGGTAACGAACAATACCATGTTGATTTGGACAGGAGTACTTGGAACTGTTACCGGTGGGAGTTGACTGGCATCCCGTGTGTCCATGTAGTCCCATGTATGCAATTCATGAGGAGATCTCCTAAGGACTTTGTGCATGAGTGCTACTACCGGGAAACATACATTACTATATACTCCCACTTTGTCCGACTTGTCAATGGACAAATCATGTGCTTCCAATGACACATTTTGATCCAATTACGCCACCCCATTTAAGAGACGTCCTGGAAGGCTGTGAAAACAAAGAATACGGGATGTGGACGAGGCCCCAAGCCAGATAATGCTACTCAGGAGATATCTAAACATGATGTGTGGTCAGTGTGGGGGCATAATTTAAGCACGTGTGAAGGCCCAGAGTCTAGATCATATGGCAGCCACTGGTCTAGAGGCAAAGGCGGCAGAGGAAGGTTAAAAGGTAGATTTATAGGTTTCAGTGTCCCTGAGACAGCCCCTAAGACAGTTCCTGACATAGTCCCCTACACAATTCCCAAGACAGTTCTCGACATAGTTCTCAAGACGCAGGTGAGAACATTATTGCATTTACATTTTCATGTGTTACATTTTAAACTATGCTAATTTTAGGCAATGTGTTATGCAGAATTATGATGCGCAAGGTTCACAAACAGAAACAAACACAGATGTGGACCTTAAGCTTCCTTGATTAGAAAAGATAACACTCAATCAAAGTGACTATTGACTATGCATCGAAACCAGATACACATAATCTACAATAGTTTATTCGATGTATTCTATTGTAGATGATGTATATTTGGTTTCGAAGCATAGTTAATAGTCACTTTGATTGTGTGTTGTCTTCTCTAATCAAGGAAGATTAATGTACATTCACGTTTCTTTTTGTTTGTTGTCCTCAACAATGATTGTGATGTAGCGGCATCCTGGGAGGTTGCGTAAACAAAGAATATGGGGTGGATATTCTGGTTTGTGTCTGTAATACACATATGCACGATATGATTGTAATTGATGATGAAATTTTGAATCTGTACTCCATTTTGAATATGTACTTCATTTTGAATTTGTAAACAAAATTTTAAATATGTACTTCAACCATAGAATGTCTTACATTCTGCAGCAGAACGACGTGTTTGTGCGACGGAATGTCAACTTTTCGCGGTGGAACGTCAACATTCCCCTGCCTTGTATTCAATTTCTCTTTTAATCTGTACTTCATTTTGAATCTATACTTTATTTTTAGTCAATTTGTCTTTCAAAAAATTAAAAATTTTGCAAGAATTTCCCTTATTTTTAGTCTATCTCCCTATGTGACATTATCAAAAACCATATATTATTCAAGCCAGATATTTTTCAAATAGATATTATCCAAGTAAACAAAACAAAACATAAATATCAACATATACTATCCAAATAAACTAAGTAAACATAGAAAGTGAATTAATTTTTTATTATGTACAACAAAATGAGTATCTAAATTTGTATCCCTACACATTTCAACTACCATAAGCCACCTTTTGCTAGGTTTCTTCTACAATTTTTGTGATCTCACAACTGCAGGTCCATGTATATGTTGGACGCTTTGGCGAACAACGGACCTTTTGCAGGTACATCATCATGATGGTGGAAGTCGTCCTTCTTTTTGTGATCTCAGATCACCCCCAACCCCTCACTCGTACACCGAAAGATTCTGTGTGGGCTGAAATGCAAAGGAAAAAATCAGCATATAAGCAAAAAGTAATATGAATTTACACAAGGGAAAAGATATACCACTCTTTGTCAGTTAGCGCTACGACTATCGAAATTGCTTCAGGTAGCAATAGTTGGTAAGGGTAGTGAGTGTGCAAGTCAACGGACAACATAAAACATGCTTGCTTTGGTGGGAATGAAATGCAAAAGAAATGCGCATTAGAACTGTTGAATCATGAATGATAAACTAGAAAACCGAGATGTTTACTTACATGAATCCTCCATAATGTTAGTAGAGATTTTCCCATTTGAACTTGAAAGTATTCTTTTTCATTCAACGTATAGCACTACATACAAAGAACTTAACGCAAGTATGAGTACTAGGAAAACATTTTCTCAACTACTTAATGTAACAGAATGTAATTCTCATTGTGTTTGCCATCCTTTCTTGCTCTGGGAAGATGATCTGAGTGATGTTGTACTCATCCTAGACCAGCTTTCCCAAAAGAATTGCACACGTCTCCAGGTCTTCCGAGTATTTCCAGCAACATACTTCTTAAAAAGATCCATAAGTTGACCTGACTGTAAAAAATATTGTCAAGAGACCGTCAGACTAATAAGACATGAATAAGTGCAGACACACGTAGATAACCAATTCAAAGATGTACCACACACACAGTTTTAAGTGGTAGAGGCTTCGATCCACTCGATGCGACTGTCTCTTGCACCTTGGCAAGCACAGCAGGAGGAGCAGGTTGGCCTCTGAGGGCAATGGTACTACAAATTTCAGACACGTTATTACATCGCATACAAATAAAGTAAATAATGAACTTTGAGTAAAAAGTAAATAACTTACAAGTAGTCTATGTCTTCCGTTGCTGAAGAGGACAATGGAGAGGACGCTGGAGAGGTTGTTGAAGGGGCTGCTATAGGGACTACTTGAGGCTATTGGAGAGGATGGTGGATCCATGTAGTCCCATGTACGCAATTCATGAGGCTACTGGAGAGGATCCATGTAGTCCCATGTATGCAATTTATGAGGAGATCTCCTAAGGACTTTGTGCATGAGTGCTACTACTGGGAAACATACATTACTATATACTCCCACTTTGTCCGACTTGTCAGTGGACAAATCATGTGCTTCCAACGACACATTTTGATCCAATTACGCCACCCCATTTAAGAGACGTCCTGGAAGGCTGTGAAAACAAAGAATACGGGATGTGGACGAGGCCCCAAGCCAGATAGTGCTACTCAGGAGATATCTAAACATGATGTGTGGTCAGTGTGGAGGGGTTGCTCAACCCCATTCTTTGCAATGCTATAACATCTCATGATGGCACTCCTCTGCTCGCTCCTCCATTTTTTTTTTTGCATTTGGAGTAGCCCCATTTGATGTTGCTCCTCCATTTTTTTCATTTGGAGCAGCTCCATTTGATGGTGCTCCTCCATCATTTGTATTATGTGCAGCCCCATTTGATGGAGCTCCTTTATCCGGACAAGTCGGTCCATTATCATGCGCATATAGCCAGAACTCTCCTTAGGCATCAATGTAAAATGAGATGACCGAGGAGGGGGCAGAGTCATCGGCTGTGCAGCATTATCCTCTATGTGCTGCAGAGGTGATCCTGGAGGCTGTTCCTTTGAAGGGGCTGGAGACTGTTGTAATATCCCGATCTTCCACAATATAATTTAATAAAGGGAATAAGAAAGTAATATTGGGTAATTGGACTATTTGGATATTTATCGGGATATTACCAAGGACGTACCCCGATATTTTCCCCGTCTTTATTAATACTATGAATTTTGTAAAAACTAAATACATTATATTACGACATTTACCAAAATTATACCACATAAATAATTGTGATTTAATTTAAGAGAATAATTATGGAGTGGATTAATTAATATTAATTGAACTGGTTTGGTTCGGCTCGGTTTGAATAAAATTAAGTAGCCCGGTTCTTGATTAAAATGAAAAGAGAGTAATTAAAATTAAGATGCAAATATAATCAAGAATGAGATGATTGGTGGAGAATTAAAATGAGATAAGAATTAAAATTAAAAGGGAAATTTATGGGTGATTTGGGGAGTGAACTGGCTCAGCAAAGAACCAGTTCAGGAGGCTCTCTAGCTGGTCCGGTTCGTCATCTAAAGGGGGAAGAAATTTTGTGGCCTTCGGCCATTTTCGCGAAATGCCAGGGGAGAGCCGAGAGAGAGAGATCGAGTGAGAGCTGAGGGAGATCGAGAGGAGGCGCGAGCGTTTGGACGATGGCGAGCTCGGGCTCGGGTGCATGTTGTCCGGCGAGTGGCGAGATTGGGTGGCAGCTTCGCGAGTCGCGACTAGGGCTCGAGATTGGGGGTTCTGCCATGGCGATTTTCGGTGATGAATTGCGGTACGTTTGGTCAATTCCTTCCCCCTTTCACATTTCTGTTGTTTGGTCGCCAATTGGAGCGATTTTAGTGTCAATTTACGATCGGCAGTGGCGATGTTCGCGTTCGATAGGGGGATTTTGGTCAGATTGCAGTCGGGCTTTGGCTTGCTGCCTGGTGGTTCTATTGTGAACCCGGTTCGTGAATTAAGTTCTGCCGACATTTATTCATCAAGCATTTTAGCGTATTACCCAATTATTTCCTGCAATTATTCTGCCCGTTTTTGACTGCCACTACCCTTTGTCGCCAAGACAGCTGTGGGTGTAAGGAGGGGTCCTTCTGAGGCAGTTGGGAAATAAATTCCCTGTCTTGGTGCTGTCTTCGGCTGAGAAAGAGTAAGAAGGTGAGAGCAGAAGGCCGAGAGGAGAAGCTCCTGCTCCTGGCCTCGGGTGCGCTTCTCGGATGCTTCAAGTATTGGAATGGAAGAACTTATGTGCTGAACTTCTACTGACGTTGGGTAAGGAAATTGAGTAGTCTTGGCCAAGGGAGGCCTTACACCACAAGTAGAGTCATGTTTGTTTTCCCTTGTTTAGATTCCTTGCATTTTCATTGATTGAATCCTATGATTGTGCCTTTGGTCAATGGTTGGTTTGAGAAAGTCCCTGTTTGGTAAGCTTGTGAGCGGATTTGTGTTGAGTTACAGTAAATGAAGGGAAGAAAATGATGGTTCCAAACTGTGAACTACTTGTTGTACCTTGGTTGTTTAATTCATATGATCGACGTGCTTTAATCTTCATGTCCTTCATTCTTAAGCATAGCAAATTCTTAGATAAGCCTGATTAAAACATAGAATGAAATAGTTGTTAACTTTCTATTTAAATTCAAGCATGTTTAATATCTATCTAGCTATTGTTGTTGCTCCAAATCTTTTCGAGTTTAATATCTTGAACGTTGTTGTTCGTCCTTTGTACTTTCACTGCTGTAATTCCTGCCAAAATAGAGCATGTATGCACATTTTTAGTTAACTGTCATATATCGTTGCTTACTATCATGTATGCATGTTCATTACGCTGCTGTATATTGTTAATATTGTTAAGTTATGTCGGTTTTGAAGCACATTAATACGTTCTAATTATTGTCAAATTCGCTGCTGTTCTGGATTTAATTTTCTGTCAAAATAGAATGCACGCATGCTAGATTTATTCGCTGTTATGTTTCAGAATTTGCTATCAAACTAGGATGCACGTATGCTAGTTAAAATAGCTGTTGAATTCATTGCTGTTCTGTAATTGATTTCCATAAATTTCAGAGTATGTTAGCTTGTTTTAGTTGTCGCGAATTCATTGTTGTTTCGCTACTGTTCTGTAGCTATTTTCCATCAATTTCAAAGCATGATCAGTACGTTTTAATTGCTATGACCTCGCTGCTGTTTTGGTTTTCGTTTTCTGTCAATTCGGAGCTATATTTGTACGTTTGAGTTGTTGGAAACTCGTTGTCAAGTAGCTGATTATATGCTTTTATTTTCTGTTAGGATTCAGAACATATAGCAGGTTTTATTTCGCTGCTTATATTCGCTGTCAAATGATAAAGCACGTATGCATGTTTTCATTCGCTGCCTCATTTAGTATTCGTTGTCAATTCATGAAGCACGTTGCATGTTCAATTTCACTGTCATATTTTGTATTCGCTGTCAGATTATAAAGCATGTATGCATGTTGTTCATTTGCTGTCATATATTTTGTAGTTCGCCATCAAATTATAAAGCACATATATGTCGTTTTAATTCGCTGTAGACTTCGTATCTTACGGTTGATATCAAAGCATCGTAGCATGCTTTATTCGTAGTTACTTGTTATTATTTATAGTTTGAATTCAAACCATGATAATTGTTTTTAAGACATTATTGGTTCGTTGATATACGCTGTGAATTTCCAGTGATTCATTAAATATATTAGTCGTTATAATTGCTAGTAGAATTGTTGTTCTTCTACTGTTAACTTCCGCAGGTTTTGATATTCGTTAGTGTGGTTGTTGACTATATTACTTAATGTGTACATGATTATTTCCTGCTACTGTGGAATTCGTTGTTTTGCTGTTGAATTTTTGTCAAAATTCCGTGATTCATTTCCGTAGTGTATTCCTTCTATATTATAGAAATATTGGTAGTATGGACTAGTGAATTCATTGGATGAATGATATCATTGTGTTTCTATTGTTCGTATTGCATCATAGTGCATTCATGATAATAGATATCATAGGAAATACCACGAAAAGGGTTGGTATTCATTGTGAGAAGAAAATGAAGAAAAGAAAAGAAAGTAAGGGAATTGTAGGTCGGGTTAATGGTTCGGATCTAACCGGTAGACTCGGATAGAATTTAATCTGCCCACATTGGGTTTGAAACCTTGTCTACTCGAGGGAGTTAGACGCCGATTCCCCACCATTACCCACCAGGGTCCTCCAATCTTTCAACTCGATCTAGGAGTTTATGTTATATGTAACCGTGAGTAAAGAACAGTTTGGGGCGGATCTGCTTCTGACATAATGAGTTAGAGACATTCATATTGCATATCTCAATTCCTTACTAAGCCCTTGGGCTTACAGCTTACTTGTGGTGTAGGTGATCGTGATAATGCAATTAATCCAAAGAGGAGCGTTTGATGAAGGATTTGCACGGGCGAGCGTTGTAGTTGGCCAGGCTAAAGACATAAAGAGAAAAATGGTTTTGTAAACATAAATGTACTCCGTTGCTTTATTCCGCAATTAGTTTAATTGAGCTTTCGTTATATTTTAGAAAAATCATTTATACTTATAAATTTCCATGGTTTAAATAACGAGAAAAAGAGAAAGAATTTAACGGTTCAGTTTTTAGAAGAAAACTCTGATTTTAATTAACGATGATTTAAGTTGTTTTATAAAAGTTTTAAATTTATCACATTTTTAAAGATAAAGAAAAAAATCGGGTTGTTACAGCTGTGCCACTGAGGAGGGTGGAGGTTGTACAACTGGGGGGGCTAGCGGCTGGCGGCTGGTACACTGTAGCTCACTTATTTGGGGCGGGCTTGGATGGAGTTTTGCATATCCATACCCTTTCAACTTTGCTGAGCCTCATTTGGTCCACTTTCAATTTCTTGTGCACGTCGGTGGCCTTTTCTTCGATTCTCGGCTCCTCATCCGAGATTAGTACCCTTTAATGTTCAACAATCCTCTAAATGAGCTAATTGAATGACAGACTCTTGGCCGGGTTGTTGAGGACCTCATACATGTGACTCAAAATCACAAAGGCGATGTTCACTTTCTTTTTGGTGAACACCTTCTCCAGCAAATAAAGATCCATCCAGCTAACATGGTCTATATGTCCATCTTGAGGCAAATGGTGTGCGTCATGATGATGTGAATCACTTGGGCTATGACATTTAAGTCATTGGATTTTGGCTTCTTGTACGCTCCAATCTCGGGATCATGGTGCAACAGTCTAAGCACTGCTAGACCTTATCTTTGTCTGATGAAAGGTGGCTTCCGAGACATGTGGTAATAGTGTTCGCTCGATTTCTCTGCCGAACATCCAAGCAGCATGTTAATATCCTTGGGAGTCATTTTCAGCTCCCGTCCACACATATAAGTCTGGATCTCTAATGGTTGGGTGGACAGTTCCAAATTGGCATAAAAGAGTTTGACAATCCGCTCACAGAAACTTCTACTTAATCTGCACAATCCGGCAAAGCCAGCCCCCTCAAACAATTGTTCAATTTCATATTCAGCCAATGACTCGAAGTCCACTCTTTTAGAAACAATAATTGAACGGTGTTTAACATCGGCTTCATATCGTTCCTTCGTGTCAGCTGTCCTAAAGAGTGGCACCTCGCTGTAACGGGTTGGAAACGGACCAATGCACCTATTGCCGGTTGTTGTTGAGGCTGAGGTTGAGGTTGAGGTTGTGCTTCAATCTCGACTTCTGTACTAGGGGCAACCATGGGTCCTCCAACATCAACTGTGACTGCTCCAACTTGAACCGCGAGTGCTCCACCTTGCACAACGGCTGGTACATTATCGTGTAACTAGCTGATGAGCTCGGTTGCAATCTGACTTCGTTCACAACTAGAATCTATTGTTTCTAGCAGTGGTCGAGCCTGAACTTGAGACAGCCCACCCTTTCGCTTGAGCGACATTTTCTTTGCGTGGAATCCATTAATATCGATTAAACAATGTGGAACGAAGGTCTGAGAATATGATGTTGGCTGAGGATATCGTGGTTCACGATTAACTCGCCGGAGCGCACAGTTGAGTTTGATATAGTAGGGCACAAGAATGTAGAACGACACATGATAATCCGCGATGGATCATTAACAATCCGCCATAGATTGGTCAATCTGTGGTAAATCGTTTTATAATCTACGGCAGACTATCAATATTATAATATTATTTTTAAAAATATTGATATGTGGCAGAACAGTACACGATTCGCCGCAGAACGAAATCAATGCGTTTAACGACAAACGTAATAGCGATATTTGCGGCGACCTTTTTTTTATAGTTAAGTGGTTAATTTGTTAGTAAAAATAATTTAGAAGTTGAATTGTCATTAATTACAAAGTACGATAGTTGATTTATCATTTTTCCTTTAGCTTATTTAATGGTCTTGTAATTAAATATTTTGAACTCAAAAGATTAACATCATGAACTTCCTCATTGACCCATCAAATCGTTTAATATGTTTTCACTTAGCTATTATAATTACTTTTGAGGAATTAGATTATTTATCAACGTCTTGATTTTTGCAACATTTGATTATTTGAACAACATTATTGATAATAATTATTAAAAAAATCATAGCATTCATGTTGCCTTAGAGCGCTTTTTTATAAACTATTTTTATAAAAAGAATTCTTATAAACTATTTTTATAAAGTCACTTTCCTTCTTTATTAAGAGAGAAGGAGAGTGAGGAAAAAAAGAATTAATTTTTTACTCACTTTCCTTCTTTTTGGAGAGCAAAGAAGGAACTTTCCTTTTTTACTCAGAAGAATTTTTACTCACTTTCCTTGTTTTCATAGAGCAAAGAAAGAGTTTTCCTTCTTTGTTTAGAGGAAAGAAGAAAAGTGAGGAAAGAAAGAATTATTTTTTTACTCACTTTCCTTCTTTTCTTAGAGCAAAGAAGGAATTTTTTTTCTTTATGCAGAGGAAATAAGGAAAGTGAGAAAAGAATGAACTTCCTTCTTTTCTCTGTTTCTTCCTTTCGCTGTCGTTGTTCTGCAGCGGAAGGTCATTGTTTCGCAGCAGAAGGTTGTTGTTTCGTTGGGAAACGTCAACTTTCCATAGAGGAATGTATGGCGTTCTGCGAAAGAACAACAAACAAGCAGTTTCATATTTAGTAATGACGTTTTGCGGAGGAATGTATATGGTTCTGCCACGGAACACAATTTAATTGTTTAACGGCAAATGTGACAACGATGTTTACGTTTATTTTTCATAGTTCAGTGGTTAAGTTGTTGCCGAAAATACATTAGTGATTGACTTGTCATTGATCACAAAGTATAGTGATTGATTTGTTAATTTTCCTTTAATTTTTGTAGTTTATTATTTTGAATTTTAATTTTAACAAATTTTATCTAATTAAGAACAAGATCTTGATTTGGACATAATTTGAGTTGGACATAATTTCGCCAAAACATTTATCAACTCAAATTCTTGATTTTTATTTTATATTATGGTTTTCAAGGTACGCTCCTACGATTTAGTTTGATAATTGTTATTGATTAGATACACTAAAACAATTAGAGAAGAATCCCATGTAGATCCTAGACTTTTTTTTTTTCATTCATTATAATTTTAACATTAAAAGTATACTATTCACATTTCCTATATCTAGCAATTGGCAAATTGGCGAGCTGACTCATTTTGTAGCGAGGCGATTTGAGTTTGGTCAGCTGAATCTAATTGGATGAGTTGAAAATGGGCTCATTAGGAGCCCAAATGAGGTTATTAATGGGCCAATTTATCATGACCTGGAGGCAGACTCAACAAAGATGCTACAAACTACCTGATTATTGGAGAGGACTCGATCATTCAGCCCAAGGCTAAAAGTTAGAAGAAGTCTTGAAACAAAATTAAGCTCAAAGCCCAAAATCAATGAACCAATGTCTATAGAGTGATCAATAAGAATCAAAGATAGAATAACAACAACAAGAGAAAAACACAGTGCATGAAATGATACCTAACAACATCAAATGACAAACTAGAATAAGGAAATAAATTCTCTTCAGAGATGACATGAAACACCAAAGAGAAAACTGACTCCAAAGTATCCTCACCTCGGACACCACACCTAACCACCACAATCAAACCTGAGATGGAGGGGTTGTTAGGGTGAATGACTAACTCAATATGAAACTTATAATAATGCAATGAACTTGTAAAAATAGTTTTATTTTTTCTCGTAAAAACCTTGATCAAAACAATGCTACATCCGTATCCGCACTTGTACCCATACTAGTACTCGTACTAGTACCCATACTTGTACCCTTACACGTACTTGTACTTATACTAGTACTCGTACTAGTACCTATATTCGTTACCATGCTAGTGCATGGATTTTAAAATCATTTCCGAAAACATAATTGATCATGAAAACAGGCTCCTTGAGCCACTGATAAAGCAATTATCAAAACTTCATTGGATACTTGGCTAGATATAAGAAAATAGGCATTCATAATTTTTCACAAGTTAAACAAGGATCTGTGAAAAAAGAGGGTCACACAAGGATCTCTACAATACAAACACACAAAAAGGAGGCAGTTCGAAGATGATAATGCCTCATGAGTCTAGAGGAAGATATTGTGAGTGCGATCCGAAGATCTAGCCACTCTTAGGGGTTGCCGGTGACTAGCAACGACACAACCCAAACCATAAACACCCTGATCAGGTTTAGAGATTCAAAACCCAAGAGATGCATTAGCATCGCCTTATTACCCATTTTTCACACTGAGTGCAGACAAATATCTTCATGCAACATAAGATGTATCGGGATATCCTCGTGAATACTTTGACACCGAAACCGTCCAAAGTATCAAGAGGACTCAACCTCTCATATCGGAACCAAAACATACCATGAAAAACCATGCTTGTAAAGTAAATGTGTAAAACTCATGTATATACATAGTATAAAAACTGACGTTTTGTCAAACAGTTATAATCGAGTTTTCATATGTAGCAACCCACAAAATATAGTTTGAAAACCATGATGCAATACAATGCAACTAAGTATAAAATCCCAACCTTGATGATGGCAGAGAGCCAAGCCAACCAGCCGCACGCGCCATCGAAATAGGTACCAAAACTATGGACATCGTCGGATGCTAAAACATAACCAATGTCAAACCCCAAATCAAAACTAGGAATACAACAAGAGTCCTAGACTGGAATACAAAACTAGATCGTAAACTAGACATGGTTGATGAAGCTGAATGAAGTTCACTAAACCCAAACTCCAAGAAACAAATAGTGCAGTCAACCAAAATATAACAGCGGTCGACCAGACACATCGACAAACAACCAGAAAGACCCATTCGTTGACAAGACAAGGTTACTGTCACGACTCGGAGGCAGGCCTAATAGAATTACCAGGTCAGGCGACCCGATCCTTAAAGAGGATTAGGTTACCCAACCCAAGGCATAAGAGAAACGAAAGACTTCACGGGAAAATATCAAGCCCAAACCCAAATCACATGGGTTGGTCCATAAAGTGATCAACTAGAGACATGATAGTATAAATAAAGATATGTAGTGTGCAAGAATTAAACCAAACAATACCAAATCCAAAATCCTAACATACAAGAAATAGAGGGATTGAACCGATGAACATCTACCCATCCATGGGAAGATGAAAGCACCCACCAGGGGACTCTAGCGTCGCCCCATGACACATCACATGCAAATCTAGTGCACCGAACCTACACTCTAACCTGGGGAAAAATATAGTCTAAGGGGTGAGTGATAAACTCAATAGGGAAGTTGATATTAAATGCAATGCATGCTGAAAACTATTTTTCTCATCTCTTTGAAAACCATTTCATGTTTTTCATTTACTGTACATGAATTTAAATAATTTAAAATCTCTTTATCATTTTATAAAATCGGCCCATGGCCCTTGATGTGGCTACATTAAAACCCACTGTATACGTAGACAGTTATATTGCAAAATATGCCAGCACTGTTTTCTACATGAAAACGTCATCAGTGAAAAAGGATGGTCACACAAGGACCCATCTGGCGCACACAACAGAAAGGTGGCTATTCGTCAATAGTAACACCTCAAGAGGTAGGAGAGAATACCAATGATGGAAACCTAAAGATCCAACATGTCACCCGAGTTGCCGATGAGCTAAGCTTCGAGTCGACACAACTTTTATAATCACTCGGATGTGTCGACGAGCCGTAGCTCAGTGCCGATACGATCCATATAATGTCAATAATGGATGAGGTTGCACACGATAGACTACTTCTCAACTAAAATACCCATATGTTCCAAATTGACCAGGGTTGCCGACGACCAGAGCTACGAGACGTCACACCACCCATCAAATGGAACGATACTATGATAGGCGAACCTCAACGATTGACAACCTACCAGCTTCGTGTGAGTAAACCCTGGCTAGATTCTATGGCTTGAAACCCAATGAAGCGTCATCACCTTTCCATCTTCATTTCGACTTTCGGGGCTCAAAACTTGAGAACATATCACCAATGCCCCATCCCCATTTTCACTTATGGGGCTCAAAACTTGAGGGCATGTCATCAATGCCCCATCGCCATTTCGTATGCAAGCGACCAATCTTCTTGCAGCAAAAGATTGTGCGAGATAGCCTCGTGATGCTTTAGCACCAGAATGCCTAAAGCATAAAGAGAATTCATCCTCTCAATATACTTAACATATAACCACCTTCAGTAGAAGATGTCACGTGATAGCCTCGTGATGCTTTAGCGCTAGAGTGCCTAAAGCATCAAGAGGATTCATCCTCCCAATGAACGTAACATATAACCCATCTTCTCATAGTAGAAGATGTCACTGGATAGCCTCGTGATGCTTTAGCATTAGAATTCCTAACATCAAGAGGATTCATCCTCCCAACACATATGCATAGATATCAATAGTATACCATGTACGAAATGTAAATGTGAGAAAACATACGTATACGTAAAAACTGATGAGCTGTCGAAACAGTCTCCGTCGGGATTTCGAGTGTGGTACCCTACAAAATATCAGTTTTTGAAAATATAATGCAATGTAATGTATAAAGTATAAAGATCCCTATCTCGATGACGACCACGACACGCTTAGCGACAAACTAGCTCCACGTGCTGTCGTAAGCAAAAGTCGCACCACTGACATCTCTAAAATCTATAATAAGGTCGATATCAACTTTCCATCAATCATACAAGGGATAACAAACAAGTCTTAAACAAGACTAAAATTCAAGACGGTTTCTAGGTACAACCGCAAGTCCCAAACTAGAAACTGAAATTAAGAACACAGTGAGGATCCTAACCGAAAACCAATCTCGAAGGACAACAAAGATCCTAAACTGGAACCAAACCCGATCGAAAGGATTAACACAAGACTTCTTGGCTCAAACGAGAAATGACGGATCCCCTACACCTCAAGCCGAGAATCTAAATGATTAAACGAGATATGATTGACAAAGCCGAATGGAGTTTGCGAAACCCAACTCCCATAAAAAACGATGCAGTCAACCCAACACAACTACGGTTGACTTGGTACCCCAACAGATCATCTGCAAGTCTAACCGGTCGATAAGACACAGTGTCGGAAGGCAGAACACAACATACTCTACTCGATCCACTTGGTAGTCGAGAAAACATAACCGAAGCCAATCGAACCACCCCTAGGCGACAAGGCATTACAATGGTCAACCATGACCACTCAAAAGTTGTCGAGACAAAACGAAGGTCAATCGGGACCTCGAGCCTAAAACTTGTCAATGAACAAGAATTTTTCAACAATAAGTCACGAATATAGGTGGAAGGGTCCTATGCAAAGTCTAAGGACCTAACTTGTGCACGAGCAGCATAAAACACATGCATTCTGAAACAATGGAAACTACCTGGAACAGATTGGAAGCGATCTGTCCAAAATCTATCTAAGCAGTGGATCGACCACTGGACAACGGTTGATCACCAACTGGAATTGATCGACCGCTACCAAATTTTTGAAGTTGCGGTCACTCAGGAAGAAATACTGGTCGATCGTCCACTCTTGGTCGATCGACCACAAAGCTCCGGTCGATCGACCACTACGTGGACGATCGATCGCAGTAAAAGGCTGATCGCCCGCGACCTCCAGGTCGATGATTCTGCTCCATCCCAATCCATCAGTTCCACATTCTGATCCACCAGTCGGTCATTTTCGGTGCGATTTATCTGCCGAAAATGCACCATTTCCTCCGATTCACCCCAAATCGGATAATAAACCTTCCTAGACTTCAAAAGCATAAAAGATAATCGAATTTCTCCCCAAAATTCGAGCATTCAAGCTTGAATTTGAAGCCACAAAAAAAATCAGAATTTCAACCCTAAATCGGTGACAAAAAACTTACCAAAACGGAACCGTTTTCATAAATGTTACTCGCGAGGGCAACACGAACCCGAAACCGTGGTCGGAAGTCTGAACCGTTCCATTCCAACCCCCTCCCCTTCTCTCGGTCTCCTTTATATATATATATATATATTATATAAATTCAATTCAAATCTCATTTTAAAATTTGATTCATTGTTAGTTGTCGACCCAAAATGATTTCTTAGCCAAAATAATTTACCAAAATATTTTCGAAAATAAATTCCTGCTTTGGAAAACCTAATTTGACCGTTTTACGAAAAAATGCACACATCACCGCTACGTGACAAAACACGTCAACTTTCTCACATTTAACCAAAAATGAAGTGAAACATTTACACTTGGCATTTTAAAATCATGTAAAATCTTGGATCTTACAATTATGGTTGATGGAATACCACATGCCCAATCCAACGACTTAGTAGTCGAGGAGACACAACTAGAGTCAACCAAACAAGCTCAAGTTCAACCGAGACCTCCCAGTGTCAAGAGGACAAGGCGAAGGTCAACCAGGACCACCCAACAATCGATAAGACTCAACTAGAGTCAAATGGGAAGCAAGCAGCAGTAAAAAATCCAGTTGCGATCGACAAAGCACTACTATGGTCAGCTAAGACTACCCAGTGTCGACAAGATACAGTGACAGTCAACGAAGATCTCACAACAGTCAACATTACAGGCTAGCAGCCATCTGAGACTCCACAATGGTCGATATTATAAAGCTGCTATTAATAGGGACCACGAAGGAAGCCAAACTGGAAGGGAAGAAACAATGGTCAAGAAATTCATCGAGGCAAGTGACGAATTCTGATCCCAAAGAGCAGCTATGGTCAACTGGACCCTCATCACAATCGCCTAGACTAGAAGATGAAAAACAACATTGACGTTCAAACACTGAGCGGACACCCAATGCTCTTTGACATGACACATCCACGGTAGACCATAAACCCAATGCGGTCGACCAGACACAGGCAACCAATGATGGATGCCCACAGACACATTCCCTGTCGACAGATCCCAATAAGTGGTTGACCTACACCAGCAAGACTGCCCAGTGTGGACACTCAGTGTGGACATCGTGCACTCCCATGGACATTTCAAGATGCAAGATGTAGTTGACTTAAATCCCCTTACGCGGTTGACCGGATACAAGCCATCTCAAACAGAGAGGCTCTCGACTAGTTATTTGATCGACCGGTGTAATGTCCCCTAGTCCTCCTAATACAATATTGTCCACTTTGGGCCAAAACTCGCATAGTTTTGTTGTTGAGGTTAGCCCAAACATGCGTTGTAATAGGTAGGGAGGAGAACTCTACTTATAAACGATGCTTTTTGAACTCTTCTAAGCGATTGAGATTGTGCACCCTCACTGATATGGACTGGATCTTAACATGGATCATTTTGGCCTTTACAGGGGAGGTGTCGCGGTTGACTGGTATAGGCCACATGCCTAGCATGGACGTCTAGTGCAAACACCCCACTCTTGCGTATGCCCAGCTTTTATGGACGTTGGGCAGGGATGTGTATGATCGAAATTAGCATAAGAAGGTGGTGAATTAGGCTTACCAAACTTTTTTATGTGATTAAATAAATTCTATTATTTGAGTATCACTAGATGATCTTATATGAGTTTAATAATTACTACGTTTCAAGCACAACCAAAATATGCAATGTAAGAGATGAGGAAGAGGTGTGCAAACAAATTTGGTAACGTGGTTAAGCCAAACACACCTACATTCGCGCTTCAAGGCTCCGCCTTGAAGATCTTTCCACTTCAACCTTCATGGTTATAGTTGATTGAACTTCTCAGGCATCAATCCAACCCTACAATAACTTCTTTGTCACCCATTCAAAACAATTGATGGTTCATTGAAATATTTGATACAAAGTCACCTCATTCTCACTAAGGACAACATAAATGAAAACAAGAAGAGAGTAGCTCTCTGTAGCATTTATGGTCGACTGCTCCAACTCCATTTCAGCCACTTTTGCCAAATTGAAAATTCATAGCACTTTATTGAAGTTTTGGTCAATTGCATTTCTCCCCTGGTCGACCACCTTCATTGATCTCCAAAAACTTGTGCTCTTTGTAACTGTCTTAGTTAATCGCCACTTCATGCTTTGCTTGAATCAAAGCTTAGAAGTCCTAAAAATTAAAACATTAACTACAAGGACTTCAACAAACTTGTCAACACATTTGAATACTCATATTAGAGGGTATTTTAAATAAAGATCAACAATATACTCAATTGAAATTATATTTATAATTTATAAACAACTTAGAAATAATTCAATTACACATCATCAAAACAATTAAGGTTAATTTGTATTAAGTTAACAATCTCCGCTTTTTGATGATGACAATATATCAAAGTTTCTTTCTTTTTCTTTAAAAAAAAATAAAAATTTTGTCAGAGTTTCTCTTATTTTAGTATCTCCCCCTTTGGCATTATAAAAAAGAAATGAAGTGTAAAATTTTCAATGATATCCAAACAGACAGCAAGTATCCAAACAAACATTTCTCAACAATAAATATTTCCAAGGGAAAAATAATGCAAGGGTAAAGACATTCATTCCAATCCAATTCACATCTTTAAACCATCCTTTAACTAACCAATTTGATCCACATTAGATTCATATTTACTATAGATTGCAACATGTAATTCATGATTTCATTTATAATTCCATAACCCATCTCCTTTTACCTAATCATGCAATATTCAATATTGCTCTAACAATGCTCCAGCTTCCCCACGAGTACACCCCTTCAATTGTCATATTAAACGTTTGTTTCATCTGTTTCATCATCATCTACATCACAAGGTTCAATTAATGAGTCTAATGCTCAACAAGCGATGCATACAATATAGGAACAGGCAATGCAAGTCATAAGGAAATCATGTCACGATAAATTTTAGTCTTTCATTTTTCTTTCACTTTATAATTCGATCATTTGGGACATCAGTCTAAGAGAGAGTGATACCATTTTGTTCACCTCATGCAAGATAGTCATCTCGAACCTTGCCCATAGCGACCCTTTATGTTTATTCAGTTTTTCATTTATTCTTTATCATCTTTCTTACATGTAAATAATGCATGAAAAATATCATCTATATGCAAACAGAACATATTGTATTTCATCCAAACAAAGAACATGATAATAACTTGAACAGTAAACTACAACAACTACAAAAGAAGTCCTCGGTATCATGTTATAATTATAAACTTAAACACCTGCTTACCATATCCTTAAATAAGAGAGTATCACGGTGAAAAGTAACATTAAACAAATCCTCAAAATTATGTCATCCTGACCAACATAACACTAACTAAACATAAACAATATCTCAAACAACATGTAAATAGATCCTCAAATTCTGTCATCATGACCAACAGAGACATAATCAAGCAACTAAGTATCATGTCTTCAAACAACAGATTATTACCGTGAATAGAAATCAACTCTAAAATATTTACAGATTCCTTGAGTCACAGTATGGAAGCAGTAAACATCACAACAAAAATCCTATCACATTGTGGTGTAGGCTGTGAGGCCACACGCATGCATCACCACTTATCTTTGCCTACGAAGCCAAGTCTATAGATTTTCCTCTCTTGATAACCCACAGTATCTTCAACACTAATAAAAGAACAGGTGGGTTAACATAGACGTGTGGCCAAAAACACCCAATCGAAACATTAACTCTCAATTTCCTCATATGTTTCTACCAACATTCAAGCATACATCTTACCTCCAAAAGCTTCAAGATAAGAAGGCTGAGAAGAGCTACTATTCCCCCTTTCGTCCGAGTACCCGTGGGGAGAATAAGGGTCCCAACTCTAACATGCAGTTTATATAAACAACCGATCACAAGGTTGCGCGAGATAAAATCCCGTGAAAACAATGATTCATACATGATTGGAAGTTTAGAAAGGTGGAAACTCAGCTGGCATGGATTCTAGAAAATTATTTGTTAAAAATCTGCTTCGTTGATTTGCAGAAACCTAGGGTGTCGTATGGGTGTTCTCTAAATAAGTTTCGACCAATGGCAGTGAGCCATGCTAGTCCCTTTTTATAAGTTCGTGGTCGTTAACCCTTCCGCAGAAGCACACGCTGCCTCGAAAACCCACTTCTCTGCTAATATTTGTTTCAAAATAATGTCGCTCTGTCCATTTAAATTTCATTGCTGTGACGCAAACGCTACTACAGAAACGCGTTCCAGCCTAAACGAAGTCATTCAACTTAAATTTCTCATTTCGTTCGAACCATCCAACGGTAGATGCTTCACTCGCTTTCTCTTTTTTTGGTTGACAACACTCCTGAAAGGAATCTTTTGCTTATGCGGGAGCATCTTCCACTAAATTGAACGCTCTACGTTCTTTCTTCAAATCTAATCCAAGGGTCCAAAGGTTCCTTTCTTGCTCCCTCGGCACCCAACAATTCCGCGGAAGCCTTCATTCCAAACCAGTTAGATCACAACCGTCTTGACCACGTTGCATGAAGTCCTTCATTGAATGGAAACGTTTTCTCCAAAATGCGACTGTGACCAATTCCATTTTTCCTTAACCAAAATCTGATTTTTTAAATTTATTATTTTATTTACTTAATTTCTAATTTATTTTATTATAATTAATAATAAAATCTTAGATGCTCTTAGTATAGAATTTGCCCAAAAGTGATACAAAATACTTCTATTAATTTCTAATTGTTACATCACATAGCAAAAATCATTGAACGAAAAATCTGGGTGTTGCATTGGTTGTCTAATTTTATTACATAGACACAAACTTTAATGTATTAAAAACATTGTTCCTTATATATATGTCTTTAAATTTCCACTCTAAAGTCCTATTTAATGATATTTTTCAAAACAATGCAATTTTGGACTTATCCAACTTCAAACTTGCATAATATTTATTGTATAAATCCAAAATCCTTCAATATAAAGTCATACACTTCACTTATATGTCTATTTTATAACTTTAAAATGTCTTGAATTGATAATCACAATAACCTATCTAATTAGTCATAAACAGTGACTATGCTCACTTATAACACAACAAACAACTTTGTGCAAAAATTCATATATTAATGAGTATACATCCAATTAATTTAATTTCATCATCATTTTGTAATTCAAGGTATCTATTATTATACCTATTTTTAGTTTGAAAATATCCTCAATTTCTTGATCAATTTATTCCTCAAAGTCATTTTATAACTTATTATCACTTAATCATATTTAGTTATAGTAAATATGACTATTAGAGTTAATCCTTAATCTGGATCATTACAGATATTTGCAGTGGAAGCTTGCATGCCTGTTGCAACTATACAGATAAATTTAGGATGCATTTGCTTGTAGATTTTTTGAACTGTGATTAGATTCTTAGATTGTTGAAGTGGAAATGATAATCCTGATGCATTTTCTACATGATTTTCTTCTACGAGATTTTCAGATTGACAATTTGTAAATAGCGAAGTTCCCTAGTCATCAATGCATTAGAAGTCGCTAGGTTTGTGTTCTTTCTCTTTAGCTCATTGAAGGTAAGTCTACTTCAAACTGGAGTTTTGTACATTGGGTTTGTTCTTTGTTCATAGATGGACTATGATGGTGAGTGATGAAAATTATGAAAGCTGTTACGAAGTGTTTAAAGCAAAGTAGTTGATAAATTTTTATTTTTTTTATTAACTCGATTTTTATTTATCTCAAGAAAAATAAACATGTTGGAAACAAGTTAGAACAAAGGTTGGATCGGATTGTGAGTTAGCAGACTTCACTTCGAATTCTAGGTAAGTGATGATTGCATTTGCTTGACCTTTTGCCCTACATCATAAAGTACTAGGATAATGTATTGTTATTATGTTGTTATGCTTGTGATGCCTAATGATTGTTAATCGAGGATATAATTACTACTTGTTGTTTATTATTTATGTTTGAGATGTGAATAGAGAATATTCTTACTGGTTATTGTCTACTATTTATATGTAAGAAGTTGATTGAGGATATGCTTACTGTTCTTATGTATTATGTTGTAATACCTTGATTTTTTTTAAGTTGGATAATTATTTTTATCGGGGTATTATGAAGGATGTATTTGTAAGAATTTCATTTATTAAATGGAATTTACTGTAATTAAAATAAATAGTAATTTAATGAATTTAAATTATAATATTTGGGATTAATTTAATTATTTTACATTAAGAAATTAAGATTTATTGAGATTAACTTAAAGATAGAAATAATAGGAAATTAGAGTAGAAAATTTAATAAGGAAGTGAGAACCGGTTTGGTTTGTGTGGTTTGGTCCTGTTCATGTTTAATTCGGGCTGTTTGGTTGGTTCTAATTGAAGAAAAGGAATGGCCTTCAGCCATTTCCTTCAACGTGAGAGAACGAAATAAGTGAGAGAGAGAGAGAGAGAGAGAGAGAGAGAGAGAGAGAGAGAGAGAGAGAGCAGAGGAGAGTGATAGCAGATAGCTGAAGCTCTCGGATAATTCTCTTGGAGACCGAGGGTGTCCTCGAGCTATTGACAATTTAGTTGTTAATTCATTGAAAGTTGTTAATCAATCGAGTGCATTAACCTAATCGATTTAGTTAACCTAAGTAAAGTAATAAAAGCATGTGAATAAACTTAGGTTGTAAACTTTTCAAGTATATTATCATTCTTTACCTTGTCGTGCATTGTATGTCCGTTATGGTTGTTAAATGAATTCACTTCTGTATGTTGTATGTACTTTAGTCTTAGGCATCATAACGAGAAAAACAATAAGGAAAACCACCATGGGATGGCCACACGCCTTGAGTGAGGAAAAATACTAATCTTTCCCTTATCGGGATCACAAGACCAATTAACATAATTAATTAGAAACCAATAGGCTATCTCCAGCTCAATGTACGAGCTATTCCTAAAATATGTAACTATGACTAATATACGTAATTAAAAGATTGGCTTGGGGCGGACCAATTTCAAAGAATTAAAGAGAGGCATTTCATCCCGCATAAACCCATTTTCTTACTGGGCATTTAGGCTCACGTCTTACTTGCGGTGTAGGTACACGTTCACGCGGAGTCCTCGAGAAATTGAAGAAGCAATTGATGATGGATTTGCACGAGCGAACTTGTGGTTGGCCAGGCTATGAGAAGTGAGAGACAGTTAAATTGTAATTAATATGTAATTAAATTCAATTTTCTCTTTCTAAATTGTAATTAAACGTTTAGTTTATTTTCTTTAAATTATTTATTCTTCCGCAAATATTTTTATTTCTGCAAATGTTTTTTTTTTATTTTCGCAACATTTTAAGTGTTTCTAACGGCTCGGCTTGCACTCTGATATATTTTGCTCAAAATTTAACACATATTTAAATGTATGAAAATCTGGGTCGTTATATATGTTATACCCCGATGTTCTGTAATAGGATTTAATATGGATAATTGGAAGTAATTGGGGGTAATCGGATTAATTGGATAATTATCGGGGTATTACCAAGGACGTAATCAACAATTATTATCAAGCGACATTCAGAATTGAAAATTTTAAGTTGGACTCGTAATTATGGTCAATAAATATTCAGAATAAATCAAGAATTTGAAATTGGATCAATTAATATCCGATGGGTATATTTAATAATTATAGATTTATTAAAGAAAGTAAAATAATTAAATGGAATTAGAAATTTAAGGGATAAAATTGAAAGGAGAAATTATGTGGAGATATGAGGAAGTGAACCGGTTCATGCTGTTTATTGTGGCTAGTTTGATTTAGAAAACCATTAAAGAAGGGGAAATGAAATTATGTTGGATTTTCAGCTTGCGGAAGGGAAGAGTCAAAAGAGGGAGAGAGGACCCGAGAGGGGGTTGGCGAGAAATCAGGCAGGAGACGCAATGGGAGCACTCGAGATGGCTTCCTCGCGACGATGAGACGTGGTCTAGCTAGCAGCAAGCGTCGACGTGACTGGTGGTGGGAACTGCAAGCTGGGCCTCAACCGTGGAGGCGAACGAAGTCACATAGAGTGTAGGGGATAGCTTCGAGCGACCGATTTTTTTTGGGTGGTGCCTCAGCGTGGGATTGAGCTCTTGAGAGAGACAATTTCTGGCTATGGCAGAGCCTCCTTCGGTGCCTTGGTGTGGTAAGCATCCTGTTTTGGTTCTCGGCCTCTAGGTGGTAAGTTTATTGGTTTGAATTTGGCTTTGGGTTGTTTTGGATTTCTAATGATGGGAATTCACCTATGATGCTTCATTGTTGGTTGTTTGACATTCGAAATCGGTGAGGATGGAAATGGCTGGGCTTGTTTTTTATTTGGTAGTGGACATTGCAGTAGTTGTGTGACTGTGGATTGGCCCTGTAAAACCGAACCCAGTTTGCTGTGATGGTGTTCTGGTCTGCGGCTTGCTGAAGAGAAAGAATAAAGAGAAAGAGAGGGAGCTTGGGAGAAGGGCGATTTCTTCTTCGTGGGAGAATCTCAGGATATTGCCGATAAATCCACATTCTATCGCTTGAATCATGGGACAAACTGCAAAGGGTTGTTAAGCATTTAACCCTAGCCATCTGTGTTTATATTCAGCGAGAGATAGAGATTACAGAGAAGGGTGATGGCTGAGAGAAAAGAAGAAGAAGAAGGAAGGGTGTCTACTCTCGGGTGTTCCTCCTTTAGGTTACTGTAGGAAGCTATGAAGGTGATGAATTCTTCCCTCGTTCGTGTCTTATCTGTTATGTTTTTGAGTTGTAATGTTGGAAGGTTGTGATGGAAGGGTGTTGTGATAGTGCTCGGTTTGGCTGTAAATTGCTGGTGGTGGTCGGGTATTGATAGTTGTTGCAGGTAACAATTTCTTCCATAGATTTTATGCTCACTGTCATGCTTGGTCGAGAAATATTGTTGGGTGTGTATTTTGTTTGTGGATCTTATAGGAATATGCATAGGGAGATAATATGTTGTTGAATGTTGTTGAAGTTTTGATTATGCATGTTAATTGTTATTTCTAAATTATGGAGATATGCTCTGTCAGTTGTGATTTGATATGTGAATATGCTTTGTTAGTTTTTATTTTGTCACCCTTTGGAATGATTTATGTAGAGTGATGGGTTTCTCTCTGCTATGGAAATTTTAAGAATATAGTTAAAGTTATATGGGTTGGAAGCATTCTCTGTCCTCGATTAAATTATAGTTTATGGAAATATTAATAAGGGTTAATGTTTAGTGATTCCTGCTTATGGAAACCGTGAGAATTTATATACTCTGTCAATTGAAATTGTTTCCCCGTTATAGCTCCTGCTCTATTATTGGCATGGTAATTGTATATGCCATTGTTGTTTCCTACTTTGCTGATTGTGATGAATATTGATGTTGATTTCTGCTGGTTAAGCTTTCATCTTTTGTTCTATTTAATGGACTACTAAGGTTGTTGTATTTAATATTGCTTGGGGAAAAGTGAGATAAAGCAATGTAATAAACAATGTAATTATTCTCCATTGGTTGTGGTTAATATGGGTAGTTTTGGATGGTTAAAAAATTGTGGAGAGTATGATTATTAGTGAGAATTAGTAAAGTGTCTTTCTATGGTTTATGATGATAAATGTTGTTTATTTGTAAGGTATTGTGAAGGTACTAAGAAGGAAGGAAAAGATAATGTTTAAGCATCGAACACTTTAAGGAAATGAGGTAAGTGATACGCATGTGCTTTGGTCTTCGGGCCCTACATCACAAGAATAGGATATGCATGTTTCGTTGTTTACAATTTTTAAAAGCATGTCTACAGTTTTTATAGCATGTTTACTGTATTAAAAGCATGTCTACAATTTTTCTCAGCATGTCTACCGCTTTCTCAGCATGTCTACAGTTTTATAGCACGTCTATTATTTTATAACATGTCTACAACTTTATAATATGTCTCTCGTTTTATAAGCATGTTTTGTGAATCACACGTTGAATGTTTATTTATATTTCTTTTAATTATATGTTAGTAATTATATGCATTCATGAACATCACGTATCATGATTTTTAAAGATTATGAAAATGATTTTTATGCATGGTTTTGAAAAGGAAAAACAGAAAACAAGAAGAAGTACGAACGAATGATTAATGAAAGATAAAAGTTCTTGTAGTTTAGTAGGTCAAGCCCGGTACAAGAATAAAAGATAAAGAAAAGATGAAGGTTTATGTGGTCCGGTATGTCACGCTCAGCACAGGAGCAAATGATGAAGAAAAGATAAAGGTTTATGTGGTTTGGTATGTCACGCTTGGCATAAGAACAAAAGAAAAGAAAAAGTAAAGTAAAGAAAAGAAAAGAAAAAGTAAAGTAAAGAAAAGAATATGAAAAGAGAAACGAATATGGATACGGGAATAGATACAGATACGGGAAAACAGAAAACAGATATAGGAATGGGAACAGAAACAGAAATGGAAACGAAAACGGATACGGAAACGGTACAAGCATAGATACTGAAATAGAAAGGGAAATGGAAACAGAAATGGATACAGATACTGAAATAGACACGGGAATGGATACAGAAATGTGTACGATCATGGATACCGAAACGGATACAAAAACAAGAACGGAAACAGAAACAGAAAGAAAGTATATAAATGTGAAAAGATAAAAGATAATAAGAAAGTGAACGAAAAGAGAAACTGCACACGTTTTTAAAATGGCACAGTATGTGCATGTAGCATATTAGGTATTATCACTCACTGAGTGTTAGACTAATAGTTTATGACTTGCGATGTAGGTACAAATACGAGAGAAAATGATGAACAAATTAAGGAGCAGTTGATGAAGAATTTGCATGGGCGAGACTTGTGGCTGGCTAGGCTAATAAAGTTAAAGTGAGAAAAGAGTTTTGTAAATGTAAAGCAACAGTTTATTTATTGTCTTTTAAAATGAACGATTTATGCTTCTGCTATAGAATGATTTATGCTTCCGTTCTTAATTAAGAAAAATGATTTTAGAAATGAAGTCTTTCGCTATTAATAACGATTTAAGTAACGAGTTTTAAGCAAAAGTTTTTAATGGTCCAATTTTAAGAAAAATACTCTGATTTCAATCAAAAGGTTTCAATAAAGATTTCAGTTGTTTTATAAAATTTTTAAATTTCACGCATTTTTAAAGCAAATAAAACCGGGATGTTACATATTATGTTTTACATGTAAGAACACGTGTATGTTTCATGCATCATGAAAAACGTTTTCATTAAGAAAGACGGACTAAATAAATGTAAATAGTTGTTATGGGCAGAGTTCAAATTGACTGCCCCACATGAGGTGGACCTAATGGTGCTACTCTCTCCCTTATATTGAATTATCCATAACAACTGGACTATTAGGTGGAAGAAAAAGAAAACAATGATGACTGAAAAAGATATTGTTTTTACAAATTGCATCACATATTTATGTCATATATGCATTTCTTACTGAGCTTTAAACTCATAGATGAACTTTGTGATGAAGGTAAAAATGATTTTACTATGGAACCTGATGATATGAACAAATAATAGTTGCAATTGAAGGAGTACTTTCATGGGTGAGGCTGTTGTGTTGTTGAAACTGAAGTTGATCTGTGAGTGAAGGCTGAAAAGAATGGATTACTTTGAAATTTTTTAATAAGATGTTACGAAATATTTTTATTTAAGTTATGCTTTAATTGTTTGGATATTAAGACAAAATATTTTACAAATATATATGTTTGTTTTATGTTGGGTTTTACTATATTCGGGTTTTAAATGAAATTTCTTCTGTGACTTTCATTGTATTATTTTAGAGGTACTATTTAAATGGATTTTAAAATAAAAATGCTCAGAAAAAAGATTTACGCTACAAGACATTATGTGGAATGTAATGTGATAAAGTATAAAATCTCTATTTTTGCAATGACTTTTCTTACCGATTGGTGTAACAATCTCTTCCAGAATTGACTTGAAATCCACGAAGTCTTCGAAACCTAGATTAGAGTCAACCATAGTGAGTTCATATCAAAACTCAAGAAAAAAAGTAAGGAATAGGTCTTGTACTGGACTAAGAACCCAAACCGGAAGTAAATGACCCATAGTTGAGAACTTTGCCTAGGCGACAAAAATTTGACTCAAAGTGTTGCCACGGTCATTTGGTCCGTACAACAGAAAATTAAAGTAATCATCTAGTCCAATATGAACATTTTGCATGGACCCCTCATGCTCCCGCGAGCGTTCGTACTTGAGCAGATACTCGGTACGGGCGTCTATGCCTCCATAGACGTTTTGTGCTCCTGCAGACATTCATGCTCTTGCAAATGTAAGGCGCAGACATCCGCGTTCTGAAGATGTTATGCAAGGACGTTTCCTAGGCCTTTAAAATATCCCTGCGATTGATTGGACCTACAGTAGAGGTTGACCGGGGACGACAATTCCAGTGAAAAACATGAGGTAACTCCCCCTTTCACCTATTCTCACCTCCAATTGGTTAAACTCCTGCATAAACTTTAAATCTACCTAAACATTTCAGTATTAACACACGGATTTGAATTTTCAAGCTCAAAGCTAAAACCAACAAAAATCTAAACTTGAAATGTAAGAACATATGTCAAAACTTAGCTTATTTGCAAAATCTCTTCTCAAAAGTTTGAGCAAAGGTCATCAAGAATGCAATTCAAATGTCAGATCGTTCTCTTTCTCCGATTCAATCTATTCTCTCTCTCTCTGATTTATATTATACTCCTGAATGTTAATCAAACTTCGATATAAGATAATTCATAAAAAGATTATGAATTTTTTATTTTGAAATTTAAATGATAATTTATAGTAGGCACCCATGACATACAATTAACTTTTAAGTTTTTACTTTTTTTATGTGGCGATAGTAAATTAGAAACAAAATTAATAAATTATTCGGTAGGTAAACTTGCATAGAAACTACATTTTCTAAAACGAAAATACTATGTAATATATGAGTGATATTATATTTATAGTTTAATTTTACTAACGTTTACTTGTCATTTATTCATTAATTTATTTTTTAAAATATTTATATTATATTATAATAATTTTATTACTAAATGAATGATACATAACCACAAAATTAACTACCATAATAGAATACAAAATTAAAATGTAACATTATCCTAATTTTAAAAATACCATACAAAAGATAAACAAAAATGGAGTACTTGGCCATTACCCATCAAGTCTAAGTCTACTAAAATTACAAGTGATATTAAAATATATATTTTAAATTTATATGATATTGTGTCATTTATATGTCACATTTAAATAAAAATTAATTATTATAAATATTGACATATAAATAAAAATTAATTATTATAAATATTAAAAATATGAGTAATTTTTTTGGAATATTAACAAAACAACCACTATACTATAGATCAATGACAAGTCAACCACTAAATAATTTTTTCTAACAATTTCCACACTAAACTATGAAAAATGGACGAAGAAAACATTACAGTTAAGTTTTTTGTTAAAAGACGTTGTATTTTCGTTGCGGAACGTTGTTTTTCCGTTAAGCAAAATTTAAGAGACTACTTTCCATGCACATAATGATTGCTTTACACCACGGAAAGATGACATTCTGTGGAGGAACGAAAACGTATTCCACAGCAGAAAGATGACTTCCCGCTGTGGAAAGAGAGACATTGCTGATGAGCAATGAACAACGACAATAGATCAGGAAGAGGAAAGAGATGATGGTGATGAGAACTGGATGACGATGATGTTCAACATCATTTTCAAAAATCGAAAACATGAGAATTGTTATCGATAACAAAAAAATGACTGGAGCTTCCCGGAATCAATTTTGTAGTAATATTGCTTCAATTATTGTCATTTTAGCATAAAAAGTAAGTCGAATTAGAATTGCACAAAGTATGTTTCTTCATCGTCTTTGCGTGCTTATTTCTTTCAACATGTAACAGTGATGTTTGCATTGTTTATTTTTCATAGTTCAGTGTTTAAGTTGTTAGTAAAAAATTGTTCAATGGTTGTGTTGTATCTGGCCTGGTCTGTTTAAAAAAATTAAAATTCATATGATTTAAAATTTTTTTAAAAAGGGAAATACAACCCCCTTTCGGGGGACGTTATAGAATCAGGGGGAGACTCCCCCTATTTCAGATGAGGTGGAAGAAGTCTCCCCACTCATAGTTTCCTCTTATAATACCCCGAATTATTATCATATTAAGCCTAAGATGAAGATGATGATGTTTGATGATAATTAGAGTTATATTGGACGAGAATGGTATAGGCATAGTGATTTGTGGTCTATGGTTTTCCGAAGTGTGAATTTTGCTATATTTTAGTCAGTTTAGAAAGGGAGTGGTCGATCAGTGAGTGGTTTGATCGACCACTGAGTGTGTAGTTTGAAGAAATGGGGCTCTGTATTTATGTAGTGGTCGATCAAGAATGTTTGTAGTCAAACGACTTCTTTACATATTCAAAACAAGGAAAACAACAGATGATAGGTGAACGACCAATTTCAGTAATGATTTGATCATGTGGAAGGGTGGTCGATCATGGTCTTTACAGATTGCAACAATTGTGGATTGCGGTCGATCAATTGAAGAAAGATGATCGACTGGTTTTTAAGGAGAAAATACAGAATCTTCTCTTAGGCTGTTTTGTGGTCAATCATTTGGAGAAGGTGATCGACCGGTAATGCCAAAGGTCAATTGAAATTTTATGTGTTTTTATGTTCTGATTGGAGGATTTGATGGTGGCATCTTCAGGGCATATTTAACAGGGAACCACCTCTAGATTAGTGCATGAGAAGGAGGAATTTCTATTATAAAGGGAGGACTTAAGTCTTGAGAACCTTGGTTGGAAGGAAATTTCTCAAGAGACCCTCAAGTTTTTTCTCCCTCTTTCCCTTGGATTATCCAGGTATTCAGGGTTTTCTTATGAATTATATGTGAATTTGTGGTAGTTGTGTTAGAAGAAGAAGTTAAAAGATGAAGGAGATAGTGTAATCTAAGTAGTTTGGATGTTTGAAGTATGTTGTCTATCTTCTTGGATTTTTTATGTTGCCAAATGGATATGTTAAACAAGACATCTTAAGGAGAAAATAGGTTTTGGAATTAGTGGATTGGGTTAAGAATTATGAAAGTTATGAAGGATCTAAAAATTAGGTGGAAACCCTAGTATGCATGTTTGAAGGGGTGCATTTCTATTATGTGTTGTTGATGAATGTTTATTGATTTTGAAAGTATTAAGAAGAAGTATCTTAATGTTGCATTACACTAAGATCACAAGGTATGAGATATTGTGTATTCTTGGCCTCTTGGCTTACATCACAAGAGTTTAGGAAATTGATGATGTTTTTTGTATATAAGGGGATAATATTGCATGCATCATGGTTTGATAAAATGTACAAAAATGTTTCATGCATATGTTTTAAAAAGAAACTGATATTGTATGTAAATAAATGTAAATAGACACCAAGAGGTATGGGTTATTGAGTTGTCTGCTTGTGTCGATCAAGAGGTGCCACTCTACCTTCTACAATGATATCTCTAGCATCTGGATGAGTAAGTGGAACTAAAGGAGAATTGAAATAAATGAAAATAAACATAAATAGGCGTTGTGAGGTATGGTTTCTTGAGTTGGCTACCCATATAGGTCAAAAGGTGTCATTCTCCCTTATACAGTGATATCTCCAACGCCTGAATGGTTAAGTGAAAGTAAAGTTTAAGGTAAAGGAAAGAAATCGGTATTGAAACTGCATATGTTTTCTAAGATTGCATAGCATAAGCATAAAATATTTTTATTTCTCAAATTGAGCGTTAGACTCATAGTTATTGTTTTGTGATGTAGGTGAGGATCCTATCCATTGATGAAGGCATGGGAAGGATGCAGCTGATGGGGTATTGCTATGTTGAGTATTTTGTGTTGTTGGTGAATTGACCAGTGAGTTATGGCTCAAAGTAGCAAGTTTTATATATCAATTTTTTGATACATGTATAAAAGTTTAAAAATAGGTTTTAAGTTATGTTGTATGACTGTTTTCTACACTATGTAAAATATGTTTTGTGATAAAGATAAGTAAATGAAGCATGTTCATTATATGGAATGAATTTTACCATGGAATACGTTTCGTAAACTAATGAGAAGTCTTCCGCTATGTACTCTAATGTAAGGATTTTGATTAAAAAGAAAAGTTTTAAATTTTACTCATTTTACAAAGAAAATGTACTTTAAATTGTTATGTTTTAAGAAAAGGAAAATGGGTCGCTACACCTCTCCTCCATCCCGCTTCTTTCCCACTCGCAAATTGTAACTTCTTTCTTGGGTGGGTGATGGGGAAGGGCAATTTCATGACGAGTAGATGACCGTTCATTGCCGAGGTTAATTGCTAGGTGTCAACGTTGAAACAGTTCCTATCAAGATTATCAATTGTGAAGAACATCCCTAATAAGGATTAGTTTTCAATATTCTTTTGGAGTTAAGCAAATTACTGACTAATTTGATTGTTTTTGGATTTTGGGTCAAGAATAGATGTTATTGAACTGTGTTAATGGAGATAAATTGGTTCTTTATGGTCGGAAGATTTAACACTGGCTTTGGGCAGCCGATTTCAGCAGACGTTTTAGGGTATAGCCTTGCACTTCCCTCAGGTAAGGTATAAGAAATTATAAATTTTATGTGGAAACTTTTGTTGTGGGTTGTCTTGGTAAAAAAATAATGCTTACAGTGGTTGATTGGTTTGTGTTGTAGGAAGTTGTTGTAGAGACGGGAACGAAGAGTCAGAAGGCGACTCCCGATACCTTCTCCATTCATTGGCCAACCTGCAACAGTACTCTGTCACAGGGAAAGATCGATGGTGATCGCAGCCTGGAGATTTCCAAGCCGTAACCCATTCTATTCTGGTCCGTAGACCAGAATCAGTCTAGGTCGTGGTCCAGAACTATTTTGGTAGTGGCCCATTTAGTTTGGGCCCAGAATTATCAGGCTTCAGCCTATTCTTTTTTTACTAGATTATTTTTATCCATATTTTTCTTGGGCTTCGGCCTACCCTATTGTTGCCCGAGTTTAAAATTTAACCACAATTTTGACCTGATGTTGATGGTCGTTCTGGGCCGTTATAAATTTTATTGGCTAGGTTGGACCTCCAACCTTGGGCTATATTTGTTCACATAAAAATTTAAATAATAAGTTTTAAATTCAAATGCTAATTTTTAGTAAAATTATTGTGGTTAGGTTCCAAAACATAGAAAATTTGTGGATTTGTCTACCGTTAGCCTACATTGGGCTTTCGTATTGGTAGACCCAATTTTGAGGTAAATGTTATTTTATATATAACGCACTTTAATTTCTAAAATGTATAACATTTACTCAAATTGAGCATGTTAAAATTTACCATTAAGTTTAGTTACATTAATTTTTACATTTATTTACTTTTATTGTTAACTAAAGTAAGGAGATAGTTATATATGTCATGTCTCTGGGCGCAAAACCCTAATTCTAATGAGAGTCTGTTTGACTGTTTGCGATCGTCTAAGTATTACTGTTATTTAAATTTTTATTTTATATATATATATATATATATATATATATATATATATATATACACACATATTGCTTGTCATTAGTTCTTTCACATATTGACATGTTAAAAATAGATAATTGACAAGCATGTATAATTCATATGATATAAATGTTGAATATAAAATTAAATCTCTATGAGTTAGTTGACTCACCTCATATTGATTTTCTCTTTTCAGGAAATAATCAGAATAATCCCAAATGCCACCACATGAGTAGAAATTAGAAGTTTTCCCCATGCATTTTATTTTATTTCCTTTTTAGAGAGATTTAGTTATTTTAGTAAGGTTCCTACTTAGTTTTATTTTATTTTTTTATTTTTTATTTTCAATTAGTTTCTTTTATTTTAGACTTTATTATTTCTTGCTAATTGGATGTCACTTTTGAACCTTATTGTTGGGCCTAGATTGTAAAGTTTTGTACTAAGTCTTCCACTGCTATTTATGAATGTGAGAAATAGGTCAGACGGTTGGGTCCATTTCGAACCAGGTCGTTTCCTATTCTGCTTCAGATTCCATTTGGGGCATGACAGAATTTTTGGTATTAGAGTCAGGTTGACATCTTGAAAAAGTGACATCAATAAGATAAATATTGTAAGGATATGGAATAGATGAAATTAATGTACCAAAAGACAAAGTACCAAAAAAAAACCTTGCGTTAAGGTGCTGCTAAAAGACATCTTGAGGTTGTTCGCTGGTGGATGATGGTATTTCTCTAATCAGACATGGGTAACTTTGAGTGGTTAGGAATTAGTTATAAGCGATAATGGTACATTTCGTAAATGATTAGAGACAACCAATATGAACATATGAGTATGCAAACTTTTCTGGGTTAGGTGTGTGGGCCTGTGAAGGTTGAACTCAATAAATCCATCTCAAGAATTAGCTCAAAGTTTAAATTTCTTTATAGAAATCCAACATTTTCCTCGTCTTGTTTGGAATTCATTATTCCAAAATTTGGGCTATCCGTTGGTAACCTCTGATTGGTGATGAATTATAACTATTTCTTAATATCATAAACTACTAGAAGAGGTTTCTAAATATTTTGAGTGTTTCGACATTAATGTCAATTTCGACATAAGTTGTTGGGAATATTAGGTCTGAGGTCTTGGGTCATTTAAGTGGGTTTTTCTTGAGGAACGACTGTAGTGAAAGGTTATCTGATTGAAGTTTATTTTGAAACACTTAGGATATGGTGAAGTAAAATTCATTGTTATGTTCATGGAACACATGATTTGTTTTGCTATAATTCATATTGAGATAATTATGGAAAATTTTTGAGAATTAATTATTGAATGAAGGTGTAAAGTTGATAGAAATTAAGACAATGTTAAGTGCGTGATGTGATATAAAGATGGATCATAATTTAGATTAAAGTAAATTTTCAATTTTTAGGGTATAACCTCTAGTTGTGGAGTTGACATATTATATTAGACTCATAGATTATGACTAATGAAGTTTTAAGACTGAATAACATTTCAGGAGCAAGATTACCTTTAGACTTACAAGCTCAATTCTGTTTATGTAGGTTTTAGTATTATTAAATATGTAGGGCAATTTATGTTAAGTATTTGAGAGAGTATAATAAATAATTGGCATAGAGTGATGTAATTAGAGATGGATGCAAATAGTGAGTTTAAGGGAAGCTTTTGGAACTTGTTTATGTAGTTGAAGGTTTAATCTTTATGACTGGAGTAGATATTATGGCATTAATGGTGTAGTTACTCTCTTCCAATCTATTGAATGAGTGTGGTGAGATGTTGGAATGTAACAGATGTAGATTTTACACTATTATGTTCTGTTGAGATTAATGATAAAACATTTTGACATTACCTCGTGATTGGGTGATCGTTAAATGACTTGTGTGAGATACTCCATGTTTGGCACCTATCAAATGTTATGGTTAGTAGATGCTTGTTATTGGCATATTAGATAAATAATGAAAGTGGATCAGCTTGGTGTGAACTTATGTACGAACTACTAGGTGAAAATTAAACTAAGAGAAATTGTCAAATGAAGTGTGGAGGTTAACCTTATGGCGACATTACCTTATGAACTTGTTTTAGTCGATATATGTGGTTGGAGCATTGTGGGGGTATGTTATATGTTGTTAGCTGTGACTATGTGAGAATCATACAGGGTTTGAGTTTTCAATTGTGATCGCAGATCAAGACGTTTATCTTGAGGATATGTCAAGGTTATCATTGACCAAGAGATTTTATGTTGATTTACTTCTCATTATTACTTCAATTCCTGTATTTCATACATTATAGCCCTAACTGAGTTGAGTGAACTTTGTATTCAACAAAGAGACTTTTTACGCTATGAAATTTTGTTCATAATGGTGTATAATAGTATAGTACATCATTGTTATTTGATAATGAGGCATTAGAGTCAACTCAGTTGATTATTGACTATGTGGCGTTAGTCTGTAACAAACAATGATAAGTATCTTCTCAAGGATTGATGAGTTTTTTATTAGTTGAGTGGATTACAGTATTCTCTAATTGAATTAAAGCTTAACTATCATTAGTTAGAAGGTTTGTGAGTGAAAATTTTCTAAAATAGCCTTTTGAACACATGCACATTTAATTGGTTCTCTTATTATATGGTTTGACCAATGCCCAGTTGTTCTATGGATTTGAATAGTTGAGTTTTCAAATCTTATTAAATCAGTTCATTTTTTACCTTATTAATGGTATATCTGTTTATTCTAAAACTTTTTACAAGAATTTGAGGCAAGTGAGAACTCTGTTTTTGGATTTGTAAGGTCATTAGTGGTGTACTAAAAGAAGGAGGTGAGACCTTTGGATGACAAAAGTAAAGCATTGGACATGTTTATTCTCTAGATGATATTTCAGAAAATTCAATTAAGATTGAGGTTGTTTAGAGTTAGTGCCACTAAGGAATGTTATTGTGGTTCAGAGTTTGATAAGTTAGCTTATTGACATTGTTTGGCGTAGGGAATATTAAATTATTGAGGTGAAAGGTGTCTGTCAATTTTTAATGAGCTGAGGTCTAATTAACTATTATATTGTTTATGGAAATGTTGATGGGGATTTGTTATATGTCGTATAAACAAATGTGCAGAGTGTTAAACTCATATGTATGTTAGAGAAAGTTTAGCCACATGCACTTAAATAATTGAGTTACCTCAACTATGGTTTGATGCTGTCAGTGATCTCTAATATTGGAGTTATTACAAGTTAATGTAAGGCCACAAACTAAAATTCTTGAAAGTTGAAGCTTGAAATATTATGCTAGTAAGTCAATATGATGCAAATGTTTCGGAGTTTGACATCCTCTAATATTTATGTCCCTTTTTGTGATTAGGAAATTGAAGAAAACTTTGGTCAATAAGTGATTATGATGTCATATTAGTAGGAAAATCTTACCATCAAGTACTTAACAATAGGATGACCAATGTTCCTTTGTGGTGTGCAAGAAAACACTAGAGTTATCTGACAAGTTTTAATAGTAATTTGATTCAATGCATAACTTACCAATGAACTTGCAAGTATAAGCGATATTTGTGCTAATGGATTTTTTTGTTATTTGATAATGGTAGTAGTACCTAGTGATTTAGATTTCAAGCAAACAATTTTAGTATCCCAAGTCATAAGTTAAGGTTTCATATTTCCCTGATTGTGTCATTTCAGTGTTGAGGAACTAGTAAGTAGATTTTGATATAATGAGCTATTGTGAGTTGTACATTTGAACCTTGTTGAGTTGCCTCTATTACTTTAACCAAAGTTATGTAGCATATAATTGCTATCAAATTTTATTATTGGATGTTGAAAACTGTGTGGTAAAATGATATTACCTAAGTATATGTTGTATTGGTTCATTAACTTTCATAAAGTTATATCATTGTGAATGATTGGTTTTTGTTGAGTTGGGCAAACTTGGTATTGAGAATATCATATGTTACCCATGTCTTAGGTATTGTGGTGAGTGGGTTTGAAGTTACATCTCAAAATCATTTGAATAACTATAACGGGAGAATTGGACCTTAAGTTGAATTTGATTATTGTGTAGCATTCTTATCCGAGCGTTTAGCCTGAACGTAAGTTTTATATTCTTACTCATGTTAAGATCTTGTAGTTTGGATCTTGATGATTGTTCGATGAATAACCTTGATAGTTGGTTTTGTCATATGAGACCATATTCGGGAATCAACTAGGAAAGTTTGAATGGTTAAAGAAAAACTAGGTATAGTTCAGATTAGCAAATGTCTTGTTATGAAGACCTCCACGGGAGGGAAGTAAAGTTTAAAGACGATGACTTTTCAATTTTTTTAGAAGATGCAACTTTGCCATAGTATAAGTCATTGTTGTGTGGGAGGAAATCTATCCATAAGAGACATAGGTCCTTCTCAAATTTATGAGCATTTGGTTCAGTGGCTTATTAACTGAACTTACCGTCACAGTTAAATTATGTTCACAATGTATTTTCATATTTCTATGCTGAGAAAGTATGTACCCAATCCATCACATGTGATCTCATAGACTAGTTACCTATCCTGGTGGATGTTTCTTATAAGGAAGAGTCTGATAAAATAATTGGTCATTAAATAAAAGTTCTTTGTCATCGTAAGATACTATTTGTTCGAGTACAGTGGAAGAATCATAACGAAGAGAAGCTACTTGGGTGATGGAATCAAAAGTGATGACAAAGTATCCTCATTTATTCAATGGTATGATTGAGGTTGTTTTAAATTTTGGGGACAAAATTCTTTAAGTGAGGAAGTATGTTTTATGTGGCCTGGCCCGTTTAAAAAAAAATTGTATGTTTTAAAATTTTTTAAAAGAGAAAAACAACCCCCTTTCAGGGGTTGTTATTGAATCGGGGGAGACTCCCCCTATTTTAGATGAGGTGGAGGAAGTCTCCCCATTCATAGTTTCCTCTCCTCCATCCCGCTTTTCTCCTTCTCATGAACTCCAACTTCTTCCTTCGGTGAGCGACAGTGAAGGGCAATTTCTCAATGAGTAGACGACCATTCATCATCGAGATTGATTGTTGGGTGTCGACACAAACCATTCCTGTCAAGATTGTCAATTGTGAAGAACATTCCTGGTAAGGATTTGGTTTCAATATTCTTTTAGAGTTCAGCAAATTACTGATGGTCTTGATTGGTTCTAGATTTTGGGTCAAGAATAGATGTTATTGAACTATGTTAATGGAGAGAACTTGGTTCTTTAGGGTCGGAAGATTTAACACCGGCTTTGGGAAGCCAATATCGATGGAAGTTCTAGGGTATAGTCTTGCAATCCCCTCAGGTAAAGTATAAGAAATTAGAAATTTTATGTGGAAACTTCTATTGTGGGCTGTGTTGGTAAAACAATAATGCTTACCGTGGCTGATAGGTTTGCGTTGTAGGAAGTTGTTGTGGAGAGGAGAACAGAGAGTCAAGAGGCGACCTGCGATAGAGCTGATTGGTTTGCGCTGTAGGAAGTTGTTGTGGAGAGGGGAATAGAGAGTCAAGAGGCGACCTGTGACAGTACTCTATCACAGGGAAAGATTGATGGTAGCCGCAGCCTGGAGAGTTCCAAGCCCAAATCCATTCTATTATGGTCTGTGGACCATAATCACTCTAGGTCATAGCTTGGAATTTTCCAAGCTGCGACCACCATCACTTTGGGTTGCGATTTAGCTTTGGCCAAAATTATTAGACTCCAACCCATTCCTTTCTAGTTAGATTATTTTGGGCCATAATTTTCTTGGGCTTCAGCCCATCCTATTTTGGGCCAAATTTAAAATATAAACCAAATTTTGATTCGATCGTTTAGGGTCGTTATAAATTTTATTGACTAGAATGGGCCTCCGACATTGGGTTATATTCATTTGTATAAAAATTAAATAATATGTTTTAAATTCAAATCCCAATTTTTAGTAAAATTATTGTGGTTAGGTTCCAAGATTTAGAAAATTTGCGGATTTATTTGCCGTTGGACTTCATTGGGCTATAATATTGGTAGATCCAATTTTGAGGTAAGAGTTATTTTATATTTAATGCACTTTGATTTCAATAATGTATAACATTTACTCAAATTGAGCATGTTAAAATTTACCGTTCAGTTCAGTTACATTAATTTTTACATTTATTTACTTTTATTGTTAACTAAAGTAATGAGACAGTTGTATGTGTTGTGTCCCTAGGCGCAAAACTCTAGACTTGTTTAGGGTCTATTTGGTTGTTTACGATTGCCTAAGTATCGCCGTTATTTAAATTTTGTTATTATATATGTATTGCTCGTCATCACTTCTTTCACATATTAACTTGTTAAAAATAAATAATTGAACAGCACGCATAATTCATATGATATAAATATTGAACATAAAATTAAATTTCTACTAAATTAGTTGACTCACCCCATATTAATTTTCTCTTTCGAAGAAATAATCAGAATAATCTCCATTTGCCATCACAGGAGTAAAAATTAAAGTTTTCCCTGTGCATTTTATTTTATTTCCTTTTTAGAGAGATTTAGTTATTTTAGTAAAGTTCGTACTTAGTTTATTTTATTTTTATTTTTTATTACCAATTAGTTTATTTTATTTTAAAATTTATTATTTCTCGCTAATTAGATGTCACTTTTGGACCTTATTGTTGGGCCTGGATTGTAAAGTTTTGTACTAAGTCTTCCAATGCTATTTATGGATTTGAGAAATGGGTCGGACGGTTTATTCCATTTTGAACTGGGTCGTTCTTCGTTTGACCTTAGTTTCTATTTGAAACGTGAGAGATTGACTTATCATTGACCTTCTGGTATAGAAATTATTTTATAATTAGTGTTATTATTATTATTATTTTCTTAGATTATCTGTAATATCCCAAATTTTTATAGAGCTACGCACAAGGCTTAAGTAATGATTTTGGGGATATTGGAACTACATTGGATAACTTAAGATATTGGTCAAGAGAAACGTATTTGAAAGAAGTGAATTATGATACCCCGAATTATATTCATGTTAAGCTTTATAGTACCTAAGTTGTTAAGAATAATAGAGTTGATAATATTCAAGGATATACTAGGTCTAATAAAGAACAAGGTGATGGAGAAAATATGGATTATACACCGAAGTATAGGGAAATAAATTGAGGTTAGATAATTTGAATAGTTTGGGGATATAGACACACAGACACACAGACACACTAACATATTTGAAGAAGAATTAAATGGCGGTTGATTGATTGGGAAGCATAAGTTGTCGTCCAAAGATTATCAGTCGACCGGTAATTCACTAAGTTGTAAAATATGGATTGGCGGTCAATCGTCCAAAGGGAATCGATCGACCGGCTATATGGAAAGTCACTGGAAACGATAACTGTCGCCTCTTGGCACTTCAGGGACACTCAGGGAGTTGTGTCCTTTGGCTCTTCACCTTCAGATGGTCACTGAAGGGATGCATATGGTTGTCTATAAATAGAAAATGACAGATTGAAGCGGGGAAGTTTTGAAAAAACTGTGGGAAAGTTCTGGCAATTTAGAAAGAGAGGGAAAGGCCGTGAGGGTTCAGTGATTTTGAGAAAGAAACTGTGAGGAAGTTCTGGAGTTTTTGAGTGAGAGTCTGTAAATTTTGAGTGAAAGAGAAATAGTTCAGTGAAAGAGATAGAGAGCCGAGAGGGTTTTGGAAGAAAGGAGAACGTGAAGAAAGGAGGAGTTTCATCTTTCTGTCTTTTGGACTCTTCATATTCTCGGGATCTTTAGGTATGGTTCTTCTACCATGTTTTATAAATAATCTTGAAGAAATACTTTGAATAAAGCATAAACATGAGAATATGTGGGATTGATTATTGTTCTGCTAAGTTGGATAGTATTGGATATATATAAGTTCTGGGTTTTGTTCTTTGTTCAGTTCTATGAATGGTTGGTCTAATGATAATTATGCTGGTTAGTTACTGTAATTCTATGGATGCTTTTGTTTGTTGACAGTGAGAAGGTTTTAGATTTCTTCAGCATGTTGTGATTATTATTGATGCACTGATTCTAAATTTTATGTTGGTTATCTTGGTGAAAACTCTCTAAAGTGGATATGCTATTAGTAATGGATTTAAGTAATAAATCTTATGGGTGGATAAGGTTATCCTGTTGCGATCTTAATGGATGCTAATGAACGTGGTGGAATAGGTATATTATGTTATTATATTATATGGTTATCTTGGCCATTGCTGAGTATTAGGTTTTATTCTTAAGCATGTTTCTGATTGGAATAAACTATTAGGATGGTATTAGTCAAGGGTTTGTATATAGCTAGAAGTTGTGACTCTGTTTATTGGGGATTACTGTAACGACCTGGTTTTTATTTACTTTAAAATCGTGTAAAACTTAAAAATTTTGTTTCGTAAAACCCGATCGTTAATTTCTTTACTGAAAACCTTTGATAAATTGCAGCGGAAAACTTAAGAAATAAAACATATAATAAATATCATTCTTTCCCTTTACAATTTAAGTATAAAACTCTTTACAAAACCTTTTTCTCTTTCTTACACTCTTTAGCCCAACCAGCCACAAGATCTGCCCGTGCAAATCCTTCATCAACTGTCTTTGACCTGTTCTCCTATTGCTCGTGCATACCTACATCACAAGACCTAAACTAATGAGCCTAACGCTCAGTAAGTGATAGAATGAAATACAATGCAGATGATATGCATGATCATACAATGCATTATAGGAGAGAACTGTATCTCTTTTGGAAGTCAAGGTGGAATACTCCATAGGGTCATGTGGCCTAACCAGTCACTTCGACAAGGAAATATATCCATCGGGGGTATTCCACATGCCAGTATCTTCACTTTTGTTAAAGACGTTGGAGATTTCAGAATGAGGGAAAGGTGAACCCTAGATTTCACGTAACTAACTCACACCTCACCACTCCCTATGTGGGAGTATCCTACCGTATGGAATGTCACCGAATCACCCGAACCCCCACACGCCTATTTACATATATTAATTATGTCATGCAATATGTTCGTGAATACATACAGTCCTATATGATGATATAAATGTCTAATGAACATATCATTAAAAGAACACACAACATGCAATCATAACTTTTGCGATGTAGGGTCCGAAGACCGAAGCACAGTAAATATCAACTTACCTGATGTCTTCAATGTGGTTATGTTATTCGTCTTAGTACCTTCAAAATCATTCAATAAGTCATCATTAAAATTATGTATTACTATTCTTACTCCTACGATTCATTACTTTAACATTTCCACTATCACAAAGGAATAGTAATAACCTACAATAGTTGCTAATTCCATCAATGTGACAGGATAATATAGAGAATTTACTTTACAAAACCAAATAGTATTTTACCACAAAACCATATTTTCCACAGCAGAGTAAAGAACTATTTAGCTCCTACTTTAACATGAAATTATCGAGTGAATTTATTCACTTTTCTCAATTTAACAATACCAAGCAATAACACCCAATGGAGAACCGTACATTTCAAAGCTGTCATTAAGTGGAGAACTGTTTCTATCAACAAAGCATAATGGTTCCAATATGCGTTCAATTACCTAACAACTTCACAATAACAACCTTTCAATGTCCAATATGTTCAACAAAATAGCAATAGTCAACACTTAACAACATCTTCTCAAAATATAACCCTTGGCAGGAATCAACTAACAAACAAACATTTCAATCAGAATGACATTCTTCACAATGGCTAACTACAGAACCAAAGCAAGAGGTGAACTCAAACCATCAAATAGCAGATTCTAAACACGTATTAGGCAGTAACTAATCCATCACATACAACAATATGAACTTCCATCACACTCTTTCCTTCTACTGTTAACATAATTAAATCCATAAAATTTGAGAAAGAGTTCATCATACCAGAAGATTTTAGGAGACCTGAGAGCACTTCACACTCTACCTTCCTCTCCTACATTTTCTTCTTTTCTGGTCACAGCCATTCTCTGCCATCACTCATAGTCCCTCACTTATTTTCCTCTACACTCTCCACTTCCAACTTTTATGTCTTCTTCTCCTTCTGCTTTCTCATTGCCTCACACACAACACAGACCATAAATTAAAAAATTTACAAGACCTTAATCTTCTTAAAATCTGTCGACAGACCACATTCACAAAATCCACAAAAAACCATGGGGAAATTTTCTCTTATCTAAAGACAAAAGCTTCTCTGTCACTTTTCCTCTTCTTCTCCAGAGATGACACACATATCCCCAACTCACCATTCACCCAAATTCCTCTGCACCAAATGATTTATAGTCGAGAGAAGACTGCCATAGACGCAAGCTGGAAGATAATTGCCCACTTCAAGGAGGGTGGTCCAACCCAAAATTGCCGCGTGGAAAGCTTGCCAGAGGAGGAGCAGCTGGAGGAACCAGCTCTGGTTCGGTCCAGCGCGAATGCACGGTACGCAGTTCACACTCCCCTGCCATTGCCAAATCGTCTCTACCAATAAATTCGCCACTGCCAATGCTGATTCGTCCCTGTCAATCGCCAATTCCTCCATAACAGGAAGTTAGGAAGAAGAACACTAAATATAAACCGTCGAATTACCTCCTCCGACGATTCGCAGCTATGCCGGGAGTTCCAATCCCGAGTCCTAACTCCGCACCTCACGCCGAGGCTCCACACTTGCCCAAGACCCAGGACGCTGACCCGCAGTTTCGCTGGACATCGTCACTCGTAACTTGAGTGTTCTCCTGAGCTCTCTCTCTCTCCCTCTCTTCGCGTTGCCTTCGCCTCGGTTATGCTCTCTCTCTCTCTCTCTCTCTCTCTCTCTCTCTCTCTCTCTAATGGCCGAAGACCAATTTCATTTAAAAACTCAAACCAAACCGGTTTGGACCAAACTGGTTCAACTCCAACTTCAATCGGTTTCTTCTCCTATTCTCCCATTTCTTCTTTATTTCAATTTCCCTAATTTTATTTAATTAAATCCATTTTTATTTTATCTATCCCATTAATTTAATTATTCCAATTATTTACTTAATTCTTAATCCAACCCATTCCAATTAATCCCAAATTAACTCATTATTTATTTTTCCTCATTTTTAATTATTAATCAAAACCAAACCGTATAATTGTTTTCAAACCGAACTGAACCAAATTGGTTCAGTCCATATTTCTCCCTCGGTTTACATCTATTTTTTGGACGAGGGAAAGCATCCATACCATTCGTCCGCGTGCATCCGAAGCCGTTCAAAATTGTACAATTCGTGGTAATTTTCCCATTAACATACATCCCAAAATATTTCTTGAAAATTAACCCTACTTATCATCAAATAAATCCCATAATTTATATTCTAACAATTACGTCATTGGTAATATCTCGATAATTATTATACTAATTCGAATACCTCCAATTATTTTCCAATTTATCATTTTTAAATTCCGATATAAAAAGTCGAGGTATTACAATTACTATTGATGCTTATATATGACTAATGAATAGATATTGAGGAGAAGAAACTTTATGTGCTAACTCTTTAAAGTTAAGGACTCCAGGTAAGTGGTACTATATGTGTTTTGTCCAAAATGACCTATATCACGAGAATTATGATTTGTTTGATGCTTGCATTTACTAGAGATATAGGTTATGATAATGTATTTTGGAAGATGTACTGCTGACTAATTATTTGGTGTGAATTGAATGTTTATTAGATTTAAGTTCAGTCCCTTAGTTAGGAATGAATCATGTTTTAAGAATATGATAGATCAACATGTTAGATAGAATTATATGCTCGCAACAACGTCAATACTTTGAATCCTAAAGTATACGAAAATGAATAAACATAAATAGCTATTTGTGTGGTCTGGTTGGTTACACCTGACACAAAAATCAAAGATAAGTAAATAACTATTTGTGTGGTCCGGTTGGTTACGCCCAACACAGAAACCAAACATAAGTAAATAGTTGTTTGTGTGGTCCGGTTGGTTACACCTGACACAGAAATCAAAGATAAGTAAATAGCTGTTTGTGTGGTCCAATTGGTTACACCCAGCACAGAAATCAAATATAAGTAAATAGCTATTTGTGTGGTCCGGTTGGTTATGTCCGGCATGGAAACAAAAGAAATCACAATAAAAGACAAAAGCAACTAATATGTAAAAGCCAAACAAAATTGAAATGGAAAATAGAAAACTTCGTACAGTTACATGTGTGTTTCATGTTTTATGTTTAAACTGCTTACTAAGTTTTAGACTCATAGTTAGATCATGTGATGTAGGTAATGCGTCAATGATTGGATAAACTCGTTGAGGACGCAGCTGATGAGGTATTGTCAGATTGAGCTGTTTGTGCTATTGGCGATGTTGACCTTAGTGTGTTATGCCTCATGAAATGATTTTTAATGTACTAAGCATTTAAAATATTTTAAATAATATTTAATTGAGACGACTGTTTTAAGTGTTTTTTTTGCTGTTTGTTACTCTAGTTTTTTTTCTCACAAGTGTTTTAAAAGAATAAAAACTTTTATACAAAACAAATTTGGATATAACATTATCGCTCTCGAATGTGAACATGTGTATGGACAAAATTTCATTACATTAACTAATAGCTACCTACTTTTACTGTGATCACCATCAATATACAGCGTTTGAGAAACTGACTCAAGAATCCCATATGGGCAGCTTTGTACACGTGGCTCGATCCATAAGGTAACACGTACTTCTTGGTTATTGTAATAAGCGCACATGATATTAATGAGGCCCATCCAATTTTGGCCTTAAATAGTTTGTTGAATATTGCGACACGTAGCAGATATAGTGGGGCTGTACACATATTAAATATATATTGACTTCTGCACCTCTTTATTAAAAAAGGGTCATTGTTGTCTGTCAACTTAATGAGAATAGACAAGTTGTGACCAATATAATTTTATTAAGTTTCAATTACAAAACAAATAATATATATATATTAATATTAAACCTTCACAAATACTTGATTTTGGGTTGTGGGTGGATTAATATTAATTATGTTGTTAAAACAATAATCTAATATAGTATAATAAAAATGTCCAAAAATCCAAATAAAAGATTTAAAACATAATGAATATTGTATAACTAATCACAAAATATTTGAAAAACTTTTCTGCTATGTTTTTAGAGAAGAAATTGTTTTTCAATTAAATATTTGCAGAAAGTTCTTTTTTCCAATTAAATAGAAAAGGGAAATTAACAAACTGATCACTGTACTTTATAATAAGTGACAAATTAACTATTGAATAATTTTCGCTAACAACTTAAACAATAAATTATGAAAAATTGACGACGCAAACATCACAGTTAAGTTTTATGTTAAAAAACGTTGTCGTTCTGTTGTAGAACGTTATCTTTCTGCGACGGAATGTTGTCTTTCAAATAAAAAGTTTTAAAAGAATACTTTCCCTGGGGGAAAGACGAAGTTCCGCTGCAGAAAGACGACGTTTTGCTTAAGGAAAGATTACGATCTAGCGTGAAAAAATTAATTTCCTCTGCAAAAAGTCATGAACAGTCGACGACGACGATGGATCAAAAAGAGAAAAGATAATATGGTGATGAGAACTGAACAGTAAAATCAAGAGAAGAAAATTTTTGACGACGAAAAGATGCTAAGAAAACTGAAAACGTGAGAATTGTTTTCGATAACGAGAAGACAATATCAAATCTTCCCGAAATAGAATTAGAATTTATATAGAGAAATGATTCGACATTGTTTTTGCGGTAATGTTTCTTTTAATAGTTAATGGTGATGTTTGCGTCGTTCATGTTTTATAGTTAAGTGTTTAAGTTATTAGCGAAAATTAAAATGTAAAATTTCATATTATTTTTAAGATAAATTAAAAATAATTAAAATAAAATATTAATTATATGTAAATGAAAATATTAGATTATAAAATGCCCTGAATGAAATCCGCTAGTGTCTGTCTTTGCAACAATGCTTTAAATTTTCCAGATACAGCAAAGAAAACCTTTAATGAGGAAATGCAACGTTCTGTACATCGCGTTAAACTTGGTGGGATGCAAATAATTGCCTGAGCAACGACCGGTCTGGCATCCGCATATCGGGTCCTGTTGTAGACAATCCTTGTTCTTAATGTAAACAAATTTAATTATGTTTGTTATAAATTAAAAGATAATTAACAAAAATAATCAAGATAAATGAGAAACTGACCTTAAACTATTTTTTATTTCTGAATTTGAATTTTTTTTGGGGAACCGTTCTTATTATATAAAAAATATTTAAATGCAAGATTTCTGATTTGCAAATGTAGAACTCTAGAGTTATCATAAAATATTTAAAAAAATTAACAAAATAACCATCATACTTGATATACTTGGAGATCAATGATAAGTTAATAATTAAAGTATTTTTGTTAACAAATTAACTAATGAACTATAAGAAATAGTTGTAGCAAACATCCCTGTCACGTTTATCGTTAAACGTATTGATTTTATTCCGTGGCAGAACGTGTATTGTTCCGTCGTAGAAAGATATTTTAAAAAATAACGTTCTTGACTACGCTCTACAGCGGAATGACTATGTTCCATGCAGAATGATGATGTTCCACTAAGGAACATCGTGCGTCGTTCTACGTTTCTGTGCTCTAGTATATAAGAACCAACTATGCGTTTTGGCGAGTTCACCGCAAACCACAAAATCCTCGACAAACATTCGTATTCTTAGAGATTCGCTCCTCAATTTTTCATTGATTTGAATGGATTCTATGGAAAAGAAATTGTCTCTGAAGCGAAAGGGTGGTCTATCGCAATCTCAGTCGCGACCATGGCCAAAAATGACGGACTCAGGCTATGAACGAAGTTAGATTGCAACCGAGCTCATTGTTAGTTAGTTGCACCACATTGTACCTGTTGCGGTGCAAGGTGGAGCACCTACGGTTGAAGATGCAACAACCGCGGGTCAAGTTGGAGCAGCCACTATTGAAGTTGGAGGACATGCGGCTGCCCCTGTTGGCCGAATAGAAGCACAAGCTGAGGTTGAAGCACAACCTCCACCTCAAGCTCAAGCTCAGCCTTAACAATAACTGGTAGGAGGTGCATTGGTGCATTTACAATCCGTTATAGCAAGGTTCCACTCTCTACTCTTCAGGATAGTCGACACAAACGAACAGTATGAAGCCGATGTTAAACATTGTTCAATTATTGTTTCTAGAAGAGTGGCTTTCGAGTCATTGACAGATTATAAAATTGAAGAATTGTTTGAGGGGGTTGGATTAGCCAGATCGTGCAGTTTGGGTGAAAGTTTCTGTTAACGGATTGTCAAACTCTTTCATTCCAATTTGGAACTGCCCATTCAACCATTAGAGGTTTGGACTTACATATTTGGACGAGAGTTGAGAATGACTCCCAAAGCTATTAACGTGCTGCTTAGATGTTTTAACGAAGGAACCAAGTGAGCACTATTACCAGTGTCTCGGGAGACAGATTTCATCAGATGAGGAGAAGGTCTGTCAGTGCTTAGATTGTTGTACCGTAACCCAGAGATTGGAGCATGCAAGAAGCCAAAGTCAAATGACTTGAATGCCATAGCCCGAGTGATTAACACTATCATCACACATACCATTTTGCTTTGGGATGGACATCGAGACCATGTTAGCTTCATGGATCTCTATTTGCTTGAGGAGGTGTTCAACACGAAAAAAGTGGACATCGCCTATGTTATTTTGAGTCACATGTACGAGGTGTTCAACAATCCAGCCAAGAGTCTACCATTCAATTGGCTAATTCAGAAGATTGTTGATCATTACGGGATACCGATCTCAGATGAGGAGCTGAGAATCGAAGAGAAGACCATCGACGTCCACAACAAATTGAAAGTGGACCGAATGGGGCTCAACAAAGTTGAAGGGGTATGGGTAAGCAAGACTTCATCCAAGCCTGCTCTAAAGAAGTGAACTATAGTTTCCCAACTGCCACCCCCCCAAGTCATACAGCCTCCACCCCCGTTAGTGGTGCAACCTCTAGCCCTCTTAGAGAAACAACCTCTAGCCTCCTAGGAGGAACAACCTCTAGCATCACCTCTGTAGCACATGGAGGATGATGCTACATAGCCGATGACTCTGCCCCTTCCTCAGTCATCTCATTTTACGTTGATAGCTGAGGAGATTGTCGGCTAGATGCAAAGGATGGAGGAGCAAGCGGAGGAGCGCCATCAACAGATACGAAGGATGGAGGATCGACTTATCCTGATGTAGGAGCTTCATCAAATGGGGCTATACAGAATACAAATAATAAAGGAGTACCATCAAATGAGGCTGCTCCAAATGTAAGAAAATAGAGGAGTGAGCAGAGGAGTACCATCATGAGATGTTGGCCATACTGCAGAGAATGGGGCAACGAGTAACCCCTCCACCATCCTCTCGACCAGCCCCTACAGCGGCCTCTTCAGCGGCTTCTCCATCCTCCTCTTCAGCAACTAAAGCAACAGACTGCTTGTAAGTTATTTACTTTTTATGCAAAGTCCATTATGTACTTTATTTGTGTGTGATGTAATAACGTGTCTAAATTTTGCAGCACCATTGCCCTCCGACACCAACCTTCTCCTCCTGTCGTGGTTGTCAAGGTGCCAGAGATAGTTGCTTTAATTCCTCCATTGATAGCTACGTCAGGTGGATCTTAGGCTTTGCCACTTAAAACTGTGTGCGCGGTACGTGTTCGAGTTGGTTATCTACGTGTATGCAGTTATTCATGCCTTGTTAGTTTGACGGTAGCTTGTCAATGTTTTTTGCAACCAGGTCAACTAATGGGTGTTTTTGCGACTTATGTTCGTGCAAATACACGATAACACCTAGAGACATGTGCAATTATTTCTAAAATTATGGTAGGCTTTTTCAATTTGTAGCATTAAGCGTTTTGTACTACATACTTAGGATATTTCGCTTGCTGTTTTCATTTTCAAGTCCAGGATGAGTACTACATGACTGAGATCATCTTTTCAAAGCAAGAAGGGATGGCAAACATGGTGAGAATTATATTCTGTTACATGAAGTAGTTCATAAGATGTTATCTTAGTGTTCATCCTTGCTTTGTATGCAATGTTATGCATTGACCGAAGAAAAATACTTCGAGGTTCAATACAAAAAATTGCTAATGACATTAGGGTGGACTCACATAAGTAAACATCTCACTTTTTGGTTTGTCATTGATGTTTCAACAGTTCTAATGCGTGCTTGCTTTACATTCCAATCACACCCAAAACAAGTGTGTTTTATGTCGTCCGTTGACCTGCACACTCACTACCCTTACTAGGTTTTGCTGTATGAAGCAATTGCGATAATTGTAGTGCCAACTAACAAAGAGAAGTACATCTTTTCTCTTGTGTAGATTCATATTACTTTTCTCTTATGAGCTGATTTTTTCCCTTAGCATTTCAGCCCGCACAACATATTTTGGTGCACAAGTGAGGGTTTAGCATGCTCCACAATTGCAAGCAGACTGACTTCCACTACCACGAAGAGCTGCTCGATAAGAATCTTTTTTTCACCAAAGCGTCCAACGTATACGTGGATCCGCAGTTGTCATTTGCGATCACGGATTTACGAAAGAAATCTCACAAGAAGACGATTTAGGGTAGTTGAGATGTGTAGGGATACTAATTTTGTTGTGCATATGTTTATGTTTATGTGTACTTGGATAATATTTGTTTATGTTTAGTGTACTTGGATAATATATGTTTATGTTTACTTGGATAATATCTATTTGGATTTCTAGTTTTGATAATGCCACAGGGGGATTGATTAAAACATGGGAAACTTTTGCAAATTTTCATTTTTTTGAAAGAAATTTTGACTCAAACCTAAATTATCTATTTCATTTATCATCAACAAACAACTAACATGTTCATTGCAAGAATTTAAGCAACCTATGCATAGCCCCGAAATATAGAAGGCAGAGGACCGTTGACATTCCATTGTGGATCGTCGACATTCCACCACGGAAACACATTGTTCCACCGCAGAATGTCAATGATCCGCTGAAAAATGTCAACTTTCAGCCATGGAATGTTGACATTCCTTAGAGAAACGTCAGTCTCCAAGGGACAAATTTAACAGATTCAATGTCCACAAATACCCGGTCGGATGAGTGGTCGAACGACTAAATAGGCGGTGATACTTTGATGCAGATCAATTTATGGAATAACTCCGATTTTAGAAGCAAGAAGTCCAATTTCAAAAATAAAGTAAAACCTTTTTCTATTCAAATTTCACTGCCTTAAACACTTACATAAGATGACTTTAAATAGTCAATTACAAACTATAGAATATTAATTTGGTCTACAATTGTTCTTGAACTTTCACTTATGTTTGATCTTGAATAACTCCAACCATTTAACTTATTCATATATCGTTATCCACCAACATCAAGCATTTGTATTGTTTCCTAAGGAACAACTCTCAATAAAAGTAATTGTTAACTATGCAACGAAACTAGATATACATCATCTACAATAGGCTACCTCGAATAAACTATTGTAGATGATGTGTATATGGTTTTGACACATAGTTACTAGTCACTTTGATTGAGCGTTGTCTTCTGTAATCAAGGAAGGTTAAGGTCCACATTTGTGTTTGTTTGTGTTTGTGGACCTTATGCATAATAATTATGCATAACATATTGCAAATAAAATTAGCATAATTAAAATAACACTTGAAAACATAAACGTAAACGTAATAATGTGCTCACTTGTGTCTTAAGAACTACATCGAGAATTGTCTCAAGGACTGTCTCGGGGACTATTTTGGGAACTATGAAGCCCATAAATGTGCCCTGTGAGCTTCCTCTGTTGCCTCTGCCTCTGGATCGGCGGCCATCACATGCACTGGACTCTGGGCCTCCACCTTCGCATGTGCAGGAATTGGGCCTCACACCCCCACATAGCCACACATCATGTTCAGATGTCTCCTAGGTTGCACTGTCTGCTTTGGGGCTCATGAACATCCCTTATTTTTCATTTTTGCGGCCTTCCAGGACATCTCTTAAATGGCAGTGGTGTAATTGAATCAAAATCTGTCACAGGAGGCCACATGATTTGTCCACTAACGGGGCAGACAAAGTGGGAGTACATCGTGATGTATGTTTCCTGGTGGTAGCACTCATGCACAAAGTCCTCAGGTGATCTCCTCATAAATTGCATACACGGGACTGCATGGATACATGAGATGCCAGTCAACTTCCACTGGTAACAGTTATAAGTACGCCTATTCAAATCGACATGGTACTATTTGTTTCCATTGCTGACCTCAAACTGGGCGGTGCCTGAAAAAACAGGACTCCAATTATGACTTGCAAGTTGTAGTTTGGTAATCTAGTTGTTGACCTGCGACACAAAAGGTCCGTTGAGCGCACAATCTTTTCATTTTTAACGATCCTACACATGATGTCTTTAAAATAATCTCGAACATGCTACGCATCGGTTTGTCCCAGGATGGTAGGATCCAGGCGTTATAGGACTCGCTCAGGTTGTTAAGACTTATGTCACACTTTGGGATAGAGTTGAAGGTATGTTTGGCCCAACATCTTACATATATTTCTCGTAAATAGTTGTGGGTTGCTGGGTCAAACAAAAATAGTTTTGCCATCTCTATCTCAAAGTGTGCCTCTGTTGTGGCACTGAAAGCGGCCCACATTGCATCCTTGAACAACTTGCCTTTAAATTATTTTTGAAAATTGGCATACATGTGTTGGATGCAAAACCGATGGTCCCCTTGCCCTTCTAACTCTCAGATAGTTGGCACCAATCCCTACAATGATTCACAGTATGAGTCAAACATTGGTACACAATGCATAACATAAACATAGAATGCAAAAGCAATTAACCACACCTTTTGTCGATTAAAAATGATTGTCCACCCATTGCCAGACGGGGTGTTTAAACCATCGAGCAACAATTCCAGAAACTAGCTGCAAGAATCCATATTTTCCACTTCAACCACTGCTATAGCAATCAGATACATTCCACCATTCCCTTCGATGCTGACAACAGTGAGCAGGTGGCCCCGAGTTGCTCCTTTCAAGTGGCAATCATCCAAAAAATAACTGGTCTACCAAGTGTAATACCGCAATTTTTTGTATTACAATTTAATAAAGATAATTAGAAAGTAATTTGGGGTATTTATATTTCTTGGATATTTATCGTGGTATTACCAATGACGTATTCGTAAGATTATAATTTAAGAAATTTATTGGGATTAAACTGGAAAGTGTATTTTGCAGTTTTCAAATTCATGTGGACGAGTGTGGATGCATGTGGACGAGAAGAGTTTGAATTTGTACAAGTAATTGGACATTTCAGATGCATGTGGACGAGGCAAGGTGCCTTCCTTTGTCTGAAATCGCAATTCTGAAGGAGTGAAAGAATGGATTGAACCGGTTTAGTTCGACTCAGTCCGAAAATTAAGGAATGACTGGTTTTTAGTTAAAGGAGGAAAAAAAGTAGGATTTATTGGAAATTTAGAGAGTAATTAGTGAGGGAAGATTTATGGAATTAATTATAGGAGAGTTAAATGAATTAATTTGATTGAAGGAATTAAGAGAGAGGAGAGGGTGAACCGGTTCACTCTGTGAACTGGTGCACTCTGTGAACCGGTTTGATTGGAACAAAAGAATGGCCTTCGGCCATTCTGTGAGAGAAAGCAGAGAGTGAGGGAGAGAAAGCTCGAGAGTGGGAGAGGCCGCGAGCGAGGGAAACGACGATGATCAGCTTGTAAAGCTCCTTCATGTCAGACGACAAGCGAGCTGCTGGTGATGGAATGAAGTGTCGGGCTTCATGGGACGGATAGAGTTGGGTCACGAGATGGGGGCTCGACCGTCGGGGAGGCGTGTGAATGCGTGCTAAGGCTCCGCGGGCTGGCTGCAATTTACAGCTTTGGGTGGCTGGTGATGCTCGTCGACGACGAGTTGGCGATGTCGGGATTGGCCGGTGAGATAGCGATTAACATTTCAGGTTGAAGGGACTAGAGCTGACGGTTTGCGATGAGTGGCTAGAGCAGCTGCGGTTCGGTCTGAACCGGTCCACCCGTGGCTTGTTCTTGCCCCGAAGAATTAGACAATGGAACGTGCGTGAGGAATGGTAGGGTAGAGACAGGGCATGGCCGTCGTAGAGGCAGGATATGGCGAGGAGTGTTCTTTGGTGAGTTGAAACAGAGGGGAAAGGGTGGCTAGAGAGAAGTGCTCTAGGGTGAGAATTTGGAGAGCTTACATTCTTTGCCATCGAAGTGTGGCAGAGAGTGTTCCCTTTCTGTGTGCTGCAAATTTGGAGATATGAGTGAGTTGGAAATGGGGCGATGGCTGAGAGGAAATAAAGGACAAGAGGAAAGAGGAGCAGAGTTGTCTCGGGTGTTGTTTACTGTGAGGTATTCCTTCACTCCTCTATGGATTTTATGTTAGAAAAATGTAGGAGATAAAGAATGAAATGGATGTTAGGATTTGCTGTTGCTCTATGTGGCTTCTGTTTGGTTGTGATTCATGCACCTGATGGGGCTTCCTAGTTTTTATAGATTGTGTGTGAAGAATTATGTTGAAGAAAAGATGTAGGATGATGAATAAATTCTGTTTCTTTGTGTTGAGCCTATTAGTAGATTATTAATTTGGAAGTAAAGTTATGAAATGCTCTCGTTTCTTGGGAAATGAATGTTGTTTTGTTAAAGTAAAGTCTGTACTTTGGTTTTTTCACTACCGAACGAATTATTGGTTAAGAATTTTGAACAAGTCGTTAAATTGGATTAGATTGATAAGTTGTTTATAATCTCCATGTGATTAGTATGAAGTTGTGAATGTGCTCTCTGGTGTTGATCGTGACAAGTTTATGAACTATTAGTTATGTACGTTGGAATGATTTGTCTGTTGCCATTCTATTTGGATAAAAAGAATAATGTGCATGCTTTGTTGGTTGTTAAGTTTTGTTAATGGAAACTGTTATTCAACATACGTGGATTATAGCATTTTGGTACAACATTAATTGGGAATAATAGCATGCACTCTTCGGATACGTCAATTGGATATTATGATGAGTTATGTTTCGTTTTAGGCGTTAACGAGTTCCTAGAATTAATATTTAATTAAGGATAGTAAAATAATGAAATCAATAAGTTATGATTTTTAATGAATAAATGTTCTAATTATGAAGGTATTGAAAAGGAAAAGAAGGATAAAGATTTAGTATGAATACGCGTTAAAGCTTCAAGGCAAGAAATTGAGAAGAGTCGTTGGCCAGTGGAGACCCTAAACCATTAGCAGTGCCTTTCTTTAATTGTTGGTTGCATTTCTACTATGCTGTTCTACTTAGTAAGCCTATTTTGTTCACACGTTGTTAATTTACTCTCTAAGCATGTTTAGGATGTTAGCATATCGTTATTGTTTTTTTTGAATAGCCAAGCACGTCTACATTGTTATAACTTTCTTTAAATTACTAAGCATGTCTATATCGTTATCGCTTTCTTTAAATTGCCAAGCATGCCTATGATATTATTGTTTCCTTTAAATCGCAAAGCATGTCTACATTGTTATCGCTTCCTTTAAATTAACAAGCATGCCTATATAGTACCTTAGTAGACTTCCACATCTCATACTTTTATATTGTTGTGATTATTGCTTTATGTCTCAGACTTTTATATTTTTACGATTACTACTTTTCATTGACATGTATCACGATAATGTTTCTCATTGACATGCATTATGATAATAGAAACAAGTAGGAAGTACTACCTTTGGGGTGGTACTCATATGCATTACGTGAGGAAAATGAATGAATGAAAGGAAAAGAAAATGGGGAGTTGGGGGACGGACGGGTAGTTCGGATCTAATCAGGTAGTCTGAGACCAGCTACCCTAGGTGGTTAGAAGCCGACAAAGACTATACCTCCAACACAGGTTCCTCCAATCTCCCACTCGACATAGGAGTTATGAATGAAATAATGAAATGTAAAGAAAAGATTGGTTTGGAGCGGAACTCATTCCAAAAGAATTAAAGAGAGGCATGATCATACTGCATATCTCATTTCTTACTGGACCTTAGGCTCACAGTTTGCCAAAACTGTGGACGTAGGCTCCACTTCAACTTGGCAGTTAATAACAGATTCCTCAACCCTCCTAGATGCCATTGGTGTTCAACAAATGCTTCAACTTCGCCAAAATGCGGTACAGTTTCTTAGAAATCTCTAGAGTTCGTTAATCGTTGACAAAATCACTGAGAAAATCGCGATGAGTGTAGTGTGAATTTATACAAGGCAGATGACACATGACGATCCTTGACAAAACATCATTATTCCATGGCAGAAGGTTGACGTTCCATGGAGGAACGTTAGTGATAAAACGTTAATTTTTAAATTTTAGTTTGCAGTAGAACAATACACGTTTCACTGCGGAAAGAAATCAATATGTTTAATAGCAAATGTGATAGTGATGTTTGTAGCGACTTTTTCCCATGATTCAGTGGTTAGTTTGTTAGCAAAAATACTTTAGTGTTGACTTGTCATTGATCACAAATTATGATGATTGATTTGTTATTTTCCTAAATATTTAATTTATAGTATTTATTAAAATAATCATTTAATTATGAACTATTTTTATTACTAAATAAATTCTTAAACTACCATATCTTAGCAAATAAACTTTTTTCAAGTGTCTATAATTCGATTGCAGACGTTTGTGTTCAAGTTTGAGCGTTTACATTCAAGTTTGGGCATTTGCGTTCACGTTTGAGAGTTTGTGGTAAAAATTAGTCACGAAACTGAGCATTTGTGACCTCGGGACCAGATGTTCGCATTCATGTCCAAGTATCCACAACCTCAAGATAGGGCATCTGCGATTGGAGATCAATTTTGGCCGTGGACAACTAGAGTCAAACCGCAAACTCTTGGAAATGATCGATTTGTTAAAAGATAATACTCTTTGGATTGTTAACAATTAAATAAAAGTACATCAAATTCAGAAGCTTAGATTACAAGAAGATTCCCTTGCTACAAGAATATATTCATTCCAAGAAGCTTGATCAAGGTTTGGTCAAAAAATCAACTAGCATTCTATTAGAGTTTAGAGTGAATAGAATTCTAGGTAGGCTGGGTCAAATTCGTATTTAATATTAGGATTTTCTATTTACTTGATATATTGATGTTTGAGTCGCGAAATTTATTGTACCTTGATTTCTTATTAGTGAATTTTTCTTTTGCTCGTAGTTATTTTCCAAAAGAGTTTTCCACGTAAATCTTGGTGTTCCTATTTATGCAATTGTTCTTTTTCTGATTTCCCGTTCGATTCTTATTAATTTGTATTAGAGTGAGGTTAAGAGTTTTAGTAATCGGATCGAACGAAATTTGGGGTTTGCAATTCTTATGAAAAGTTGCAAAAAGGAAATAGAAAAAAGTTAAAAAGGAAAAAGAAAAAGATTTTTTTTTTTTGTTGCCACCACCGCTGTCTTCCATAGAGGAAGGAGAGAAATCCTAGAAGCGGTATGGAGGAGTTCCTCTCTACTGCCATCCATCGCCGTCGAAGAAGCAGCCACCACCACTGCCCTTCATCCTTCATTGATCAGCCAATCATCGTGCCGACGGACTACATCCAAGTCCCAATCTAAAGTAGAGAAGCTTCTGATCGTTCTCTAGCATCCTTCTGACCATGCCATCTTGAGAAGCAATAGGATGTTTGCAACTATTCATCGCTGCCTCACTCATCCGTTGTACAAAAAAGCCACTGTCTATGAAAAGAGTTTTTGGCGTTCAATTCTATCTTTGATCCGCAAACTTGATCTATAGACCCGCTTCTCATTGCCAAATAGCTACAAAACCTATCCTCCTCCGATTAGAACAGAGCTCTAAGCCAACTAGTAGCTTCGTCCTTATGCCTCGTCATTAGTTACACTATTATAATATTGTCTGATTTGGTCAACGTGATTGAAAGCTTGTACGGCTTTGTTCCTAAGATTCCACATGAAATAGTTGTACTATATTTATAAACAATTTACCTTCATCACTTTACAACAATATAAGATTATGCACTATATTTGTATGGGCTGAACCTTCACAAATGCCTAATCTTGGGTTGTGGTTGGATTAACATTAATTATGTTGCACATAATCTTAATTGAGCAACTTACACTTCATAGGTTAAGATAGTTAGCATTTTGACTTTTCCATTCTTTTGAGAGATAAATCGAAACTTGTCTTGTAACGATCCGGTTTTTCTAATAAAAAACGTGAAATTTTGAAAACATTTTCTTTTATAAAAACACCAGAAGACTTTTTATTCATAAAACTATATAAAGATAATAAGTAAAATCATTTTCTTAAAACATTTTTCATAATCGCAACGGAAATGAATAAAATCATTTTCTTTTACAATTTAAATACTTTATAAATCCTTTTAGCCTTTAAATCATTTAGCCTAGCTAGCCACAAGATACATGCGTGCAAATCTTTCATCAACTGCTCTTTAACCTGTTCTCCTACTCTCGTACGTATACGTACATCACAAGACTTAAACTATGAGTCTAAGGTTCAGTAAGTGTATAAAATAAATATGCACTTGCAATGCAACTTTTAAAACCATATGCAATTTTTGTTTTTTGTTTCCGTTTTCCTTTATCTTTTACGTATTAGTTTCTTTTCTGTTTCTGACCCTACACCTCAGGCATAACAGCTCCAGCTACGACCGAAAGCTCAGCTAACCATTGGCAGTCCGTCCCGATATCAATCAGGGACCCCTTATGTGATAAAGGCTTGAATCCAATCGAACAACCTGATAGCTATTGTGCACATTAATGCACAATGACCCAATCTCAGGGATAAACAACTCCGGCTACGACCAAAAGCCTTGCTAGCTGTTGTTCTCACCGACGCACAACATTTGGCTCCTACTACAACCATCACCTACTTGTGGTTGTTCACATCAAGACTTAAACAGCCTTACTCACCCATCAGCCAGCCATTCTCAGCTTTGACTGAGGACAAACTACAAGCACACATCTATCAATCTGTGGCACACACCTGAGGTTGCCATCCTGTTTATATTTATTCCGTTTAATTCTTTTATTATCTGTTTTACATTTAATGATAAAATGGATATTGATACAGCCCAAATAATGGTTGTCTACTTCGTGAGATCAGCCATCGAGAACACCATACACTTAGTATGTATAAGCATCCATTCTATCCTTTTTCCTTGTTCTATTTCAAAACCATGAATGAAAATCATTTTCATACCATTTTAAAAACCATGATGCATAAATGCTCGTGAATGCATAAAGTTCTATATCCTTAGTATAATCCTCAAAATATGATCAATATCAATATCCTACAATCCTTAAATGTGATTAGTGTCTATATCCTTACTTATATCTATAAACATATCAATAAAAGAATTTAATTCTAATAAATACAACATCAAGAACCAATACAACCTTAAAGCATATCAAATCTTATAATCCTCAAACATGATCAGTATCAATATCCTTACTTAAATCTATAAACACATTATTAAAAGAACTTAATTCTAATAAACACAGTATCAAGCAACAATACAACCTTAAAGCATATCAAATCCTATAATCCGTAAAGCATAAACTATATTAAATCTATAACTTAAAGAACCAAATCTAATAAACACAGTTAGCAAACAATCCTAACTCTTGTGATGTAAGCCTTTCGGCAAAACACAGACAGTATCATTTACCTCGTATCCTTAAAGCGTTTAGCACTCCAATTTAACATTCACAATACCTTTACAATAAATAACATTTAATCATCAAACTCATAGTCCATGAACCGCAACATCATTTATAGCATTATTTCCTATTCATTACATAATAGAATTTCATAATCCAAATACAACTTAATCACTTAACAGTGGAGCTTAGCAACCAATAGACACATTTATCAAGCGGTAGGAAATAAAACAAAGGACTATTCCAACCAATAGAGCCATTAACAATTAATAATCTCCCAACCATGACAATCAAAATAGAACTAAATCCAAGCAGTAACCAAAATAGAGAATCATTTCCAAGTTATAGAGCATATCTATCTTTCCTCAACGTCCAGAATTGCAGTAACCAATATGAAGAATGAAACCATATCAACATAGCATACATATCAAAGCTGGAAGGCAGGGAATAATTTCCACTAATAGATTTATCAAGTAGAAATCTTAACAATGATTAACAGAGCAAGGAACAGGGAGCAGGGAGCAGGAGCACAACAACATCCTTCACTATTTTATCTCCTAATTTTATTCTCATAAAAATCCATGACAGTTATAAAGGAAACTCCTCATACCTGAAGCTTTCGCGAGAAGCACAGAGAACTTCTATTTCCTGTCTCCTTCTTTCTCAACTCTAGACCTCTAGAGTCTTACCCACGCAAGAGCTTTTAATATTTCTCTCTCACTTTGTCTCCTTCCCCCTTTCTCTTTTTCTCTTTATTTGCAGAACTCTCTCAGCTTCCAATTTCCTCCAAAACCTCTCATCCCTCTCTACCTTTCTTTTTCTTCCTGAGTCTTCTATCACACACTTCCCTCAAATCCCAATATAATCTCACCTAACCCTTCCAATAAATTGCCATGTGTAAAGGGAAGGACGTGTGGGAGAATCCCACGAAACACCTTATCGGGATCCACGCCTCAAACAAAAATCAGGAAATCATTTGAATAAATGCATTTTTAGAAAAATACATGGGATCGGTCCATCATTTGATCGACCACTGCCACGTAGCTCAAATTCCAAGTCGAGCATATGCTCGACCTTTCCCACTTGCTAAGAAATTTTTCATCCTCAAGGTTGATCATCTGCATGACCTTTCCCAGCTTCTGTAATATTTTTTGATCTACCAAATCTTAGCTGCTCGAGCGCTTTGTCAACCGTAGAATTAAGATGCAATCTATAATATGTTTCGGTCAACCTTCTCGACCGCATTCACGATAGCTTACTCGATCACAAAACTTGGGAGCACTCTATAATGTTTTTCGGTCAATGATTCTCGACTGCTCCATCGACCGCCTCATATTTTTGCCTCTGTAACGTTTAGTGGTCGACCAATTCCTTCATAGTCGACCAAATCCTTCCATTTTGCATCAGCCATTCTAATAACTTAACACTTCCTTCATTATTCTAACAATCTCCTTCAATGCTTTATTAAATCCTTCAACAAATTATACTTTAATCCTTAACCAATTCTAATATCATCAAATAAATCTCTAATAATTATTACTAACTATACCAACTTATTCCTAGATATTATATTCCATAATAAAATCATCAATCTTAATTTCAGGTATTACATGTCTAAGCAGAAGAAAAAAAAAAGAAGAAAGAGAGGAAACTCAAAAGTTACGAGCTTAAAAGTTTGTAGTACCTTTGAAATTTTTTGATTTCCGTGATGATTTACACTCCAATAACATCAATCTAGCATCGATTCAATGAATCCTCAAAATATAACTCAAATTTTTAAGTTATAAATCTAAATTTCAACAAAACGGTAATGAAAACTACATAAATTTTTACTTAGCCATTTAATTTCACTAGGTAAAATCCTTACTTTCTTTTAGGGCATGATTTATGTGAAGGTCGGCAATGTCTCGTCCTTGAAATCTCTATCTCTACCTCAACATCAGCCATCTCTTTCCCTTTCTAAATGGGAGAATTGGGTTTTCCGCCTCTCTTAGATTATTTAATTATAATATATGTAAATGTGGTCTATGTTAATTAATGTTACATTGACTTAATATTATAGTGCTTAATGTGATGGTTGTTAAGCATTAAAGACAATAAGTTAATTGGGTTTTAATTCCCTCACCTTAACCTTATTAAAAGTGTGTAATATATAGTTGAAGAGACGTGATTGAAAAGACACGAATGAAAGAGCATGTATGGAGAGTTGCCTTTTGTACGGGTGTCTCCTTCAATCACCTAGAGGGAAAAATTACACATTCATTCTAACAAGAACGAACTCTTCCCTCACGAAAATTCTCTCTACAATTACGGTACAATATACTGCGTTTCTGGATCATCGAAGAGACGAATTAAAGAAAAGATCTTAAGGCTGATAAAAGGAACTCAACATCTTCTGCAAAAGTGTTTTATATCATGGACCAAGGTTGGTAGATTTCGTTTAATAAAGGAATGGTTAAATCAATCACGTTTATGGGAATTAAAGATTGTTTGCATGAATCGGTTTAAATTGCTTACAATTGGTATTAGAGCACGGTTAAATATACGTATTGATTTACCATGTAAATGTATTAGATTTTACGAAAGGATTTAAATAAGTAATGGAAAAGTAAATTTCAAATGATTCTGCATGACATGTATAGATGAAATCATGAATAGGATGATAGTTAATTATGTTTTCTGTTGAATGTTCATCGGACTGTTCGTCATGCGGACGATGGGTATTAAGGGTATGGTCGACCTGAAGTGTGGTCGGACGCATGATTCATGTTGAAAATGTGTATGCGGACGCATATATGAAAGGGTGCGGATGACGCAGACGCATGTATGTTTCGTCCGTTTTGAATCTGTAAAAGATTCATCCGGACGATATAATGCGGACGCTATGGATGCTACAATTTGCGTCCGATATGAATCTATAAAGAAACTCATCCGGATGATTGATGTGGACGCTGCGGACGCTAAATCCATGCGTCTGATTTGAATCTGTAATTTTGATTCATGAGGACGCATCACACAGACGCAGCGGACGGTAAGGTTAGCATCCTCATGTCGTAAGAGATTGCGGACGCCATTAAAACGTCATTAAAACGACAGTAAGAGATTGCGGACGCCATTAAAATGTCCGCATGTCGTCCGCAACGCCTGATTATACAGTTCAATTAAAGATATTGAATGAATGAATATTTATACAATTAATATATTGTTGTGTAGAAATTATGTAGTCACCAAAGTGACCTAGTTTGAAAGGATCAATATTGAATTGTGTAATTTATTCATTCAATTATAATGATGTTGTGGAAATGAGTTTATTAGTTATAAACTAGTAGGTCACCCAAAGGTGAACCATTCTTTATAATTAATAACATTAAAGTGACATATTTACATAGTTAATTGATGTGTTTAAACATCCAAAGATGTTAAACATGTTGTGTTAAATATGTTTATAAGTCAATTAAAGTTATAACATCATAAATTGTGTATTTCTTTAAGGATTACCCAAAGGTAACTTAATGAAATTTTATATGCTTTATTTGGATCTGGTTAGGATAGATTATTCAATGTATTGATATGAGCATGTATTGTTGTTATTTGCAGCTACTATGAATTTGTTTGCTTCTGGTAATTTGTCTGTCAAGTTCAATGGTCTTAAAATTGCTGACTAGTCCGAACAAATCCAGTTTCAACTGGGTGTATTGTATTTGGACCTGGCATTAGTTAATGAAAGACCACCAGCTATTACTGAGACCATTTTGGAAGCTGACAAGTCTTATTATGAGGCTTGGGAGCGGTCTAATAGGCTGAGTTTGGGCTTGATGAGGATGACGATGGCTGAAAATGTTAAGCCATCGATGCCTAAAGTGAATGATGCAAAGGAATTCATGTCACAGATTAAGGCATACTCCCAATCAGACATTATTGACAAGTCTGTTGTGGGAAGCTTAATGAGTGACTTGACGACCAAGAAATTTGATTGGTCTCAACCCATTCATGACCACGTAACGAGCATGGCCAATTTGGCTTCAAAGCTTAAGACGTTGGGTATGGATGTGAATGAATCATTCTTGGTTCAATTCATCATCAACTCACTTCCAGTTGAGTTTGGCCAGTTCCAGGTGAACTATAACACCATTAAGGAAAAGTAGAACTTTCAGGAGATAAAGGCCATGCTCATTCAAGAGGAAGGGAGATTGAAGAAGTTAAAGTCTCATACCGTCAACTTAGCTATGCAGAAGGATGCCAAAGATATCACATCAAAGCCACCGAGTAAAAAGAATAAGAAGAAGGGAAATGACCAATTAAAGATTAATGATGCTCAGATCCGTAAGGAGATTAAATGCTTCTTCTGCAACAAAGCCGGACATGTAAAGAAAGATTGTCCTAAAAGAAAGGCTTGGTTTGAAAAGAAAGGTACATTATTTGTTTCAATATATTTTGAATCAAATATTATGGAAGTACCTACTAATACTTGGTGGTTAGATTCTGGTGCTACTACTCATGTTTCTCATGTTATGTAGGGATTTCTTTCGATCCATCCCATAAACGAAACTGAAAAGTTCCTGTATATGGGGAACAAAATGAAGGCACGCATTGAAGGAATTGGAACGTATAGATTGATCCTAGATACCGGATACCACTTGGATCTAGAAGAGTGTCTTTATGTTCCTGAGTGTGCTAGGAATTTAATTTCTGTTGCTAGGTTGGATTGTAATGGTTTTAATTTTAAGATTAGTGATGGTGTTTTTGCTACGTACGAACATAAATACTGTTATAGTTATGGTATTATAAAAGATGGTTTGTACTCTATCAATCTTGATGTTAAATTTATGAATTCTCTGTTTAATGTGGATCATATGATTGGATTAAAACGTGGTGCAACAAATGAAAGTTCAGCTTTCTTATGGCATAAGCGACTAGGTCACATTTCTAAAGAAAGGTTAATGAGGTTAATGAAAAATGAAATTTTACCTCAATTAGATTTTGATGACTAGGACGTGTGTATAGATTGCATTAAAGGAAAGCAAACTAAACATACATCAAAGTATCCTGCCATAAGAAGCAAAGAACTTTTAGAATTGATATATACCGATATTTGTGGTCCATTCGACATTCCTTCATGGAATGGAGAAAAGTATTTTATCACCTTTATAGATGATTTCTCACGTTATAGTTATATATATCTACTGCATGAAAAGTCTCAAGCGATGAACGTTATAGAAGTGTTCATCAATGAGGTGGAAAGGCAGCTAGATAGAAAAGTAAAAGTAGTGAGATCAGATAGAGGTGGTGAGTACTATGGAAAATTCGATGAAAGTGGACAAAACAAAGGTCCATTTGCAAGGTTTCTCGAAAGTCGAGGCATTTGTGCACAATACACAATGCCGAGTACACCACAACAAAATGGTGTAGCTAAAAGGCGGGATCGTACTCTTATCGAAATGGTAAGAAGTATGATTAATAATAGTAATGTACCTATATCATTGTGGATGCACGGTTAAAGACCGCTGCATATCTGCTGAATAGGGTTCCTAGTAAGGCAGTTCCTAAGACCCCTTATGAATTGTGGACGGGAAGGAAACCTAGTATGAGACATCTACACATTTGGGGATGTCCAGCAGAAGTTAGGATTTATAATCCACATGAAAAGAAGCTCGATGCAAGAACCATTATTGGTTTCTTCATCGGCTATCCGGAAAAGTCTAAAGGGTACATTTTCTATTGTCCAAAGCATAGTACAAGGATTATAGAATCTAAAAATGCTCGATTAATTGAGAATGACATGTTCAGTGGGAGTGATGATTCACGAAATGTGAATATCCAAGAGAATCAGGTGACGGAAACGACACCCAATAATTCTCATCAAGTTGTTGTGCCATATGTTGTATCACAGTCTAACAACATACCGGAACAACAAATGGATATTCAACCCACGCAAGGTGAACAAGCTAATGATGAGCATGTTAACGTTGATCAAGCCATAAGTGATCAACCACAAGTAACAGAATTGCGAAGGTCTGTAAGGGAGAGAAGACTAGCAATTTTTGATGACTATGTGGTTTATTCACTAGAAGAAGAATGTGACTTGAGCATTGATAAGGATCCAGAATCATTCAATAAAGCCATGGAATGTAATGATTTCGAAAAATGGTTTAATGCTATGAAGGAAGAGTTGAAATCTATGGATGACAACAAAGTTTGGGAACTTGTAGAGTTACCTGAAGGAAAGAAACGCGTTGGTTGTAAATGGATTTACAAAACCAAACGCGATTCGAAAGGTAACATCGAAAAGTATAAGGCCAGACTTGTCGCCAAAGGTTACACTCAGAAAGACGGCATTGACTATAAAGAGACTTTCTCTCCAGTTTTGAAGAAAGACTCTTTAAGGATAGTTATGGCTTTGGTGGCTCATTATGAGTTAGAGCTTCACCAAATGGCCGTAAAGACCGCCTTTCTTAACGGTGACTTAGAGGAAGAGGTTTAATGGATCAACCTTTGGGATTTTCCTTTCCGGGAAATAAAAAGATGGTATGTAAGCTGAATAAGTCAATCTATGGATTGAAACAAGCTTCTAGACAATGGTACATTAAGTTTAATGATACCATTTTGTCATACGGTTTTATAGAGAACACCGTTGATTGGTGTATCTATATGAAGGTCAGTGGGAGTAAGTTTTGTATCCTAGTATTGTACGTTGATGATATTCTGCTTGTTGCAAACAATAAACTAACGTTACGTGATGTGAAAGATTTTCTCTCAAAGAATTTCGAAATGAAAGATATGGGTGAGGCATCCTATGTTATTGGAATAGAAATATTCTGTGATAGAAAGAAAGGATTGCTAGGATTGTCTCAGAAAGGTTATATCGAGAAAATTCTTGAGAGATTTAGAATGGATAAGTGTTCCGCTGGTGTTGTTCCAATTCAGAAAGGGGACAAATTCAGTTTGATGCAATGTCCGAAAAATGATTTGGAACGTAAGGAAATGAAACTTATTCCATATGCATCAGCAGTAGGAAGCTTAATGTATGCCCAGACATGTACACGGCCAGATATAAGTTTTGTAGTAGGGATGTTGGGCCGTTATCAAAGTAATCTAGGATTGGATCATTGGAAAGCTGCAAAGAAAGTACTAAGGTACTTACAAGGAACAAAGAACTTCATGCTCATGTATAGAAAATCGAGTCAACTCGAAGTGATTGGATACTCAGATTTAGATTACGCCGGTTGTGTACACTCGAGGAAATCTACATTTGGCTACGTGTTCCTATTAGCTGGAGGAGCCGTATCATGGAAAAGTGGAAAGCAATCTACGATTGCCACTTCCACTATGGAAGCTGAATTTGTAGCTTGTTTGAAGCTACAATTCAAGCATTGTGGCTGCGGAACTTTATTCAGGGTCTAGGCATGGTCCAAAGTATAGAAAGACCGCTGAAAATGTATTGTGATAACTCCGCAACTGTATTCTTCTCGAAGAATGACAAGTACTCGAAAGGAGCAAAACATATGGACTTAAAGTACTTGGAAGTCAAAGAAGAAATACAAAAACAAAGGGTGTGCATTGAGCATATAAGTACAAGCTCAATGATAGCTGATCCGTTAACAAAAGGATTGCCACCTAAAACCTTTAAAGAACATGTTGTAAAGATGGGTTTAGGTGACAAGTCTATGTGATTATAAAAGCGTAGCTTGTATCTTATAACACTTATGAATTCAATGAAAGAAAATGTTTCTGTATGTCTATTTATTATTCATATTATAGCTATGTACGATAATTGGTTATGAATAATATATGATGGGTTTATAGTGTTCCTCAATTACAAAATTAATGAATTGTATAGTTTGTGATACATGGAAAGAATCATGTTGACATAATTCACATGTGTCTGCCATGATTCGATTATGCAATTCATTGTAAAAAGATAACTTGATATAATTCACATTAAAGTACACTATATTAATTAATTGTGAATTTGAGTTATGTCAGCTGGAATTAGCTGAAGCAACTGAAATGTACTAGCTGGAATATCAATTGATATTAAAGTTTATAACATGGACTAAGTGGGAGATTGTTAGATTATTTAATTATAATCTATGTAAATGTGGTCCATGTTAATTAATGTTGCATTGACTTAATATTATAGTGTTTAATCTGATGGTTGTTAAGCATTAAAGACATTAAGTTAATTGGGTTTTAATTCACTCACCTTAACCTTATTAAAAGTGTATAATGTATAGTTGAAGAGACGTGATTGAAAAGACACGAATGAAAGAGCATGTATGGAGAGTTGCCTTTTGTACGGGTGTCTCCTTCAATCACCTAGAGGGAAAAATTACACATTCATTCTAACAAGAACGAACTCTTCCCTCACGAAAATTCTCTCTACAATTACGGTACAATATACTGCGTTTCTGGATCATCGAAGAGACGAATTAAAGAAAAGGTCTTAAGGCTGATAAACGGAACTCAACATCTTCTGCAAAAGCGTTTTATATCATGGACCAAGGTTGGTAGATTTCGTTTAATAAATGAATGGTTAAATCAATCACGTTTATGGGAATTAAAGATTGTTTGCATGAATCGGTTTAAATTGCTTACAGCCTCTTCCCCTTTCTAAATGAGAGAATTAGGTTTTTGTATAAACGACGAATATTTAAGTAGTCTCGACTTGCTGGATGTACCAAGGTAATATGGTAACACAATTTTCATTTACGGAAAGAATTTTAATTCTTTGTAACATGCATTTTCTATGAATCAATGAGTTTTACATTTTTAGTTTACAATAAGCTTTTAAATTTAACTCAGATTCTTTCATTCTGCTAAAGATGCTTGAAAAGGTCTTTAGAAACAATTCAATCTTAAGTTTATGGTGTACATAATTAGTCTTTGCATTAATCTCAATTGTGTTCATTCGTAGACTTTTGTAAATTTTTATCTGTTAACAAAACTACCATATAATTAGTGATTGAGTAGTGTTAAAAGTTTAGTAATACAAGGTTATTTTCGGAAAACCTAACTGACTTTTTGAAGTATGACAGTTGATATGTAACGTGACTTCCTATAGATGTGGGCACATTGCACGCCCACAAACAGTCACATCCAATCATGTCCTACACACACACACGTATATATAGGTGTGTGTATTTATAATATTTATACTTTATTATGTGCCGACAAAACGACATTATATATACTATATTTTATTTAGGAATTTTAAAAAATATTATGGACTGGTAACGCAAAAATTAGCAAAAAAAAGAAGAAGAATGTAACGATTTCATGTAAAAACAACTGATGAATCGAAAAACTATTTTGAAAGAGTTTTTATGCAGACGTAGAAATTTTCTACCCACGAGAAAATTTTTGGTAACAAACTGTTTTCTCATTTTGGTTTTGAAAAACTCTTCTCATCCAAATCTTCCTTTTTCTTTTTTACAGCAATGGAGAATGAAAGTGTAAACATTAGTTTTACGGTACAAATTTACTCTCAAAGTTATTTTTTCACGTAACTATTATTTATTTATTAGTATAATAATTATGATAAAAATAATATAGGTATGATCTATAATTTTACACTCTAATGATAAAATTAATATTTTATTTTAATTATTTATAATTTATTTTAATATAAATTATAAATAATTGGAAATAAGATTATAAAACTACCATGGCTCTAAATGAAATCAAAAGAGCGACGTGTCTATCTTTGAAACTATTCATTAAGGTTTCCAAATACAGCAAGGAAAACCATTTAATGAGGAAGTGCAAGTTTTTTACGTTACTTAAGTAAAAATGACAAACCAAAAAGTTAATTATTAAACTATTTTTTTTTGTTAACAAATTAATTACTGAACTATAAAAAAAAAGTTATCACTAATATCGCTGTCACGTTTTCTATTAAACACTTTGATTTCGATTTGCGATGGATCGTGTAGTAATTCACCGTGGATTGATATTTTTAAAAATAACCTTATAATATTAACAATCCATGGCAGAACGTGTAGTAATCCACCGCAGATGGGCTACAATCCGTGGGGGATTGACCACGATCCGCCCCGGATCATCGTGCCTTATTTTAGGAATTCCTATATGCGATAGTGAATCTTTGCAGATCAATAATTTTCTCAATTTTCAATAGTTTTGGACGCTTGAGGACTCGTTTTCCATCGTTTTTTCACGATGCACAGGTAAGAGAGATCTGTTTTGTCATTCGACACATATTAGAGCAGATTCAGGCAGGAAAAAAATAAGATTGTTTACTCGAAAACTTTGGAAGGTCATAACTTTGTGCTAAAGTGACGATTTGGATGAATTTTTTTTATTTGGCATAACGTTTTTAGATCTATGCTCTGGCAAACTGTCAAAGGCAGCTTGTCCCACTTTCGAGGGCTAAAAACACTTCTAAGTCCTCCAATTTCCCTTACACAATTCAAAATTGTGAAGCTCCACACGTTCAGAGAATGGTTTCTCCCTGCTACGGCGAGCATTTTTTGCACAAGTCACGTTGATCTTCTCCTAATAGACATGCGCAACACCTCTTCAAAAACGGTGCTATATCATGGTGTCTGCAGATAATATTTTCATGGCGAAGCAAGGTGTTGAGAAATCTGGGCAAATGAGAGAGAAAATTGTAAAGATGAAACGATCTCATTTTTTTCTGCCCGAATTTGCTCTGATAAGCACTAAAAGACAAGACAGATGATTCCTACTTGTGCATTGCGAAAAGACGATGGAAAATGAGTCCTTAATCGTCAAAAATCGTTGAAAATTGAGAGAATTATCGATTTATAAAAATTCACCATTTCTCTAGGTGAAAGAAAGAAATTTCTTTCGTGGTCAATTCGCAGCAGATCGTAGTCAATTCGCCGCGGATCGTGATCAATCCACGGTGGATTACCGCATATGTGGATCGAAATCAACAACAAATATGACAGCAATATTAACGATGATTTTTTTTATAGTTCTATAGTTAATTTATTAACAAAAATAATTTATAATTGATTTATCATTAATCATAAATTATGATAGTTAGTTTGTAATTTTATTAGTGGATGCAAATAAATGTTTGGGCAAGGACGATAATGGTCTGTCCTCCACAGATCCATTCCTGTTGTAGATAATTCCTGTCTTTAACGTAAACAGATCATTTTTAATTATTTTTCCGGATCTCAGAGTTCTAGATGTGCAAACCACATATCTTGCATTTAAATATTTATTATTCGATAAGAACTGTTCCCCAAAAAAATTCAAAAAAAGAGGAAGAGAGAAAGTACATTAAATTCAGAAGCTTAGATTACAAGAAGATTCCCTTGCTGTAAGAATACATTCATTCCGGAGAAGCTTAATCAGGGTTTGATCGGAAAATCGACTATGCATTCATCTATATCCGAGCAGGTTGACCATGAGCTGCTTGATATTTTTTCTTCTGTAACCCCGCTACTTTTGCGGGAATTCCAGACTCCGTTGAGTCATTCAGAGAAGAATCCTGACCTAACTCAGAAGCCGGTGGCTAGTCGGCGGCGGAAACCTCCTGCCAACTTGGATGAAAATGATGAAAATCCTAAGGAGAGTAGGAAGAAGATTATACATAGAGATGTTGAGCGACAAAGAAGACAAGAAATGGCTTCTCTTTACGCCTCTATTCGGTCTTTACTTCCTCAAGAATATCTTAAGGTCAGATTTATTGCCCATCTACGTCGATCCCAAAACTGATTATTATTCCGACGGACTGTCGAGATTTCTTCTCTCGACGATGAATATCTTCTTTATTGATGGTTTTGACAGTTAGAAGATAATTTTTTTCTTCTCAAGTTAATTCGAACGGTTTAGTTTCTGCAGAAGTGAAAGGGAAATACTCTAAATTTGTGTGGTGAATTTTCTGATCAGGGAAAAAGGTCAGTCTCCGATCACATGCATGAGACAGTCTCCTACATCAAGTATTTGCAGACGAAAATGAAAGAGCTGAGGGAGAAGAGAGACGCCATGAAAAGGGTCTCAAATTTCTCATCCATTACTGACATTGAACAGTTGCAGAGTTACAATCAAGATCTGGTAACGGTCAGAGAAAGCTGGGCTGGAGTGGAGATTTTCGTAGACACAGCAATTGCCGAGCATGGTCTTCCACTTTCGACCATCCTTGAGGTTCTTGAAGAACAAGGCCTTCACATCGTTAACTGCATTTCTACCATTATAAAAGACAGATCACTTTGCACCATCGAAACGGAGGTACATATTTTAATTATATATTTATATCTAGTGTCTACACATATAATATAACCCATACTCAAATATACATACGATGTATATATTCTAAGCACAATTTTATAGAACGAAACTCAAATAGCTGTATTCTCAAATTTTATTCCAAAAGTCAATGCCGTGCAACCAGGTACTAATTATCTACACTAGTACGGTATGTCTTATGTTGCCAACTCAAAGTTATGGCATGGGAAACTGTCTCTTCTACATTAGCTGATTACCAAATGCAGTTAACAAAAATTTGGAATCCGTTTTGGCAATGTGGCTTCATATTCGCACATTCGCCACGACTTTTTTTCCTTGGCTCCTTTGTTCTCCATAATGCATGGAAAAATTCTATTATTGAATTATTCATTTTTAACTTTCTAAATAATGTAAAATTGGACAACTCAATATGAGATTCGGATTGAACTCTCAAATGATTTTGAGTTATCTTTGCTTTAATATAGAAATTGTCACAGTATATGTATACATGTTGAGTTGTTGAAATATAAAAAAGATAACTTTTCTAATGACCGAATCATCTAAACAAATAAACTACTTACATATCTACACTAATACAGACAAGTTGGCTTTTTCAAATTAAGTATAATTTCAAAACACATAACTTGTTACAATGTGTGTGAATGCAGATGACTGGGAAGAGAATAGCAGATTTGTGTGAGCTGCAGAAGAGATTGACAAAGTTAGTGTTGTTGTATTTGAGCTGAAATTTAAGTTGGTTTGTTTTTCCATGTCTCTCTAGTTAAACATTGAGTATGGATTGGTGTAACGTTCTTCAATGCTCTTAGTATAATATTATCAAATTAGGACTGAAATCTTTACAGTTTTGTTCTTTGGGTAGCTTAAAACACATTATACTATGTATGGAGAAGAACTCAACTCATAAACCATGCATTTTCCACTATCCCAAAAGATGTGGGATTGTGCACCGCTATTGATATAGGTCAGACCCTCATGTGAGTCATCTTGACCTTCATAGGACGAGTTGTCACAATCTCCCCTTTTAGGGACTTGACGTCCTCGTCGAACACACTTCCGGTTACGATTTGGCTCTAATACTATTTGTAATGTCCCACAGTGCTCCCAATACAATATCGTCTGCTTCGTGCCGAAGCCTGCACGATTTTGTTATTGGTGTTAGCCCAAAACGGGTTGTACTAAGCCTACTTATAAACCATTCATTTTTCACTCTCCCAAGCGATGTGAGATTGTAAACCTTCACTGATATAGGTCAGACCATCACATGGATCATCATGTCCTTCACAGAGTGGATTGTCACAATTGGTTATATGAGACTTGAAAAATAGTTTATAATTTTCTGATTTTCTTGGTTGAATCTGCTATGATTTTTTTTAATTTTCTTATTTTGAAAAACTATGGTTTTTGGTAGGAAAATTTAAGTAATTTTTCTACGCTAGTCACTTGCACATAGTATTATGTCAATATGGTCAAATAATTAAATATTTTGATGTATATTTTATTTTTTTGGGTAATTATAAAAAAAAATCTTTAAATTATGAGATCAGCAACAAATGATCATTAAACTATTTTTATTGACAAAACAACTTTTAAAGTATCATCAGTTAACGAAATAACTTTTCTCGTCTAATTTTTATTAAAAACTGAGTGTGAGCGTCTGCCTCAGACGTCCAGCGATGAACTGTGAACATTCAACAATGGGTGTGTCAAATTAATTTTCAAAAATGAGCTTCCAATTGAAAACGTGGGTGCTTAATGTTTAGGGAAGGGTGTCCATGGAGGACGATCTGCATGAACTGTGGGTGTCCAAAAGCCAATATACAACCTATGTTATAAGTGACTTTTGCAAGCGCCCTTTATTTAAGTGATAGCGCCTCGACAAACGTTCTTGAGGTTCAGGCAGCCGCCCTTTTATTCCTTTTTTTTCATAGGATTTGCTCCTTTTTTCTTGGGGAATTGTATTTCCTATTTAAAATGGGGTAATTAACAAAAAAAAAAATTGAAATCTAGGGTCAGCGACAAATCAAACCTTAAACAAAGTTTGCTAATAATTAAAACTTTGAACTATAAGAAATGAACTACATAACCCTCACAATCAAGTTTTTCATTAAAAGAAGTTTCACGGACGTCTATGCCACTCGCAGATGTCTGATTATTGTAATACCACGATTTTTAGTAATAGAATTAAGTAGAAATAATTGGGTATAATTGGATAATTGATGAGTTATTTGATGAGAAAAATTATTTGGACATTATTGGATAATTATTGATGATTTATTTGATGAAAATTAATTTAGGAAATGGAATTGGAAAATTTAAATTGGACCCTTAATAATCTTTAATCGATATTTGGAATAAGTCAGAAATTGAAATTGGATCGATTAAATGTATGTGTGTGTGTGTGTGTATATATATGTATATATATATATATACACACATATGAAAGGAAATTAAAATAAAAGAAAATAGAAATAAAATAGAGATTCAAACCGGTTCATCACCGGCCCGGTTCAGGCTATTGTTGTTGGTTCGGTTTGGGGTTCACTAATTGAAGAGAAATGGGATTAGAGCTGGGTTTTGGCTGAAGAGGAGAGGAATCGAGGTAGCGAGAACGAGTGACGAAGGGGAGAAATCAAGATCGAGGTGCTGGTGACGATGGAGCTCGGGCCGTGCGTGAAGGTCCAGCTAGCTGCTGACGGCGCAAGGATGACAAACCTCTTGGCTGGGGTTCGAAATAGCCGCGGGTTGCAGGACACGGGTTGGATCGATTTCTCCCGATGCTGCGAAATTGTCAGTCGAGGTAAGTGGTTGGATTTTGTTGTTGGTAATTAGACGAATTTTCTGTGATTTGTTTCTACAATTGGGAATTAGTGTGATGAATTGCAGACATGAAATCGACTGGGTCGATACACTGCTGCGGCTTGGTGTGTTTGTCCAGTTCTATTGGTTCTGCATTGAACCAGTTCTGTTGTGAACTCAGTTCACGATCTGTGTTCTGGCCAACCCAATAATGTTAGTGGTTCCTTGCTAGAATTAGTGGTGAATTGGAGATGAGGACAAACGACCCTATGAAGTAGACAGCAGAAGAAAAATGTGGAGCCTGTTGGGGAAATAATTTAGACGGGAAAGACGTGCCCGCGAGTTCCTCTTCTACTATACAACTTTCTCTACCACATTGCTGCATAAGTCAAAGATAGGAAGCTAAAATAGGGAAAAAGCTTTGAAGGGATTCCTATTTGTCTGCAGAAAGAAGGAAGAAGATGGAAGTATCTTCTGTCTATAAATTGATGAAAGTGAATGTGGTTGCGAGCTGTTAACTTCTGTTTGAGGAAAACATTGAGGAAGGTTCACTGTCTTTGGGTATTCTTAGGGTAAGGACTTCCTTTATCTTAATTATGGGTTTTATTCTATGATTGCTACGGTTTAAGGATGTTGGTATTGGATGAAGTATACTCTGTCGATAGAATGATTCTCTGTTTTATTTTAGCTTGTATATATATATATATATATTGATGGAGAAAATAATGCCATGTAGTTTGGAAATATACTCCATTGTTCGTTGTTGTTGGATTAGTGAAATCTGTTGGAATAAATTGTCATGGAATGGAAAAGTAAGGATACATGTTCTGTAATTTTGATGTATGGTATTGCTCTATTCTGATAATTATGTCGTGATGTGTTGTGGAGTGTTCACTATTTTGGTGAGGTTAAAATGATTAATGGTGCTAGACCTCTGTTAGATTGGAAATGTATGTGCTAGGAAATTAGTTTGAGTGATTAAAGGAAATATGGAATAAAAGTGTGTTGTATATGCTTGATATCAAATTATAGGTTTGAGAATTTGGTTAGTTGATGATAATGGACGGTGAAATATTGCCCGTTGAGGTGCAGTCTATTTTGGGATGCCCATGTGGTTCTTAAAGTATTTTCTGTTTAATGATTGGATGTTAGAAATAATTGGAGATATGTTTTGGTATGAATTGTTGTTGTCATTTTAGCTGATAAATCATGAATAAGGTTATTCACTTTGAAAGGATGTTAATTTGTTGAATTGGTATTAGTGAAATTGGACAATAAATAATATGCATAATACTCTGTTTATGAAAATAACCATTTAGTAACTAAATAACCATTTAGTAACTATTGGTCGATTGAAATAATTATGGATTTAAATAGGGTAATTTGGTTGGAATAATTAAGAGCAAAAAATTTATAAATTAGAGTTACTCTTTTTAATTGGTTATAAATTAATAAAGATAAATTAATGAAAAATCGTTAAGTGATAATTAAATAATAAACTAAAAATAACGGTATCAAAGTTAATTTTAAAATTGATAAATATATTAATTAATAAATGATAATTATTTTTAAGGTATTAACGGGGAAAAGAATAAAGTGCTAATCGCGCCACGGATTACAGGTAAGTGATATGCATATACTTTGGTCCTTAAGGCCCTACATCGCAAGAATAGGATATACATATTTCGTTGTTTACTGCTTTATTAGATATTTAACATGTTTATTGTTTTATGAGCACGTCTACAGTTTTAATTGCATTCCTACTACCTTATAAGCATGTCTACTATTTTAAAAGCATTCTATTTTTTTTATTAGCATGTCTACAATCTTGATTAGCATGTCTATCGTTTTAGTAAGCATATTCTGTGAATTATATGTTGATTGTGACGACCCAGTTCTTATAACCTTTTAAAAATGTGTGCAATTTAAAACTTTTATAAAGTAACTGAATCCATATTAAAACTCTTCAATTGAAATCAGAATTCTTTTCTTTAAAACTCGATCGTTAAAAAATCTTACTTAAAACTCGTTATGAAAATCGTTATAAGCGGTAGAAAACTATAGTTATAAAATCATTTATCAAAACATAGCGGAAGCATAAGAAATTCATTTAAGGAATTCTAAACAAATAATTACCTGTTAATTACAAATTTCTTTTATCTTTTGCTTTCCTTAGCCTAACCAATCACAAGTCCCACCCATGCAAATCCTTCATCAACTGCTCCTTCACCTGTTCATCATTTTCTCATGCTTGTGCCTACACCATTAGCAATTGTGAGCCCGAGACCCAGTAAGAAATGAGATATGTAGTATGATCATGCCTCTCTTTAATTCTTTTGGAATGGGTTCTGCCCCCAACCAATATTTTCTTTACATTTCATTCTTTCATTCATAACTCGTATGTCGAGCTGGAGATTGGAGGAACCTGTGTTGGAGATATAGTCTGTTCTCGACTTCTAACCACCTAGGGTAGTTGGTCCCATTCCCGACAAGGGAAGAGACTTAGTCCAAACTACCTGATTAGATCCAAACTACTCGTCTGTTCTCGACGGGGCATTTCCTACTTGTTTCTATTATCATGATGCATGTCCAAGACAAACATAATTGTGATACATGTCAATGAGAAGCAGTAATTGTAACAATATAAAAGTATGAGACATAAAGCCGTAATCACAACGATATAAAAGTATGAGAGATAAGAAAAAGTTGCTAACATACTATGCATGACGATACATTCTAAACCATGCTTGGTAATTAAAAGAGACAACAATGATATAGGCATGCTTGGTAATTTAAAGGAAATAACAATAGAAACATGCTTGGCAATTTAAGGGAAACAATAACAATATGCTAAAATTCTATACATACTGAGAAATTAAACTAATAACGTGCGATTAGCATAGACATAATAAATAAAGCAACATAGTAGAAACGTAAACAAATAATTAAAGTAAAGACACTGTTAATGGTGTAGGGCCTCCACTGGCCAACGACTCTACTCAATTTCTTACCTTGAAACTTTAATGTACATTAGTACTTAATCGTTGTCCTTCTCATCCGTTTCAATACCTTCATAATTAAAACATTTACTCATTAATAATCGTAACTTATTAATTTCATTTTTTTTTCCTATCCTTAATTACATAGTAATTCTAGGAACCCGTTAACGTCTACACGAAACATAACACTTAACAATTCTAATATTATTCTCTTAACAACTTCATCATTATCTATACCTTAAATCTTTGTTCATCACTTAATAGTGTTTCCTAATCTAAACTCATTATTCATTTGAATCAACAGAGCATGATTATGTAGGATCAATATACGCCTATAGAGGGGGGTGAATATAGCGTTTTAACTTTTTCGTGCGATATTTTAATCTCTAATAACCCTAAGTGAATTAATGCATATAATTAAAATATTGATAACAAATATATGCAATAATGTAAAGAGTGAGGGTTAGAGTAGTGCACACAATATTTGTTTACGCGGTTCGGCAAACTCGCCTACGTCTGCGCTCCAAGTTTCACTTGGAGATAACCTAAGTAATTGGCTTACGGGTACCAATAAAACCGTTTACAAATTGACTATTAGATGGGGCGTCACCCTTGACTGATTATAAGGTCGTCAACCATTGACTATTATAGGACGTCACCCTAAACTTGACTATTGCGGGGCGTCACCCAATATTTGACTATTGCGGGGCGTCACCCAAGTGTGATGAATTCTAAGGGAATCACCCTTTACAATCAAGCACAATACTAAACTCGGAAATTTAAGCTTAAATCTAGCTAATCCGAATTCTCCCAAAATATAACTCACAAGTTCAGAATAGGGAGAATTGGATTTACAACACAATTAAAAGCTCACAGAGTAGTATTCGAGTATTGATTTTGCCAGCGCTTCGCCTCGAATATTCGATTCATTAGTTATGGAGAGCTTGGTGTGGACTTATATTTATAGACACTGCCACTGCTGCTTCCGGACGTCCTCAGCGTCCGCACCTATTGTCTGCACGACCGTTGAAATTTTCCCGTTGAAAATATAGCCGTTGGACAGAAAAATATGCACTTGCATCATCCGCTTCGTCCACCCAAATCGTCCGTACAAATCCAGAACTGGACAGATTCAAATCGGACGCCAATATTCGCGTCTGCACCATCCCCATCGACTGGGTCTATCGTCCGCGACTGCACAAATTTGAGGGGGACGCCAAACCATCGTCCTCTTCTTCTTTTCCGTCCGCACAGCTGAAGACCTGCGGACGTCATTTCACGTCCGCCTCGTCCGCGACCACAGTCCGCATATCCATCAAAATGGACAGAAGCAAATCGGACGCCAAAGCCTCGCGTCTGCAATGTCCTCAACTGCACAAACAACTTCATACTTTCACAAAATGTTTCCTCTAAGTCATACGAACCTTCCATTCTCCTTCAAAGACTTAGAGAAACATATTAAACATTCTCAATACCCTTAATCAAGGGTATTTTCAATTTAATCGATAAATATGATATATAACAATTCAATGTATAAACAACTTTTGCACTTTATTAAATTTCACATCATCTTTATCACATAGTCTAAACAATCTCCCTTATTGATGATATCCAAAACATATAAAGTTGTTTATATCCAAACCTAAGCATGTGCCACAAATATTGTATATTTGATTTTCTCAATTAAGTTAAGCAATTTATCCACCAATTAATCCAAGCAACATGCTACTAAAATACAACTTATTGATTTACTAAACTAACACACAATTTAGTCATCATCAAAATAAAACTTAGCCTAACAAAAAGGCTAACAGATTATACTTCATACCAATCACAGATTCGCCTTTTAATCATGCATAACCATCATAATAGAACTCTTCCATTCATTTCATTTCTTCATCTCATATATGTCAAGAAGCAGTAAATCAACATGGAATAGCTTCCTACAGTTCCACATTTAACCAACACAAAATAATCAAACGCTTTAGCAACACTTCATTATCTCCCTAGATCTCTAATTATAAACCAAGAGGCAACTAAACAACAGAGTCTTATCTCATTACGCACTAACACCAACTCCGCAGAGCACAAACACACACACACACACACACATGCACAATTGATTGAAAAAAATTCACTTCCAACATCAGGCACAGAGCATACATTCATTCTTCACGTTAATTAAAATATCCAACACAGAAATACATTTCTAGAAATTACAGAACGTTTGGATGCTATTATTTCCTATCTCAACTACATAACAACGTAACTCTGAAAACTCCAGAGTAGAATTGAAGGACTTCACTTACCAGAGACAACCGATTTGCAGCAGCACAAGGGGAACACTCTGTACCAAAATTTGATGGTAGAGAGTGTAAGCTCTCCACCACACTTCCACTACGCAAAAGCTCTCTATTCATAGCCTCTAGAGAGCACTTCTCCACTTATCTTTTCAATTTTTTCCAGAGCACACATCCACCAGAAAGCATGTTTTGTCAAAGCCATTCCCTCCTCATCATTTCAACTTACCAGACAACCACCCTTCACCATGCCTCTGCCACGGCCATGCCCTGCCTTAGGCCATTCCTCACACACATTCCACACACGTCCCTCTGTCGTTTCTTCTAGATCGGTTTGGACCGAACCGTAATCAAAACATAGCCTCTCCTCGTGAACCGCTAACTCCTACCCAAGACCTGGGGCTGGAAATCACTGCCGCACTGTTGCCAACCCTCGCTGCCACCATTCCATCGACGCCGGCCACTAGAAAATTGACAGAGCATAGGAGCTTGCTCCGACCCAACGCTTCGTCTCTCCATCCCACAAAACCCGATGCCCTGCGAAGCTCGAGTCGCATCATTCCATCGCCAGCAGCTCGCCTATCGTCCGTCGCGAAGGAACTATCCGAGCTGAGCCCGAGTTCACCGTCACCCAAATGCTCACCCTCACCCGAATGCTCACCCTCACCCAATCTCCTTCTCCCTCGTTCTCTCTTCTCGGGCATTTTCTCTCCCTCACTCTCTGCTTTCTCTCACATAATGGCCAAAGGCCATTCTTTTGTTACAATCAAACCGATTCATAGAGTGAACCGATTCACCCCCTCCTCTTTCTTAATTCCTTCAATCAAATTAATTTATTTAACCCCTCCAATAATTAATTTCAACATTATAATTTATTTCATTAAATTAATATTTATTTTAATTTCAATTTATCCACTTTCCTTTTCTCCTTTAACTAAAAACCGGTCATCCTTAATTTTTGGACCGAGCCGAACCAACTCGGTTCGATCCATTATTCTCCTCTTCAAAATTAAGATTTTGGATGAAGAAAGGTGTACACGCCTTCGTCCGCGTTCGTTCGAAAAATCCAATAATCAGGACAAATTCAAATTCTCTCTCTCCACTATCTTTCGCAGGTGTCTGCATGCATCCGAAAACCCCAAAATACACCTTCCAAATTTATCCTAATTATTACCCCATAATTTCATTAAATTATAATCTTACGAATGTCTTTGGTAATACTCCGATAATTATCCAATTAATCCGAATACCTCCAATTACTTTCCAATTATCCTTATTAAATTTCGATATAAAAAGTTGGGGTATTATATTGATTGGCGTTATTAGCTTCTCTTAATGATATGATAGATGTTGCATGCATTCATGAGCATCATGCATTATAGTTTTCAAAAGAATACGAAAATGGTTTATATGCATGGTTTTAAAGAATGGTTTAATGGATGCTCACACATACTAAGTATACGGTGTTTGTGGAGGGCTGATCACCAGAAGTGAACGACCATCATTTGAGTAGTAGGATTATTCATTTAACCATAGATTGAAACAAAATAAATGTAAAAGATATGATACAAGACAAATGGTATGATGTGAGATCGTTTAAGTCCTTGGTGGACACGGTCGTTAGTGGGCTTTCGGAGAAAGCAATTGTCCACTAGCTAGATTTCGGAGTATGCCATTGCTGCTCATACAAGTTGCGAAATCCCTGGACAAAGACCAGGATAATAGACTGAAATCCCTGGACAAAGACAGAGATAATAAACTAAAATCCCTGAACAAAGATCAGGATAAATAGAAATGTAAATGACAAAGGAAAGAAAACAAAAAACAGAAACGCATATAGTTTTGGAAAGAGAATAACATGTGCATTGTGCAGTTTTTATTCCTATCACTTATTGAACGTTAGGCTCATAGCTTACTATCTTATGATATAAGTATACGCTCAAATACAGAAGAATAGATTAAAGAGCAGTTGATGAAGGATTTACACGCGCGGATCATGTGTCAGGCTGGACTAATGAGTAAATGGTTTTATAAAATAATAAAGTAAACATTTTAAGTTTAATAATTGTTTTATTTAATACTTTGGTTTTGTTTCAAGAAAAATGATTTTTATTCTGTTGCTAAAATGTTTTTAAATGATTATTATTTCTTGACACGATAAATTGGAAAATGGATTTTAAGTAATGAAATTAACACTCGGTTTTAAAAGAAGAAAATATTTACTCTGATATTATAAAAGAAAAGTTTTAAATTTTGCACGATTTTAAAAGAAAATAAAAATTAGGATGTTACAATTATACCCTTTTACAAGAAATGCAGATGTCCATACTTATAATGGATGCGCTCCTTTCCACTGCGAAATATGTTTCACCGTTCACAGATATCCACTTCCTCCCTAATTAACGTGAGTCATCCTCATGTCCATCATTCTCTCTGTGGATGCCTCCTTCACCATTCATTTTTGCATCTTCATTAAATCACGTTTATCGGGAACATGATTCATTCTATTCGCGGACACGTTCCTTTCCACATCCCTATTCATAGATATCTTCCTCCTCCTTAATTAACGTGAGTTGTCCATATGACCATCTTTCTCTCTGTAGACTCCCCCTTCTCCATTTTTTTCGATTCCTCATTGAATCGCTTGTGCAGTGCACATGATTCCTTCTATTCACGAACGCTATTCTTTTCGCTTCACTATTCACAAATATCCGCTTCCTCCTTAATTGACGTTAGCCATCCATGTGTCCATCATTCTCTCTATGTACACCCCTTCTTCATCTACTTTTGCGTCCTCATTAAATTGTGTGTGTCGTTCACGTGATTTCTTGTCCATTATGGATATCCCTAATGAACGTGAGTCATCCACGTGTCCATCCTTCTCTCCGTGGACGCCACTTTTTCCATATGTTTCTGCTTCCTCATTGAATTGTGTGTGTTGTTCACTTGATTCCTCCAGTCCGCTATGGATATCCTCTTACATTGTCCGCCAATCACAATCTACCACGTACCTCAATCACATTCTGTCATGTATGTCATTTCACAAATTCCACCCCAAATCTTTTGACACCAACGCTTCCACTGCAGATATCCACTCACATTGTCCATCAATTACAACCCACCATGTCATGTCTTTCCGTGGACAAACTTCATTTTACAAAAACCAATATTTTTGCTGCGAATATCCGATCGTAAACCCATTTATGTTCGGTTACGTGTCCCTTTTAAACTAAGTATCCGCGAACAACACATCTGCAGTCACAACATTTCTGTGGATGAACCCCTTGCATGGTCACCCATATTTCCGAAACTATACATCTACAGACCTATTTCTCGATGATTGAAAAATAAAGAAATCTCTATAGCTGCAAGACCACGTTAACTACAGACTCGTTCACGTCCAAGACTAATTTTTGAATGTCTTCCAATGTCAAGGGACTTTCAAGTATCAACTTTGGACATCCTCCAACATCGAGGAACATCCACAAGACGAATTTTTGCGAAATATGTAACTGCAAAATTTACATAATTTATTTCCATAGTTCAGAGTTATAGTTGTTACTGAATTTAGTTTAAAATTAGACTTTTCGTTGAACCCAAATTCTAGATATTTTTTTTAGGCTAGTTACACTTTAAAATGTTATCCCATAGTTTATATCTTTAACTTGTTTTCAGTGCAATAAATTCATCATTAGCACAATTTTGAAGTAGACAAGATTTATAATAAATCTTTGGAATCCCAACTTATTTAAAAGAAATTTCAAAGTGTATTTTGAAATAAAAATAAAGGACCATGTTAGTTTCAAATAATTTTAAAGAATAATGCATCAAGATTGAATACAGTCTTGAGTGTGTTAGTAATGGCTCACAGTCGAGCCAAGACCCAAAAATTGGATGGATAAGGATGTAAATCCTCACATATAATATAAAATTTTTTAGAGAAATTTAAGTTATTAAAAACATGGACCAAGCTAAAAAGATGGTCCAATGATTTTTGCTAGAAACAACAAAATTAGATAAATGGTGAATTCAAAGAATAATACATCAAATTAAATTCAAGTCGAGGTACCTTGTGAAAGATCCGAACTTCTTGAAGAAAGTGCTGACTTAATTTGTTAGATATGTAAAATAGTCGTTATTTAGATGCAAAGAGTGCTTGTGTTACTCGAAGCAGGATGACTTGGGGGTTATGGCTCATAAATGGAATAAGAATATTTAAATATTTTTCAAAGACTTTAAATAGTTGGTTTTTAAGTGTTCTAAATAGTTTAGTTAACAATGTTGATTTTAAAGTACAATTATATGTTTTGATATTCCGTATTTATTAATTCTGATATTTCCCTTCACACGTTTTTGAATAAATTGTAAAAAGAAAAATTTTATTAGAAAGTTGTAACGGAAACGAGATGTTACAATTGTTGGCACGGTCAACTGTTTGAGTTAATTAAAGTTTGAAGTTTTGATGTATGGGTTGACTCATTAGTATCGTGAATGTGGTAAAGTTAAATTTCGGGTTTCATTGGATTATTTTGTCAAGTTGTCCCTTAAGGGTGGTTATAGGGATACTCATGATGACTATATGGAATATTTAAGGATTTTGTTGCAAACTGTAAAAGATCATCAATTGTAAAGTAAATGTAATTAGGTGAAACTATTGAATGATAAATTAAATTTTTTGAACATATTAATTTTTGGAAATAGTACCAAATTGAATTCGACTTGGATCGAGATTGTATTAGATTGGGATCTTCCAAAGACCATTATTGAGGTTTAAATTTTCTAGAGTTTAGATTGTTCTGTTGTCACTTAATTGCAAGAATTTCTCCTTTTTTCGTATCATTAGGTAAACCTATAAGAGAGATGTCAAGTTTGGTTAAAAAAGGGAAACCATTAGTTAGTTTATGAGAAGTTAAAACACAATTTAGTTACTTCACTATTTTTGGTAGTACCATATGCATATTTACTGTGTGTCGATTGTGTTGAGGCATCGAAAGTTGGATTTAGATGCGTAATAATGTCGTATGATAAAGTTTGTATCTAAGTTCTATTAATCGATGACAAATAACTCATGAACTTGAGTTAGTAAAACTTTTAATCTATTTAAAAATTGATGGAGTTAATTTTATGGTGAGAAGTTCAAAGTTTTCAAGTACCATGACAATTTGAAATATTATTTACGAAGTGCGATTCGAGTATCTGTCAGAGGAAATCAGTAAAAATATATGGAAGGTGAAAATCTTATTTTGGACTACCATTTTGGTAAGTGAATATTGTGACATATATTGTGAGTCAACAACCTTAAAGCTTTAATTCTTTGTTTTGAGTTAAACACTAGAAGAAATCTTAAATTGCTTATGGCTATAATATATAATCTCAAACTATGTGGATAACTTCTACTCTTTTGCTACGGGTCTAAGAAAGGCAAAAGTTTATTGATAAACTTAAGGATTTAAGTAAGGTGGTTGAGTGGTTGGTGCTAATGAACTTTTATTGTTTAAGGACATAGTTGTAGTGCCTAGGAATTTGAATTAGAACTTAGATTTTAGTTGAAAACTATACGTTGGGGTTTGATATTTTATACCAGTAGTATAATGGTGTATTGATGAGAATTGGAAAAGCTCTGATACCAAATGATAAGAATTGGAAAAGTACCAATACTAAATGTTGAGAATCAAAAAAGCTTTGATATCAAATTATGAGAATCAGAAAAGCTTTGAAACCAAATGATGCAAAACAAGAAACCTCGAACCAATTCAACTCTAGATGAAGAGAAACAGAATCCGTGACAAACTGAACACTTGGATAATAAATATGAAAATTATGGATTAGGGGAGAAGAGAATTGAAGTTGAGGGAGGTCAGGCTGAAAATAGGGTGGTTAGTAGACAAGTAAGGATAACGGTCGATTGGATAGAAAAAGAATAAAGGAAGAAAAGAAGATGACTGTTGGATTACATAAGGGATGTCCGATATAGAAGACGAGCATCTAACGCAACAGATGAATGACTGAGATGAAATAATGGGAAGGATCGGATATCTAGAAATAGGAGAATCGGATATCCTGAAGGAAAAGTGATCTTTTGGATAAGGAAGATGGCTATTAGATCAAGATAGTGGAAGATGGGACAACCGTCGATTTATGGGAAGGATATCTGGATTTAACAGAGGACTCGCAGAAAGAAAAATGGTTGTTGGATCAAGAGGAATGACGAAGGAGGGTTGTTAGATGAGAATGGGAATCTGCTACGGAGAAAGAAAAGTTTTCGTTAGATAGGAAGGCTTCTATAGAGAGAATCAAAGGGTTGAAAAAATGTCTATAGAAAGAACTGGGACACACGGTTGGCTGGTGATGGTAGTTTGGGTATCCGCAGTAGTAGAGGCTTCCAAGGCAAGAAAGAAGTCAAGTACACAATACACGCGAATTTAATGAAATGGGTCGACCATTCAACAGATTGGGGGATAAAAAATTGAGCGTTGGATGAGAATCTTTGGTGTCTGCAAATAGGAAAGATTCCTAATGGGAGCGAAAGGATGTTGAAAGAGTGAAAAATAATCAAAGGGCTTGAAGAGTGTCCGCAGAAAGGACTGGGACACATGGACGATTGGTGATGTTGGGCTGGGTATCTGCGATAGTAGGGGCTTTTGCAGAGAGAGGAAGTCACGGTGAAACCTCACAGTCCACCGAAGGCCGATGGAAAATGGAATAGCAACCTGATTCAACTCGAACCCTATTGCGATGATTGATTGTAGGTGCGATGAAATAGAAGATGATTCAAACCAAAGAACAACAAGCAAATCTAGAAGCTACCTAGAATACAACTCCCAACTCCATAGGCGACCTTGAGAAACAAGGAGGCACTCCAACTTGATAACTTGTGAGTGTTTGCAGCCTTACTTAATATTAACTTCTCAAGGAAGAAAAGTGAGAAGGACTACAATAAGAAGACATTCGCTAAACTCTCACAAAGAGCAAATATCGGAGACACTCAAATCGGATTGCAAACAATCTGAGAGAGATGTGGTTTCTTGTAGACTCACAAGGAAAAGTAGCAGCCTCTAACTTTAGGGTTTTCTATTCATCAAAAGTCCCTTAACAAAAAGCCCTAAGTGTGGTATAAATACCAACACTAATTAGGGTTAAATCCTAATGACTAAAGTACAAAATAACCCCTTAAACAAAAACACACATACACACGGCTAGAACACTCTAGGTGAAACAATCCCCAACATAATATTTAAAACTAACACAAATTAAAATAAAATAAAATTAAAAGAAAAGCTAGTCAGACCCTGTGGTATATCATGTATGTTGTCGTGTACATCAATGTTGGTAGACTTGTTTGGAGAACTATAAAAGGTGATTATGTTTCAGACCTTACCAGTTGTTTATGTCTAAGCATTTGAGGCTGCTAGATTCTTCAATCTCTATTTGTTCAAATGAGGAAATGGAATAGAACTACTGCGAAGTTATCATCCTAATTACCAAACTATGCACAGACTTATTGTTTTGGTAAATTATGATTGATTAATTAAGTCGGCACACTTCATTCCTGTAAAGATGAGTCTTAACCTGTCAAAGTTGAGTAGAACTATGTGAATCATATTATTTGACTTCACTATTAAAGTTTTCAACAGGAATCCAAAGTTTACTTTGAAGTTTTGGAAAACCTTACTAAAACTTTTGGACGTTAAGTTGAATTCATGTGTGACACACATCATTTACTGATAGATGGATAGTCTGAGCGGTTAATGTGTACCTTCTTCAAGGGCATGTTGAGGTCATGTACTCTTAAATTTTGTTGATAGTTTGAAGAATCAACTTAGTAGAACTACTCTATATGAATGGCTTTTAGATCAGTATTAGTGTCTCCTCATAAGGTTCTTTATAAGAATCCTTGAAGACCATTTTGGATTTGGGCTAAAGCAAGTTGTTTCCTTGGTCGTTTAACTCATGTGATTATGGAAATGTTCAAATTAATAGAAATAAGTTGAAAACTGCATGAGTTAACAAAAGAGTTATGCAGACCTTCTGAGGAGAGAGGCTAAATAACGGGTTGATGACTTTGTGTTTCTGAAAGCTCGGTTACATAGTGGTATAAGTCGTTTTGGTGTAACGAGAAAATTTGCTCCAAGATTTATTAGACCTTTTCAGATTATCAAGCAAGTTGGATTAATGGTTGATAGATTTGATTACCACCACAATTGATATATTTGTAACGTATTACACTTTTCTATGTGGAGATAGTATGTTTTTGACCCATCTTATATTAACTCTTGGACCGTTGTGTCTATCCAGGAGAATGTTTCTCATGAGGAAGTGCTCGAGTGGATTTTGGGCCATGAAATCAATATTATGCAACCCCTTGAGATTCTTTTGGTTCGAGTTCAATAGGAGAACCACAACGAGAGAAGCTACATGGGAGATCAAGTCTGAAATGGAGACAAAGCACCGTCATTTGTTTGGTGGAATAATTGGGATTGTGTTAATTTTGGGAACAAAATTTCCTAAGTGGGGGAGAATGTAATATCTACCACATCTGGATTAAATTGTGGAATAATTTTTTTAATTAATTATCTCTATTATGACCTTCACTTAATATGGTAACCGATGCACCATTTTAGGATAAGCTTACTCCTTGTATGGCAATTCAAACTGCCAGAAAAGAGTTTACTTTCTTTCTCTGATGTGCAACGTTCAAAGGAAGGTTTATAGGAGGGGTCACCCTTCAAATAGTAGAAACGTTCTTGGTCAAACTGGTGGACTAATCGGTAAGAATGGTTTTGCATAACTCGTTTTTAATTCAGCATGCTTATATGCATTTTCTTTATTATATTGTTGAATATAAGGTTTTTGTTGGTAGTTACAATCCAATGAGGCGTTTGGATTGTAACTGTCCACAATAAATTGTGGTCTGGTTTTCCAAACAATTTCCAAACGGAAACCACTCATACATTGAACCTCATGACATTACCTTCTTGATGGGAGAAGTTAATATATAAAAAGGTATTTCCATTGAAGGTTCCATAATTCTGTAATCTCAATTCAGAGCATACACCATTAATTTGAGATTAAAAGGATTAGAAGAAATTCTTCAAGAGAGGGAAAGCAGCTGTCCCCGTTTCTTCACTGTCAATGGCCGGAGGTATTTAGAATTTATTCCGCATTGATCTATATGCTGTAATTTTGATTCATGAAACATGTATAGATCGTTTAAGTTGATTTACATTTTGGTATCAGAGCCTAAGTCGCCTCTGTCTTGATGTTTTCAAAGTCACCATTATGTAAAAATTTTGAAATTTTAAAGATTACATTTTGGACGATTTTGAAGTTTTTTTTATTGTGAAGAAACATTCATAAATTCGTTTATGAACAATCTGCTGCAAAAATGATTGAATTTGATGCATAAAACCGAGAGAATCAGTTGTGTTTTCCAACGGGTTTCGCATCAGAACAAACTACAGTGGCTAGAAGTTGAAGATGAAGTGGAATAACATGTAGTTTCTAGCATTTAAAATCTGCATAAGGTAGGTAGACTCAGGAAACAATTTAATTCCTGAAACTGCTTAATGCCAAAGTCAAACCCTCGCCTTGATGAAATTACACTGGGTGGGTTGCCACTCAGCTGATCATCATTTGATTAAATAAATTGGATATAATGGTTATTTATATAATATACCGTCGTTTATATGGTAAAAATTGTGGAAAATTGCACAAGTTGGGATTAAAACCCTTGACCTCTATAATAATAGGTTAAGCCTATAACCACTCTACCTATGATACTTTCTGTACAAAATTGATTTTTTTTCAGTATTTGTTTGTGATAACACAGTTGCAATTAACATACAATATTATATTATAATCTATGTTTGTTGTATTTAATTATTGCTTCCATGTGTAAAAATAAATGCATAAATTATTCTGTTAGAATTAAGTAGTTTGTCAATTAAATAACATGTTATTTAATTTTATATTTTTACATGCTTATTTAGTTGCACATACTTGTTAATTTAATTTTTGTATGCATAATTTAGTTTATAAATGTATACAAAATTAAATGCATGTTATTTAATAACATTGAAATTAAGTGAATTTAATGTCAAGTGATTTAATATGATTTTTTTTAATTGAAGAGTAGCCACAACATCTTTAATTAAATAAAATTATATATTAAGTATTAAAAATCACATTATGACATTTATTATAATTAATTTTATAAATATGATAAAATTTATCCCACAGGAAATTTTATTGTATTTAATTAGAATAAAATATCAAGTTATTTTTCTTAGTTACCCATAGGAATTAAGAAAATGGATATAACTTGATAGTTTTATTAATTCGGTGAAAATGAATCTTATTAAATTAGAACTTTAGCCCACAGACAAGTTTTATGTTTTTAGATTCATTATTATTGCATGATTTATATTGGTAAAACATGTTATTTAGTTTTTGCCTCAATTAAGCATGTTATTTACTTTTTGCAGCTATATATTCATTTAGTTTCTCTGACATTAAATGCGATATACCTGAGTTAAAGGGTGATAATTATAAAGTATGGAAGGAGAGAGTTCTTCTTCATTTGGGATGTGTGGACATTGATTATGCTATTCAGAAAGACAAACATATTATAACTCCAACTAGCACTCCAGAAGATCTAGCTCTTTATGAATGTTGGGAACGTTCCAATCGCCTTAGTGTGATGTTCATAAAAACTAAGATCGCTGCTGGTATCTGTGGTTCTGTCGAGCAGCATAATGATGTTGTGCCACTGCTGAAAGCTATAAAAGAGCAATTTGTAACTTCAGATAAGGCACTAGCAAGTATACTCATCATAAAATTTTTATCCTTAAGGCTCACTTCAATTACGGGTGTGCGTGAGCACATCATGCAAATGAGAAACATTGCGGCTCAACTTAAGACACTTGAGGTTGAAATGTCAGATTCTTTCTTGATGCACTACATTCTGAATACTCTTCCATAGCCATACGGTCCTTTCAAAATCTCTTATAATACACATAATGATAAATGGTCTATTAATGAGTTGATGACCATGTGTGTTCAAGAAGAAGAGAGGATGGTAATGAAAAGATGAGATAGTGCATTCATGATGACCCAAGGAAAGAAAAAGACATAAGCCAAAAAGAAAGATAAAGGGAAAAGTAAAATACCGATCCAATCTGGTGAAATCAAGAAGGAAATCAAGTGCTTTTTCTGTGACAAGAAAGAGCACATTAAGAAAGATTGCACCAAGTTTAAGGCATGGCTTGAAAAGAAAGGTACACCAATCTCATTTGTTTGTTATGAATCTAATATGGTTCATATTATTTATAACACTTGGTGGATTGATTTCAGTTCTACAATTCATATTTCGAATACTTTGCAGGGTATGCGAAACCTTCGGAAACCAATGGGAAGTGAACAGAGCATCTATTCTGGAAGCAAGACGCGTTCACATGTGGAAGCTGTTGGAACATGCAGTTTAGTTCTTAACAGTGGTTTCATTTTAATTTTAGAAAAGACTTTGTATGTTCCTAGTTTTTCTATGAGCTTAATTTCAGTTTCAAGTCTTGTACCTTTGGGATTTTTCTTTACGTTTTCAGATGTAAACTTCAGTTTATTTTACAAATTTGATCTTGTTAGAAATGGTATAATGTCTGATGGTCTTTTCTCTATTGATTTACAAAATGATACTACTCATGATGTTATGCATGTTCACACTGATAATAAAAGATGTGTTATAAAGGAGGATTTCTCTATTTTGTGGCACCAGAGATTGGGACATAATACAGAGAATTTAGCAATTAATAAATGATAAAGTACTTAGTACTTTAGACTTTACTGATTTTGATACATGTTTGGATTGCATTAAGGGAAAGCAAACCAATGTATCTAAGAAAGGTGCTAAGAGGAGTTCAGAGATATTAGAGATCATACATTCAGACATTTATAGTTCAGTCATTGACTCAAATGGTCCGAGATACTTCATCTCTTTTATTGACAATTACTCACGATACATGTATCTCTATTTGCTTCAGAACAAAAATGAAGCATTGGATGCCTTTAAGGTTTTCAAGGCAGAAGTAGAGAAATACTGCGGTAAGCAAATTAAGATCGTGAGGACTAATAGAGGTGGAGAATACTATGGTAGATATACTGAGGATGGACAAGCACCTGATCCGTTTGCTAGATTTCTTCAAGAGCATGGAATAGTTGCTCAATACACCATGCTTGGTTCTCCATATCAGAATGGTGTGGCAGAAAGAAGAAATCGAACATTATTGGACATGGTGAGGAGTATACGTAGCAACTCCAAACTTTCAAATTTCTTGTGGCCTGATGCATGAAAGACGGCAGTGTATATATTAAATCGAGTTCCAACAAAGGCTGTACACCATTTGAGTTATAGAAAGGTTGGAAACCGAGTTTGAGACATATACGCATTTGGGGATGCCCGTCTGAAGTGAGAATTTACAATCCACAAGAAAAGAAGCTAGACCCAAGGACTATTAGTGGCTATTTCATTGGATATGCCGAGAGGTCTAAGGGGTATAGATTCTATTATCCATCTCACAGCACTAGGATTGTGAAATCAAGGAATGCGAAATTTCTTGAGAATGACTTGATTAGTGGGAGTGATCGATTTCAGGATATCATTTCTGAAAAAGATCACATTGATGTTCAACCCTCTAATTCAAGTGAAAGATTGATTGTTGTCCATAACACTCCTCGAGTTCAAACGAGTGTTGAACAATCAATAAATGTTATTCCAAAAGCTGCTGATAATAATCCAGTAGATCGAGTTCTTGAGGAAGTTCCAGAAACTGTTGATCAACCAGTTGAACAATAAATTTCTCAAGAAAATGTTGGAACAACACTACGGAGATCAACTAGAGAAAGAAAATTAGCTATTCCTAGTGAATATGTCACATATCTACAAGAGTCGAACTATAATGTTGGAGCCGAAAATGATCCTGAGACGTTTTCACAGGCCATAAGTTGTGGTGAATCAAATCTATGGTATGATGCCATGAAAGACGAAATGAATTCTATGAATTCAAACAGAGTCTGGGATCTTGTCAAGTTGCCTGATGGTGTAAAAGCCATAGGTTATAATGGGTCTTTAAAACTAAGAAAGACTCATTAGGCAACATCGAAAGATATAAAGCAAGACTCATTGCTAAAGGATTCACACAAAGGGAAGGAATCGACTATACGGAGACTTTTTCTCCTGTATCTATGAAAGATTCTATTCACATTATTTTGGCATTGGTTGTACATTTTGATTTTGAGTTGCAACAAATAGATGTGAAAATGGCTTTTCTCAATGGAGAGCCAGAGGAAGAGGTTTATATGAAACAACCTGAAAGATTCTCCTCTAGTGATGGTGAACATTTAGTGTGTAAGCTTAAGAAATCTATATATGGATTGAAACAAGCCTCCCGTCAGTGGTATTTAAAGTTTCATGATGTTATCTCTTCATTCAGTTTCGTAGAGAACATTATGGATCAATGTATATACCAGAAGGTTAGTGAGAGCAAAATTTGTTTCTTAGTCCTATATGTGGATGATATTTTGCTTGCAACTAATGATAAAGGTATATTGCATGAGGTGAAACAATTTCTCTCTGACAACTCTGATATGAAGGACATGGGTGATGCTTCCTATATCATTGGTATAAAGATTCATCGAGATAGATTCCAAGGTTGCTTGGGATTGTCTCATGAAACTTATATCAATAAAGTTTTAGAGAGATATCAGATGAAAGATTGTTCACCTAGTGTTGCTTCCATAGTGAAGGATGATAGTTTCCATGAGAACCAGTGCCCGAAGAACGATATTGAGAGGGAGCAAATGAGGAACATTCCCTATGCTTCCGTTGTTGGAAGCCTGATGTATGCTCAAGTCTGTACAAGACCTGACATTGCATTTGTTGTTGGGATGTTGGGTCGATATCAGAGTAACCCTGGTAAAGACCACTGGACAGCTGCAAAGAAAGGGTTACGGTACCTTCAAGGGACCAAAGACTACATGCTTATCTACAGACGGACGGATAGCTTGAATGTGATTGGATACTCTAATTCAGATTTTGCTGGCTACATTGATTCTCGTAAATCAACACTAGGATACATTTTTATGTTGGCCAGTGGAGCTGTATCTTAGAGGAGTGCTAAACAGAGTTTGAGTGCCACATCCACTATGGAGGCTGAGTTCGTATCATGTTTTGAGGCTACTTTGCATGGTGTATGGATGAAAAGTTTTATTTTAGGGCTTAGAATCGTTGATTCGATTTCTAGACTGCTAAAGATATACTGCGATAATTCAGCTGTAGTTTTTATGGCTAAAAACAACAAAAGTGATAATCGAAGTAAGCATAACGACATTAAGTATTTAGCCATAAGGGAACGTGTTAAGGATGGTTCAGTGGTCATCAAACACATAAGCACTGAATTGATGGTCACCGATCCTTTGATTAAGGGCATGCCACCGTTAAGATTTAAGAATCATGTAGTTAAAATGGGACTTGGGTCCATTATGTAATTTTTCGTTGTAAGAATGAATGTTTATAACTCTTCTTATTATATTTCTCATTATAAAATTTATTGTGTACACATTCAGTTTGAGAAATATAATTCAGTTTATGAACCTTGAAAAAACATAAGGTTTATTCATAAAGTTTATGAGAAATAAAGAAGGAACATAATGCATTGTGATACATGGAAGATAATTCTCGATTACATTAAGAGAATTTATCGCTATGATTCATGTATTGTGTTTTCTTGCTACAGTAAAATTAGAAAACTCAGACCAAGTGGGAGAATATTGGTAGTTACAATCCAATGAAGCGTTTGGATTGTAATTGTCCACAATAAATTGTGGTGTGGTTTTCCTGACAGTTTCCAAACGAAACCACCCATATGTTGCACCTCTTTACATTACCTTCTTGACGGGAGAAGTTAATATATAAAGGGGTATTGCCATTGAAGGTTCCCTAATTTTGTAATCTCAATTCAGAGCGTACACCATCAATTTGAGATTAAAAAGATTAAAAGAAATTCTTCAAGGGAGGGAAAGCAGTTGTCCCCGTTTCCTCACTGTCAATGGCCGGTGGTATTTAAAATTTATTCCGCATTGATCTGTATGCTGTAATTTTAATTCGTGAAACATGTATAGATCATTTAAGTTAATTTACAGTTTTTCCTTACGAAGTTTAGTCGACTCATCTTAACAACATTTTTCTTCAGGATTTAGTCCAGAGAATCCTCAAACGTCGTTGTAAGACAAACTTGGCATTTATTTCTAGTTATTTTTAATATGAGCTTTTCCTGTAAGGTTTGACATAGTTTTGTATAAGTTGTATCTTCTCATTTATTTTAGGGCACATTTACTTTATGAATTTATATTATTACTCTATCTAATGTCATTAATTAACCTATGTGTTATCTCAATTTGGTTGGGTCGTGGTTGTGCATTATCTCATTCAAGTCTTCCATTGCTTGTCAAATTCATAAGTAAAAGGTTTAAGCAATTTGATTGTTTTCGAGTTGAATCGTTACTCGTCCTATCTCATGTCTCCTTTGGGTCGTGACAATTTGCTGCTAGTTTAGAAAAATTTCTAAAAAAGAGAAATTATTGTAATTGGATTCAATCATCTCTTACTCAAAATTTTCAATTGTAATAGTTTAGTAACAAATAATCTTAGCTTTCTCGACTTCTTTCATATTTTCTATTTCATTTTTATTGCTTTAAATGCTCTCATTAATGAGGATTATAGGATTTAATTTACTACTTATCATCTTCTTATGGTTCTTCTTCTTCAAATACAACAATGGTGGGTGTTTATAATGATCAGGGTAAAAGATCAGTGTCAGGACATATGCACGAGACAGTTAATTACATAAAATATAGGCAGAAGAAAATAAGAGAGCTGAATGACAAGAGAGATGCACTCAAAAGGTTGTCGAATTTTTCCTCCATCAACAAAGTGGGACAGTTGCAAAGCTAAAACAAGATCTACAAATGATAAGACCTAGTTGGACAGGAGCTGAGATTGTTGTAGATACCACCATTATAGACAACTACCTTTCACTTTCAATACTCATTCTAGTTCTCGAGGACGAAGGACTTCACATTATCAGCTGCATTTCTACCTTTGTAAAGGGTAGATCGATTTGCACCATCAAATGTGAGGTATATAAAGAGTTTGAACTTTTTCGTTGTTTTTGAAAATCCTTTTCTTCTTATTTCTTTTTGCAGTTTTTTTTTTCTACACAGGTGAATGGAGAGAGGAGATATTTGAGTGAGCTGCAGAAGAGATTGACAACTTAGGCATATGTATTTGAATTGAATTTTAATTTGCAAATGTGCGCTGAAATCTTCTGTACAAAAAATTTCATTCTGTAATTCATTTACAGTTGAAAATGATTAGATCATGGATTTTAATGCAGTTGTATAACAATTTACAATCTACCATGATTATGCAACTATAAAGTTTTAGTTGTGCTAGTATAATATTATTCGATTTGAGTTAAATCCTGCACAATCTTGTTCTCTGATTTACTTCAAAATACGTCATTTAATAAGAACGACGCGAGTGAAACTACTCCCTTTGCACTATTACAATATTGTCTGCTTTTATCGACGTGATTGAAAGCTTGTGGGGCTTTGTTCCTAGGACTCCACATAAAACAGTTGTACTATATTAAGATTATAACTATATTTATAAACAATTCATCTTCATCACTCTCCAACAATATAAGATTGTGCACTCCATTTCTATGGACTAAACCTTCACAAATACCTGATATTGGGTTGTGGTTGGATTAACATTCATTATGTTGTACATAATCTCAGTTAAGAAACTAACATTTCAAAGGTTAAGGCAGTTAGCATTTTGACGTCTTTATCCTTTTAAGAGAGAAATTGAAACTTGTCTGAGTACAAGAAAAAGAAAAGAAAAGAAAAAAAATAAAACTCAAAAGTTATGAGCTCAAAAGTTTGTAGTACCTTTGAAATTCCTTGATTTCCTTGATGATTTACAATCCAATTACGTCAATCTAGCATTGATCCAATGAATCCTTAAAATATAGTTCAAATTTTCAAGTTAAAAACCTAAATTTCAACATGAAGGTAATGAAAATCACATAAATTTTGACTTGCCGTTTAAATTCACTCGGTGAAATCCTTACTTCTTTAAGGGCATGATCTGTATGAAGGTCGGCAATGTCGCATCCTCGAAATCTCTCTCTCTCTCTTCCTCAACATCAGCAGTCTCTTCCCCTTTCTAAATGAGACAATTGGCTTTTCTGTCTCTTCCCCTTTTCAAATGAGAGAATTAGTGTAACGTCCCTTAGTGCTCACAATATAATATTATCCGCTTTTAGCTAAAATTTGCATGGTTTTGTTCTTGGAATTAGCCCAAAATACGTTGTACTAAGTAGGGAGGGGAACCCTACTTATAAATCATGTATTTTCTATTCTCCCAAGCGATGTGGAATTGTGCACCTCCACTGATATGGGTCGGATCCACACCTAAGTCTTTCTTGGCCTTCACAGAGTAAACTGCCACAATTAAGTTTTTGTATAAATGACGAATATTTAAGTAGTCTCGACTTACCAGATGAAAAAGGTTCGTCAACCATTATGTCTTGTTGTAACTTACGCAACTAATATGGTAATACAATTTTTATTTACCGAAAGAATTTTAATTCTTTGTAATATGCATTTTCTATGAATTGACGGAGCTAACATGGTAACACAATTTTTATTTCTGAAAGAAATTAAATTCTTTGTAACATGCATTTTCTATGAATTGAGTGCTCTTAAATTTTTAGTTTACAATAAGCTTTTACATATAACTCAGATTCTTACATTGTCTAAAGATGGTTGAAAAAGTCTTTTTAAACAATTCAATCTAAACTTTATAGTGCAAATAATTACTCTTTACATTAATCTCAATTGTGTTCATTTGTAACTTTTTATTTGTTAACAAAACTACCATATAATTAGTGATTGACTATGTAAAAATTTTAGCAATTTTTGAAGTATGACAGTTGAAATGTAACGTCGCTTCCTATAGATGTGGGCACGTTGCACGCCCACATACAGTCCCATCCCATCATGTCCTATATATATATATATACTTTATTATGTGCCGACAAAACGACATTATATATACTGTATTTTATTTAGGAATTTCTTTAAAAAAATATTATGGACTGGTAACGCAAAAAATAACAAAAAAAAAGAAGAAGAATGTAAAGATTTCACGTAAAAACAACTTACGAGTGGAAAAACTATTACGAGAGCGTTTTTATGCAGACGTAGAAAAAGGTAATCAGAAAATAATATAAATAGGTTATCCAGATTATTGAAAAATTCAGCATTTTTTGAGTTTGGAATAATAGAATTGAGGTAACTCGACTGTACCTGCAAGAAAAGTTTTGGTAGCAAAATGTTTTCTCATTTTAGTTTTGAAAAACTCTTTTACAGAAGAGATTGTTTTTCAATTAAATAGAAAACAATTCCAAACACAGAATTCCAATAAGTTGTCATGGAAGGAAGAAAAGCTGACTCCTAGAGTGGGGCTATTTGTTATTTAGTAGCTCTGAAAAAATCAAACCCAACTCATGGTGTAGGGTTTTCAATTTCTCATCCCAATCTTCCTTTTTCTTTTTATAGCAAGCCAATACAGAATGATGAAGCCGGAATATTAGTTTTACGTTTTAATTTTGTCCCCGTCTTATCTTTTTCACGCAATTATTATTTACTTATTAGTATAATAATTATGATAAAAATAATTTAGATATGATTTATAATTTTACACTCTAATTTATAAAATTAATATAAATTATAAATAATTGGAAATAAGATTATAATCACAAGAGCTACATGTCTATCTTTGAAGCTATTCATTAAAGTTTCCAAATACAGCAAAGAAAACCTTTAATGATGAAGTGCAACGTTCTGTACATTACGTGAAACTTGGTCGGAATCAAATAAAATGTCTGGGCAACCACGTTATGGTCTGTCCTCCACAGATCCCAGTCCTGTTGTAGATAATTCCGGCCTTCAATGTAAACAAATAATTTATTTTTAGGTTATTTTTTTTCGGACATCTTGAACTATGAACACTTTTTTACTCATCATCTTAAATTTGCAAGGCATCAGGTTGAGCGAAAAAATCTCCAAAGCGCAAAGGAAAGCTAAGTCATATAATTATTGGTAATCCTCTTTTTTTCATAAAGCCCATCTCATTCTCAGGTTGAAACAATCATATGCAAATGGCCGAACTACATACCTTATACAGTAGATCTCCTTCTCGAGTTGAATCGGGATGCCAGGCGAGTGTCTTCACTCTTCGTAGAGAAGGGGATCGATCGTCTTCGCAGAGAAGGGGATCATGTGGGATCGATATACGCTTATAGAAGGGGGGAGGGGGGGTGAATATAGCGTTTCTAATATTTTCGTGTGATATTTAAATTCTCTAAATCCCTAAGTGATTTATCGAATATGATTAAATATGCAATCACATTAAATGCGTAAATTAAAGAGTAAGGGTTAGAGACATGCACTCAATATTTGTTTACGCGGTTCGGCAAACTCGCCTACGTCCGTGCTCCAAGTTTCACTTCGAGATACACTATGTAATTGGCTTACCAGTGCCAATAAAACCGTTTACAAATTGACTCTTAATATGGGCGTCACCCTTGACTAATTCTAAGGTCGTCAACATTTGACGCTTACAAAACGTCACCCTAAATTTGACTATTGCGGGGCGTCACCCAATGATTGAACTTACGGGCGTTCAATCTAGCCTAGGAGTGTTTCGATGAATTCTTAGGGAATCACCCTTTACAATCAAGCGCAAATATAGAATATGGAAATTAAAGCGCAATCTAACTAATCCTAATTCTCCCAAATATAACTCTCAAGTTTATAGGTTTGGGAGAATTGAATATACAACAATATTAAAAGGTCACAATTATTAGAATCGCGTATTAAATTCGGCAGAGCTTCGCCACGATTCTCGGTTCGTTATGGAGAGCTTAGAGTGAACTTGTATTTATAGACTTTCCACTTTCGGGCGTCCTCAGTCGTCCGCAATCGTCTGCATATGACCGTTGAAATTGTTCAGTTGAAAATATAGCCGTTGTGCAGAAATTTGGACTTTAGGACGCAGAATTTTGCATCCGCATCATCCGCAAGTCACTGTTCATGCATCCTCAAGTCACTGTTCACTAGTTTATGACATAGATTTGCGTCCGCATCTGTCATCCGCTGCATCCGCAAAACACACTGAAAATGACAGATTCAAATCGGACTTGGGAAAATGGCGTCCGCACTCATCCGCATGCGTCTGAAATGTCCCGAAAATGTCCAGAAATATTACAGATTCAATCGGACGTGGGGCATCTTCGTCCGCACTCATCCGCACGCGTCTGAAAGTACACAGAGCAGATTGGGACGAGATTTTCTCATTCGCAGCTCGTCCCCACTTCACTCTAAATTTACCCCTCAACTATATTGAGTCCCTAAAAGATATCTAACACTACATAGACTCAAATAAACTTGTTAGCACATTAATAATACCCATTTTGAGGGTATTTCCAATAAACATGGATATAAATATTATGATAAACACGATAAAAATAATATCCGAAAAATACAAAATACAACATAAAATACAACTTATTGATTTATTAACTTAACAAACAATTTAGTTATCATCAAAATAAAACTTAACCTAACAAAAAGGCTAACAATATCTCCCTTTTTTATGATGACAAAATCTAATAAGTTGTCTATCTTAAAACTAAGCATTTGTACATAAATATTGTATATTTGATTTCTCCAATTAAGTTATGCAATTTGTCAAACAATAAAATCCATGCAACATGTTATTCCATGCTATTCAACTTCCTCTAAAATATATTACAACTTATACCTTTCTCCCCCTTTTTGTCATAATCAAAAAGAAATGCTAGGGGATAGAAGTCGAAGAGCAACCAAAAATTTTATCAACATATATTCATCAAAATATTTGTCTAAGAAGGATCTCTCCCTTTAGAATTATCAACATGAGTATAGGGAGGAAATAAGCATTAGAGAGGTCAAAGACAAACTCAACAATTAATTCTATTGCAAAAAAATTTCTCCCCCTTAATCAAGAAGTTAATCCAAAAATCAAACAAAGGAGGAAAATAACATTAACATTCAATATATAATTTAATTATTCCTAGAGCAATTATCAACAAGTTAAAACTATCTCTCCTCTTAATCAAGGAATCTAACCAAGAAGCAAACCATGGAAAGAAATATAGATTCAATTTCAATTTGTGGTTAAAAGAAAAATACCAATTGTAAATAACCACGATCACAAAGATTTTTAACAAAATATTCTCCCTCTTTTGTATTAAGGATAGAAACTCATTTGAGGGAATATAAACATTAAAATTCCATGAGCGATCAAAGATAAGATACCAATTTAAACAACCACAATCACAATTCAACAAAAAAATATCATCCCTCTTTGTCATCAAGCATACATACCTATTTGAGGGATTTAGCATTCCAATTCAATTTGTGGTGTAAAATATGATACCAATTTGAAAAACCACCACTAGGAAATATTCAATCAAAAATATTTTTCCTCTTTTTGCTCATTAAGTCTAAACATTTGGAAGAGTATTATGCATTTAAGTCCAAACAATAGGCACAAAAAAGAATAGGATTCAAGAAATGAGTATGAAATGTAAGAACTAGAATACATTTAAATATTAAGAATTGTAAACAAATTTTCAATTTCTATGAGTGATACCAATTTAAGAGTTAAGAAATTAACAATGGATACCGACTGATAATTCACAATTTTAAGCCAAACAAGTTTTTCAAAGGTTTATATCAATTGTAAATCCAAAGTTAAAATCAAATCATTTGTGGTAAGTATGATATCAATTATAAATTCAAAGAGAGGATTCTACGAGAGATACTAATTTGTAATATCAAAATCAATTCAAATGTCTCTCCCCCTATATTATTCACAAAATCAATTGATTGGAGATATTCCACACATTCAAGCATTTGCTCTCCCCCTTAGAGCAATAATAAAAAAAATTTCATAAATTTCTCCCCCTATTAATTTATCAACTAGCAACTAGGAGAGGATCCAAAAACTCAAGAGAATCATCCAAGAAAAAAATATATATACCAATTGAAAAATAAATTCATGGATGAATTCAACTTTTGGAAACAAATTTTCTCCCCCTATCATTATGCACAAAGTCAAATAGTTGGGGAATATAAAATATGATATCAAATGAAAATCCATAAAAGATTATACCAATTGTAGAGAAAATATAATTTCATTGATACCAAAACAAAAATAGTTTTATATATGATACCAAAAAAAATAAGTCCAATGATTTCAATTATTGAAATTCAATCATAATAACAAAGATTGATACCAATTTAAAATTTTCAAAGCTTAGAGAAATTGATGATACCAATTGAAGAAATAAAATCCAAATTCAAAGATACTAATTGATATACTCTATCTTTCAAAGATATTCAAGTTAAGAAACATTCCTCTCCACCTAAATCATTGCATACAATCAAAACATTGAGAATGAAAATTCAAGATAGATACCAATTGTAGAAGTTTAAAACAAAACAATTATTGATATCAATTGTGTGATTTCAAATCAATGGAGAATATTGATATCAATTTGAAAAACAACTACAAAACTTCTTCCCCTTTATAAATCTCAAAACTAAAAACATTTGGGGAAACAAAGTTATCAAACAAAACAATAAGAATTTCTTCCTCTAAACTCTCAATGTCAAACCAATTCAAATCTCTCCTTCTTTGCATTAATCAAGTTAGATTCAAAGAAGAGTTATTAAAGTCTACCCTACAAGCGAAAACATATTTATCAAAAGCTAAAAAAAAACTTAACCTATTTTACAACAAGTCAATAGTTTAAAAAAAATTCTTAGCAATTTTATTTTCTCCCATTTATCATTATGAATAGGCAAATTCAATCAAAAGGAGAAGTCCACGACAAATTTTTGAAAAGGCAAAATAATTTACGCCATAGCAATGATCTCTCCTTTTATAAAAAAAAAAAATCAATTCAAGGGAGTGTTCTAAATTTTTAAGAATGGAACATTTGTCTAACAATTTATGTCTTCCCCTTTTTATCTATAGTAAAATCAATCCAAAAAAGGAAAAGCAACAAATCAAAATTGATATCCAACAATTCAATATATAAGAGAAGAAAACTAATTGTTGGATGCCAAATCTAAAGCAACAAAAATAACCCAAGACAAGAATTATGCAAAATTTAACTTAGAGATACCAATTGTAAAATACAAATTTCAACCTATAAGCACACTATCAATATCTTCCATGTCAAACTCAAAAATATCAAAAATAAGTTTGAAAACTATGTATTGAAGAATTTGAGTCAATTCAATTTTAATCAAAAATAGAAAAGCAAGTTAATTCAATTTTCAAATCTAATCTATTCACTTTCATTCAAATTAAAACAAGCAAATTTAATATATTCAAAGTAGACGTTCACTTGTTGGAATACCATTTTCAAACTCAAAAATATAAATTGAAGATAAACAAATTTCCCTTCCATTTGATGATAAACAATTTATAGGCATAGTGGAAGCACAATCATCAAAGTCAAAATTTAACAATTTTGAAACAAGTAAATAATTTAAGTCAATTTTCAACAATTCTATTTTCTCCCTCTATTTTATTTACCAATTGCAATTCAAGGGAGAAATCAATAAAACATCATAATTAACAACTTTTCTACTCTTCTCCCCTTATATCAAGCTAATTTTAATTCATGGAAGAAGTACATTCTCAAAAAGACAAAGCAATTTATTCCAAACAATCATCCAACTTAGCATCCAACTTAACATCCAACAATCCAATATTTGCACTAGCATGTTCAATTTAGAGACTAGGTTGTTGGAATACAAACCATCAAAATATAGATTGAAGGAATAAAGACTTCTCAATTCCTAGATATCAAATGAAGACATAAACAAATTTACAACTTATGATATCTATCAATTCACTCCAAAACAAAATCAATTTATCTCAATGCAATCTTAAATCAACAAAATTAAACATCAAACACTTTTTCAAATATATGCAATTTAGAATCCAATTATTGGAACCATTCATCAAAATACTAGTTGAATAAATAAAACATATTTCAACCTATATATACAAAAAGATTAAAGCTAACAATTAATCCAAGAAAATTATGTACTAATCAAAGTTAAAACACTTTCAATCCCAAATCAAGAATAGAACATTAGAATTGAATCAATCTATGCTTTAATCCCAAGAAAAATAAAGATTGAGTCAATCAATAATAGAATCCATTCTAATCCATCAAACTCTAAATACTAATCAAAATCAAATTCCACACTTAAATTCAATTATAACAAAGAGATTGTGTACCTCTAAGGTGTTTATTTTCATTTACCGCATTTGAGGCATTCCTTGAAGCTTCTCCTCTTTTGTATTGGATATTAAAGTATCAAAATCCATTTAGCTCATTAGGAGAATCTCTAACCTACAACAAAAATCATTTTGCAAATTTTGGTACCCAAGCCAAGGAACTCACACAAATTTAGAATTTAAATTGGATTTAGAATTTAAATTAGACTTAGATTTAAAATTCACATTCAAAAAATAAGCAACTTTAGAATTAAAGGTTGATTTCACATTAGTATTTAATTTTAAGGGACAATAAAATGGTTTATGTCCAATACAATTGCAAGAATTACAAATTGATGAACTAACAAATAGATTTGTGTAATTCTTTTTCTTTGCAAAGGGTTCATAGCCAATTCCGGCTTTATCGAATGTAACCCTTTGCGAACCTAAGAGCATATTTAAATTTTTGCTCTCATTTGTGAATTTAAGCACTATAGAGTTCAAATCATCATTCTTTGTTTTCAATTCACAAATATCAATCTCAAGAGATTGAATCTCATTTTCACGTGATTTGATATAAATATTCAATTCATCATTTCTATTTTTCAAATCACAAATTTCATGCTTATGACAATTAATAATAGCAATTAAATCACAATTCTTAACATTCAATGAGTCAATTTCATATTCATGTGAGTTAATAGTAGATTTCAATTTATCATTTAACACATTTAAATTACTACAATCATGCTCAAGAGACTTAAAGGAAGCATTAGAAACATCAATCATGCTTTTTAATTCTACAATTTGATCCTCAAGAGATTTATTCAAAATAGTATGCTTTTTGATCAAATTGTCATTTTTCTTTTTCAATGATTTATTTCTACCTTTTAATGCATCCAAACTTTCTAGCAATTCATTTACTAAATCACCATTATCATCACTACTAGAATTTGAATTGCTAGAAGAGTTTGTTACCTCAATTTCTTCATTGGCCATGAAGCATGTATTGGCCACTTTCTCCTCTTTTTCGGATGATGAGTTTTCTCCACTTTCAATCTTTTGATTTGTTCCTACATGTGTTAGCTCAAGAGATTTCCAAATATCATAAGCACTAACACATGATTGAACTCTATCAAATTCATTTTTACTCAATGCACTAAACAAAATATTCATTGCTTGAGCATTTAAGTTTCAATTCTGTTTATCTAAATCATTGAATTTACAAGTTGGTCTAGGAAGAGATATTCTCTTTTCAATGATTTTCCATAAAAAGTAATCAATAGATTGTATAAATATTTTCATTCTACACTTCCAATAAAGATAGTTACTACCATTAAAATGTGGAGGTGTAGATGTGCATTGACCTAATTCGTACATGTTGGAGTCCATAGTGTGTATATATATACATATAATTTCAAATCAATGATATTCAAATAAATTTCAACAATGAAATTCAACAAATTATAGCAATGTGCACAATCAACAAAATATCACACAAAAATTTAAATACCCACTCTGATACCAATTGTGGGATCGATATACGCCTATAGAGGGGGGTGAATATAACATTTCTAATATTTTCGTGTGATATTTAAATTCTCTAAATCCCTAAGTGATTTATCGAATATGATTAAATATGCAATCACATTAAATGCGTAAATTAAAGAGTAAGGGTTAAAGACATGCACTCAATATTTGTTTACGCGGTTCGGCAAACTCGCCTACGTCCGCGCTCCAAGTTCCACTTGGAGATACACTAAGTAATTGGCTTACGGGTACCAATAAAACCGTTTACAAATTGACTTTTAATATGGGCGTCACCCTTGACTAATTATAAGGTCGTCAACCTTTGACACTTACAAAACGTCACCCTAAATTTGACTATTGCGGGGCGTCACCCAATGATTGAACTTACGGGGGTTCAATTTAGCCTAGGAGTGTTTCGAGTGTTTCGATGAATTCTTAGGGAATCACCCTTTACAATCAAGCGCAAATATAGAATATGGAAATTAAAGCACAATCTAACTAATCCTAATTCTCCCAAATATAACTCTCAAGTTTATGGGTTGGGGAGAATTGGATATACAACAATATTAAAAGGTCAAAATGATTAGAATCGCGTATTAAATTCGGCAGGGCTTCGCCACGATTCTCGGTTCGTTATGGAGAGCTTGGAGTGAACTTGTATTTATAGACTTTCCACTCTCGGACGTCCTCAGTCGTCTGCAATCATCCGCATATGACCGTTGAAATTGTTCCGTTGAAAATATAGATTTAATCGCACTTGGGAAAATGGTGTCTGCACTCATCCGCATGAGTCTGAAATGTCCCGAAAATGTCCAGAAATATTACAGATTCAATCGGATGTGGGGCATCTTCGTCCGCACTTGTCCGCACGCCTACGAAAGTACACAGAGCAGATTGGGGCGAGTTTTTCTCATCCGCAGCTCGTCCCCACTTCACTCCAAATTTACCCCTCAACTATATTGAGTCCCTAAAAGATATCCATCACTACATAGACTCAAATAAACTTGTTAGCACATTAATAATACCCATTTTGAGGGTATTTCCAATAAACATGGATATAAATATTATGATAAACACAATAAAAATAATATCCGAAAAATACAAAACACAACATAAAATACAACTTATTGATTTATTAACGGAATAAACAATTTAGTCATCGTCAAAATAAAACTTAGCATAACAAAAAGGCTAACAGATCGATCGTCTTCGCAGCGCAGGGGTTCGCAGAGCTGAGGTCAACTTGAGCAGGGTTCGCCTAGTCAAGTCGAGGTCGCTTCGCAGTCGGAGGTTGCTTCAAGCCGGCGTCTTTCTCCTCACCTTGGTGCTTCGGACAGAAGAGCAGCACGTCGGAGAAGCAAATTTGGTCTTCAGGTGGGAGGCTTCTGCAACTTAGAACAGAGGACGCTTCATGGAATGTGTTGAATGAAAACATCCCATAGTTTAAGGTGTTCCTTGCAAAGTTTTAAACCATAAGGTGATGAGTAAAAAGGTTTCCATTATTCAGGTCCAGATAAAAATAACTCTTTATTTTTGTTATAAATTAAATATTTTTTGTTTCGGATCTTCAGAGTTCTAGATTTGCAAACCAGAAATCTTGCATTTAAATATTTATTTTTCAATAAAAACTGTTTCCCAAAAAAAATCAAAAAAATAGGAAAAGAGAAAGTACATCAAATTTAGAAGCTTGGTTTTCAAGAAGATTCCCTTGCTGTAAGAATACATTCATTCCGGAGAAGCTTAATCAGGGTTTGATCAGTAAATCGACTAAGCATTCTTCTATCTCCGATCAGGTTGACCATGAGCTGCTAGATATTTTCTCCTCTGTAACTCCGCCGCTTTTGCCGGAATTCCAGACTCCGTTGAGTCATTCAAAGAAGAATCCTGACCTAACCCAAAAGCCGGTGGCTAGTCGGCGGCGGAAACCTCCGGCCACCTTGGATGAAAACGATGAAAATCCTAAGAGAGTAGGAAGAAGATTATACGTAGAGATGTTGAGCGACAAAGAAGACAAGAAATGGCTTCTCGTTACGCCTCTATTCGGTCTTTACTCCCTCAAGAATATCTTAAGGTCAGATCAATCTTTCATTTCGTCGATCCCAAAACTGATTATTATTCCGACAGACTGTCGAGATTTCTTCTTTCGACAATGAATATCTCCTGATTGATGGTTTTGACAGTCAGAAGATAATTTTTTTTCTTCTCAAGTAAATTCGAAGGGTTTAATTTCCACAAAAGTGAAAGGGAAATACTCTAAATCTGTGTGGTGGATTTTCTGGTCAGGGAAAAAGGTCAGTCTCCGATCACATGCATCAGACAGTCTCCTACATCAAGTATTTGCAGACGAAAATGAAAGAGCTGAGGGAGAAGAGAGACGCCATGAAAAGGGTCTCAAATTTCTCATCCATTACTGCCATTGAACAGTTGCAGAGTTACAATCAAGATCTGGTAACGGTCAGAGAAAGCTGGGCTGGAGTGGAGATTTTCGTAGACACAGCAATTGCCGAGCATGGTCTTCCACTTTCGACCATCCTTGAGGTTCTTGAAGAACAAGGCCTTTACATCGTTAACTGCACTTCTACCATTATAAAAGACAGATCACTCTGCACCATCGAAACGGAGGTACATATTTTAATTATATATTTATATCTAGAGTCTACACATATAATATAACCCCATACTCAAATATACATACGATGTATATATTCTAAGCACAATATTATAGACCGAAACTCAAATTGTTGTATTCTCAAATTTTATTCCAAAAAGTCCAAGCCGTGCAACCAGGTCCTAATTATCTACACCAGAAAGTATGTCTTATGTTGTCAAGTCAAAGCTATGCATAGGATAGGAAACTGTCTCTTCTACATTAGCTGATTACCAAATGCAGTTAACAAAAATGTGGTATCCGTTTTGGCAATGTGGCTTCATATTCGCACGTTCGCCACGACTTTTTTCTTGGCTCCTTTGTTTTCTCACAATGCATCGAAAAATTCTATTAGTGAATTATTCATTTTTAACTTTCTAAATAATGTAAAATTGTACAATTCAATATGAGATTAAGATTGACCTCTCATATGATTTTGAGTTATCTTTGCTTTAATATAGAAATTGTCACAGTCTATATATACATGTTGAGTTGTTGAAATATAAAAAAGATGACTTTTCTAATGACAGAATCATCTAAACAAATGAACTACTTACATATCTACACTGATACAGACACCAATTGGCTTTTCAAATTAAGTATAATTTCAAAACGCATAACTTGTTACAATGTATGTGAATGCAGATGACTGGAAAGAGAAGAGTAGATTTGTGTGAGCTGCAGAAGAGATTGACAAAGTTAGTGTTGTTGTATTTGAGCTGAAATTTAATTTGGTTTGTTTTTCCATGTCTCTCTAGTTAAACATTCAATATGGATTGGTGTAACGTTCTTCAATGTTTTTAGTACAATATTGTTAGCTTTGGGTCAAAATCTATACAATTTTATTCTTGAGGTTAACTAAAAACGTGTTTTACTAGGTAGGAATGAGAACTCAACTCATGTATTTTTCATTATTCCAAGTGATGTGAAATTGTGCACCGCCACTAATATAGGTCGGACCCTCACGTGGGTCATCTTGACTTTTATAAGGCGGCTGTCACAATCTCTCGCATTGGGAACCCGACGTCCTCGTCAACCACACATCCAGTTAGGATTTGGCTCTGATACCATTTGTAATATCTTCTACTCCTCCCAGTATAATATTGTCTGCTTTTGGCCGAAGCCTGCACGATTTTGTTATTAGGGTTAGGCTAAAACTCGTTGTACTATGTAGGGATGAGAACCCCACTTATAATCTATATATTTTTCACTCTCCCAAGCGACGTAGGATTGTACATTTCCACTGATATGGGTTGAACCCAACATAGGTTATCATGGTCTTCACAGAGTAAGTTGTCACAATTGGTTTTATGTGACTTGGAAAATAGTTATATAATTTTCTGATTTTCTTAGTTGCATCTGCCATGATTTTTTTTTTAATTTTCTTATTTTTAAAAACTATGGTTTTGGGTAGGAAAATTTAAGTAATTTTTCTACGCTAGTCAATTGCATATGGAATTATGTCAGTATGGTCAAATGATCAAATATTTTGATGTATATTTTAATTTTTGGGTATTTATAAAAAAATTCTTTAAATTATAAATTATGGGATAAGTGACAAACTGAAAATTAAACTATCTTTATTAACAAAAGCAACTTTTAAAGTATCATCAATTAACAAAATAACTTTTCTCGTCTAATTTTTCATTAAAAATTGAGTGTGGGCGTTTGCCTCAGACGTCCGGCGATAAACTTACATTCAAAAATGGATGTGTCAAATTAATTTTCGAGAATGAGCTTCTAATTGAAAACGTGGGTGCTTAGTGTTTAGGGAAGGGTGTCCATGGAGGACGATATGCATGCACCGTGGGTGTCCAAAAGCCAATATACAACCTATGTTGTAAGTGACTTTTGCAAGCTCCCTATGTTTAAGTGATGGTGCCCCGACAAATGTTCTCAAGGTTTAGGCAGCCGCCCTTTTATTCTTTTTTTTTTTCATAGGATTTGCTCCTTTTTTTTCTTGGGGAATTGTATTTTCTATTTAAAATGGGGTAATTAACAAAAAAAATACTTTGAAATCTGGGGTCACCGACAAATAAAATCTTAAACAAAGTTTGCTAATAACTAAAATTTTGAACTATAAAAAATGAACGACATAAACCTCACAATCACATTTTTCATTAAAAGAAGTCTCACGGACGTCTATGCCACCTGCAGACGTTTGATTATACCCTTTTACAAGAAGGGCGGATGTCCGTACTTATAATGGATGCCCTCCTTTCCACTGCGAATATCTGCTTCACTGTTCATAGATATCCACTCCCTCCCTAATTAATGTGAGTTCTCTGCATGTCCATCCTTCTCTCCGTGGACGCCTTCTTCACCATTCATTTTTGCATCCTCATTAAATCATGTTTATCGGGAACATGATTCCTTCTATTTGCATGCACGTTCCTTTCCACGTCCCTAGTCATAGATATCTGCGTCCTCCTTAATTAATGTGAGTTGTCCACATGTCCATTTTTCTCTCTGTAGACACCCCCTTCTCCATTTGTTTTGGCTTCCTCATTAAATAGCGTGTGCAGTGCACATGATTCCTTCTATTCACGAACGCTATTCTTTTCACTTCACTATTTACAGATATCCACTTCCTCCCAAATTGACGTTAGCCATCCATGTGTCCATCATTCTCTCTATGTACACCCCCTTCTCCAACTATTTTTGCGTCTTCATTAAATTGTGTGTCATTCACGTGATTGTTCTTGTCCACTATGGATATCCCTAATTAACGTGAGTCATCCACATGTCCATCCTTCTCTCCGTGGACGCCCCTTTCTCCATCTGTTTCTGCTTCCTCATTGAATTGTGTGTGCCGTTCACTTGATTCCTCCTGTCAGCTATGGATATCCTCTTACATTGTCTGCCAATCACAATCCAACACAAACCTTATTTTGTGTATTTCACCTCACATTTGCTGACATCAACGCTTTCATCGTGAATATCCGCTTATATTGTCTAACAATCATAATCTGTCATGTATCTCATTTTGTGGATTCCACCCCAAATCCTCGAACACCAACCCTTCCACTGCAGATATCTACTCATATTGTTAGTTAATCACAATTTGCCACGTTATTTCTTTCCATGGACAAACTTCATTTTGTAGAAACCAACGCTTTTGCTACGGATATCCTATTGCAAACCCAACCAAGTATCAACAAACACCAACACTTTAATAAACATAAACACATTTGAAGTCACAACATTTCTGTGGATGAATTTCTTACATGGTCACCCATATTTCCAAAACTAAGTATCCACAAACCTATTTCTAGGTCATTGAAAAAATAAAGAAATCTCTATAACTGCAAGATCACGTTAGCTGCAGACTCGTTCAAGTCCAAGACTAATTGTTGAACGTCTTCCAATGACGAGGGACTTCTAAGTATCAGCTTTGGATATCCTCTAATGCCAAGAAATGTCCACGAGATAAATTTTAACGAAAAATATAACTACAAAATTTGTATCCTTTATTTTTCATAGTTCATAATAGTTAGTGAATTTAGTTAAAATTAGACTTGCACTTAACCCAAATTAAAGATTTTTTTTTTTGGTTAATTACACTTTAAAATATTATCTAATAGTTTATATCTTTTACTTGTTTTCAGTGTAACAAATTTATCACCCGCACAATTTTCAAGTAGAAAAGATATATGATAAATCTTTGGAATCCCAACTTATTTAAAAGAAATTTCAAAGGGTATTTTGAAATAAAAATAAAGGAATATGTTAATTTCAAATAATTTTAAAGAAAGATCAAATACAGTCTTGAGTGTGTTAGTAATGACTCACAGTTGAGCCAAGACCCAAAAATTGGATGGATAAGGATGTAAATCCTCACAAATGATATAAAAATTTTTTTTAGAGAAATTTAAGTTATTAAAAACATGGACCAAGCTAAAAAGATGGTCCAATGATTTTGGTAGAAACAACAAAATCAGATTAAATTCAAGAGATTCAAAGTAGGTAGTCAGTCAGATATTCTAAGTAGTCGTTATTTATGGGAAAGAAAATAGAGTGGTTGATCTTATTTTATTCAAAATAGATATCGTTGTCATGCAAATAAAAACAACCACAGGTCCGTCCACATGGTCATAAATCGAAAACTTGTCTACCCTATTTAACACAAATTTATTAAAACCTGTATACCATTTGTTTTCTGGGAAAAATGACAAATCAACCATCGTATTTTAAGTTAATAACATGTTAATCACTGTGGTTTAAGTCTTAATAAGTTAACCACTAGCGTATGAGAAAATAAAAAATTTAACATCACAGTGACGTTTGCCGTTAAAAATTAGTCAGGACACCGTTGCGGTGTTCTGGGACACTGCAGCGGTATTATATGTTGCGAAGGAAAACACAAAGTTTTGTCTGGACGCCGCAGGGGTGTCGTGAGTACGCCCCTACGGTGTCCCGGGACGCCCCTGCGGTGTTCTCACGACACCCCTGCGGTCTCTTTCAAAATCAATGTCTTTATTATATTTTCGACCTCTTCAACTTCAAACGACCATAACTTTCTCTACGAGTGTCGAAATTGGACGCAGAAGGTATCAAATCGAAGCTCTCTCAGAGATCTACATTACATATATGGTTTGCCATATGACTCCCCTGTTTCGACCCCTAAATCCATCGTCTAAGCTCTCAAATCTACAATTTAACATGTTTAACCCTAAATTATGTAAGACGCCGCGGTGGCGTCCTGTGACACTGCCGAGGCGTCTTAGGACACCGCGGCGGCATCCTGGGAAACCCTAGCGACATCCCAACTACGTTTTAACAGCAAACATAACTACGATAATTAATTTATTATTTATATGTACATTAATGATTAATTTATTAAAATTTATACCACTATAATTAATTTATTATTTATATGTACATTAATGATTAACTTATTAAAATTAATTTATTATTTATATGTACATTAATGATTAATTTATTAAAATTTATACTACTGTAATTAATTTATTATTTATATGTACATTAATAATTAACTTATTAAAATTAATTTATTATTTATATGTACATTAATGATTAACTTATTAAAATTTATACCACTGTAATTAATTTTTCATTAACTTAAAATATACCGTTGATTTGTCTTTTTTCTTCCTATTTTCTGAATGGTTGTCATCAAGTAGTGTCTTTGTCACTTCGGAAGTGACCAATTCTGATTGGTCCATCGCACTGCCATCTTATGTTTTTCTCTAATGTCGCTGTACACACCATAAATGAATTATTGATTTTCTGATTGATTGAGTGAAAGTGGGCGGTTACCAATTCAAGGAAACAAAATCCATCCAATCACGTGAACCACGATTCGTTATAATATATACATATATATGTAATATTATAACATATATCATAGTTCTTGAAATGTGATAAATGCCAATTTTTTAAAGAAAAATGACAAATCAAAATTTTAGATCAATGTCAAATCAATTATTGTGGTTTAAGTCTTAATAAGTTAATCACTAATGTATGAAAAAATAACAAATTTAATATTGCAGTGATATTCGCCGTTAAAAATTAGTCAGAACGCCGCTGCGGTGTCGTGTGTTACGAAGGAAAACATAAAGCTTTATCTGGACGCCACAGGGGTGTCGTGTGGAAGCCCCTACGGTGTCCCGGGACGCCTCTGTGGTGTCCTGGGACGCCTCTGCGGTGTCCTCATGAAAACGCCCCTGTGGTGTCCTGGGATGCCCCTGCGGTGTCCTCACGACACCCCTGTGGTCTCCTTCAAAATCAATGTTTTTATTAGATTTTCGACCTCTTCAACTTCAAACGACATAACTTTCGCTACGATTGTCGGAATTGGACGCAGAATGTATCAAATCGAAGCTCTCTCAGAGATCTACGATTTGTCATAGGGTTTACACTATGACCCTCCATTTCGGCCCCTAAATCGATCGTTTAAGCTCTCAAATTTGCAATTTAACATGTTTAACCCTAAACTATGTAAGACGCCGCTGAGGCGTCCCGGGACACCGCCGAGGCATCCTAGGACACCGGGGCGGCGTCCTGGGAAACCCCAGCGGTGTTCCGATTACGTTTTAACGGCGAACGTAACTGCGATGGTTGATTTGTCATTTACACCTACATTAGTGGTTAACTTGTTAAAATCTATACCACAGTGGTTGACTTGTCATTGACTTGAAACCACGATGGTTGATTTGTCATTTTCCCATTTTTTAACGAACCTCTCTATTCTAGATTTGTTTCTTCAAGAAATCTCATTATGATAATATGAGCTTCTTTTCCGACTACCTTCACAAATTTTCTGAAAAAATTTCTGGTGGGAGAGAAAAAACTGGTTTGAATTTGCGGCAGCTTTGTTCAAACGCCCTAAACGAAGGTGTTGAAAATGAAAGTGCAAAGATTAAAAGCACATTGGTGACAATAAGTAATAACAATGGCAGAATCATCTGTTTGTGCGCCATCGTTTTGGATTCGCAGAACACTGGCCGAGGGAGGAAGAAGACAGAATCATTTTCATAAATTACAGAAAGAAAAACTAGGTTCGATCGGTTAAATAGATCATTAGATTACTCGTCTAAGAAACTAGGAAGTTGTAGCTGGGAACCATAAATTATAGCCTGCGGAGATCCCCGTTGGTTAATGGGTTACCATTTGCCTCGATCATTTTTGTATGGAAAATTAAGAAAACAACCACAAAAATAGGAGATGAGTGACCAGACATGAAATATTTGCCGCATTATTTTTTTAGGGGTATTAACAAATCAATCAATATACTTTGTAATCAATAACGATTCAACCACTAAAGTATTTTCACTAATAACTTAACTACTAAATTATGAAAAATTGACGGAGTAAACACCGCGGTTACGCTTTTTCGTTAAATAGCATTGTCGTTCTACAAAGGAATGTCAACATTTCGCAGAGGAATGTCAATATTTTGCAGAGATATGTCATCTTTCTACAGCAGAATGTCCTCTTTACTTTGCAGAAAGTTGACATTTTGCTGCGGAAAGACAACTTTCGCTGCGGATAGACGACGTTTCACAGAGGAAAGTTGTTTTTCCGCAAAGGAATGTCTGCAAATAAAAAAATTCATTATTTTCTTTGTAAAAAAACACAGACAACACAAACAAGTTGTGATTCTCCCATGGACTGTAAAACAATTCTAAATCATCTTAAATCTAAAACATTAACATTCTTTTATAAAATCTTCTAAATTATAAAATTTGAAATCTTCTAAATTCATTTTTTTACCAAATCCAAAATCTTCTAAATCCATTCTCCACGGATATTAACTATTTTTCACTGAAAGTCTCTTCTAAAATCACAAGTTTTTTCTATTTTTTCCATAGATATTTGCTCTTTTCCACTGCAATTTTCAGAAAGTTAACAGTGATATGTTCCCGATGGCGATTTTCCATAGTTGAGTGATTAAGTTGTTAACAAAAATACGTTAATGGTTAACTTGTCATTGATCACAAAGTATGATGGTTGATTTTTTAATTTAATTTTTTTTATTATTATGGAAAGAATTAAAATTTTTCTTTTTTTGGGGAAACTACTAATGACCATTAAGGAAATATTTTCCCACTTAAACACTCACGCTCAGATCTTCCCCTCTCTGCCCTTACCATACTTGTCCGGCGAGGCTTAGCTAATTACAACGATTTTGGAGAAAATTTTTGAAGGAAATTCCTGTCGGATTCCATCCTCATTAAGTTCCTTTCCTTCCCTTCTTTGTATTTTTTGTTGTGGCAAAACCTTGGATTAATTGATGCAAAATGAAATTTTGGTTGAAGGGTCGGGGATTTACTTTCGTTGTGGAATCTATGAAGGGAGTGTCGAGCTTTTGCGGTATTAATCAAGGCTTCAAGAGGTTGAAATCCCTATTTTTCAGTGTCTGCAAGTAGAGGTATAAAACTGAAATTTTAATCTTCAATACCTCTCTTTTTAATTACGTTTTGGTCTGAAAATTAAAGTTTGGATTAAGGATTTGATGGATTAAATTGAGTTGGAACTTTAATTTATGAAGAATCAGTGTTGATGCCCAATTGGCTGGGGGAAGACGACTTTTGTGCCTCGGGAAGCTTGTCATTAGTGAAAGGCTGAAACGCATCTTAACAAATGTTGAGACATGGTACACAAAACTCCCAACTTCGGTCTATTGGACGACTGTCCGAGACAAGAAAATCTCGGCGAGAGTCTAGAACTTTTGCGTCGAGGGGAGGCAATACCGCATCAAGAGATGACGATGTCTAGTTCACGAACATCCTTTGTGAACAAGCCATCGTTCTGTCTCAGTGGGGTGTAGACCAGGAAAAAGTTATGAATAATTTTAAATGATAATTGAAATTTTAAGGTATAAAAATTAACCTAGAATTTAATACCTTACTTTTTAAATAGATACTCATATTTAATTAAAAGTTTATGGACAATTGGATTTGAGTTATTTGGATTTTGGGATTTAGCCAGTGTAAGACACTTCGAGGTAGAAATTTATTTTATGCACTACATTTGCATGATTTTTATAAAATAATTATTTTGAGATGTGTCTCATATAAAAATCATGTGTCCATTTCATGGTCGTTAGATTTTTATATTATATTTTTATTTTTCATTGTACATGTTTAAAATATAAATAATTGTGGATCACCTCGGTTGTTTAAACCGAGTTCGATTGATCGGATTTTGGGTATGTTTTATTTTCATACATTCGACGGTGCAGAATGTGTTTGTTGTTGTTAATTAGAGTAATGAGACAGTTGTATGTAACGTATTCTTGGACACAAAACTCTAAACCTGATCAGAGTATTTATGTGGGTTTCGTGATCGCTGAATGTTGCTTTTATTTTGTTATATGCCTATGACATAGTGGGTCTGGAGTCTATAAGTAACTTCATTTTCACTGTGATTTTTAATTACTACAACAATGACCTATTTTAATTACGTACCACATATTAGTTGATGATTTTAAACACATACCCTTTTATACACATTTTTCTAAAATAATTTTTTAAATGTGATTTTGAATTCGTGCATGTTTAAACAATATTTTTAATTAAAATTACTAAATATAATCTCTATTAAGTTTAGTCAACTCACCCCAATGACACATTTCAAGATATTATCAGCAGGACTTCTAGTTACTGAGTCAAGATTAGACATGGCAAATTTTATGTTATTTTCCACACTTTAATAATTTTCTTTTGAGAGACCATATTATGAGGTATACCATTTATTGGATAACTGTAATCCCCATTAATTTCTTTATCGCACAATTATTTTATTTGGTTATATTATATACTATCTGATCTCATTTCTTGGAACTGTTAAATCCATGTTTTTTAGACCTTGGCTTATGATAATTGTTTTAAATCTCCCGCTGTTAATTTATAAAATTAAGTGACATGGGTTGTGTGATTCGGTTCTTTGGATCGGGTCGTTCTGTCTAGAGTCCTTTGTAGGTCATGACAAGACAACTACAAAATAATTTTTTATAGCAAATAAAATATTGAACTATGAAAAATTAATGGAGCAAACATTGCTGTCGCATTTTTACTTAAAAATTTTAATTTTTTTTCACAGCGGATAGGTCAATAACTCACTTTCCGAAGTGAGAAGACTCATTTCCGTTACCAAAAAAATTGTTTTCACTGTAGAAAGAATATTTACCGTAGAGAAAACTAGCCTTCCATTGCAAAAAGTAAGTTATATTCCAATGACTCACTTTCCGCAGTGAGCTTTCTGCATTAGAAAGCTCGTTTCTGCTGTGGAAAATATTATTTCTGCTCAATTTGCTAAATTCGTTGTTGTTCTTCAGTGTAGTAGACAATGAATTTTCCAGTGAGTTTTCTCATTGGATTGGAAACATTTCTAGTTTGAAATATATTGACTTTTAACAAATATTTTGACTAGAAATCTTTTGTTTTCCATCTAGCCAAAATAATTTTATCATTTTGATACAAAAATTGATTTCGAAGCTAAACAAACTAAAAATATTGAAATTAGAGTTCAACGAATTCAACAGAAAAATACCTGGAGAGTTAGGAAAATTTGAAAATTTTCTCGTTGTTAATGTTTTTTTTTCAACAAGTTAACGAAAAACGTGACAACGATGTATGCGTCATTCATTTTCTATAATTTAGTATTTTATTTTTTAACAAAAATTAACTTTTTTAAAATTAAGTGACATGGGTTGTGTGATTCGGTTATTGGGATCGGGTCGGTCCCCCTTCTGTCTAGAGTCCTTTGTGGGTCATGACAAGACAACCACTAAATAATTTTTTATATCAAATAAAACATTGAACTATGGAAAATTAATGGAGCAAACATCTCTGTTGCATTTTTCCTAAAAAATTTTAATTTTTTTCCACAACGGATAGGTCAATAACTCACTTTCCGAAGTGAGAAGACTCGTTTCCGTTACCAAAAAAATTGTTTTCACTGTAGAAAGAATATTTACCGTAGAGAAAACTAGCCTTCCGTTGCAAAAAGTAAGTTATATTCCAATGACTCACTTTCCGCAGTGAGCTTTCTGCATTAGAAAGCTCGTTTCTGCTGTGGAAAATATTATTTCTGCTCAATTTGCTAAATTCGTTGTTGTTCTTCAGTGTAGTAGACAATGAATTTTCCAGTGAGTTTTCTCAGTGGATTGAAAACATTTCTAGTTTGAAATATATTGACTTTCAATAAATATTTTAACTAGAAATCTTTTGTTTTCCATCTAGCCAAAATAATTTATCAGTTTGATACAAAAATTGATTTCGAAGCTAAACAAACTGAAAATATTGAAATCAGAGTTCAACGAATTCAACAGAAAGATACCTGAAGAGTTAGGAAAATTTGAAAATTTTCTCGTTGTTAATGTTTTTTTTTTCTATAGGTTAACGAAAAATGTGACAACAATATATGCGTCATTTATTTTCTATAATTTAGTATTTTATTTTTTAACAAAAATTATTTAGTATTTACTTTATCACTGAGTTCATAATTTAGTATTTGTTTTGTTAGTTTTCCTTTTCGTTTTACCAAAAGTACTTCCTTATATTTGCTACAAAATCATCATGAAATAAAATTGTTTAAAAATATATAATTAAAAAAATTGCATTTAAAAATTGAAAATTAAAGTTCGAGATTTTAAAAAATTAAAGTTTTTATCCGATCCTACGAGTCGTTCAGAAGAAATGAATTATTTTCTTACTGATTGAGTGAACGTCGGCAATCAAATGCAAGAAAACAAAATTCAAGAAATGTGGCAAAGAGACAAAGACATCCAACCACGTGAACCACGATTCATTATAATATTACGTATATATGTAATATTATAACATATATTTTAGTTCTTGAAATGTGATTAATATTTAGTAGACACTTTAAAAAATTAAATCGAAATCCAACCATTTAAGTAAGGAAAATTAACAAATCAACCATTGTAATATTGAATCAATGATAAGTTAATTATTGAACAATTTTTGCTAACAATTTAAACACTCAACTACAAAAAACAGACGCCGCAAATATTGTGTCACGTTTGCTATTAAAAATTTCAATTTTATTCGGCAGAGGAAAGAAAGAACTTTTCTTCTTTCCGAAGCATAAAGAATGACTGTGAGGAAAGAAAGAATTTTCCTTCTTTCCGTAGTAGAAAATGAGGAAAGAAGGAAGTTCCTTATTTAAGCAATAGAAAGAAGGAAAGTGAAGAAAAAATGAAACTTTCATTCTTTCTGCACCAAAAAAAGAATATGTTCTTTCTTTCCTTTGTTCCTTCTTACAGAAAGAAGGAACTTTCCTAGAAACTCTCATTCTTTCCAGTGGAAATAATGAACTTTCCTTCTTTTCATATGTCAATAACTCACTTTCCGCAGTGGAAGATTTGTTTCCATTACGGAAAAAAGTGTTTCCACTGCGGAAAGAATATTTCTCACAGTAGAAACTAGCATTTTATTGCAGAAAGTAAGTCCTATTCCAAGGACTCGTAGCAGAAAACTTGTTTTTGCTGCGGGAAATACTCTTTTATGCTGCATTTGCTAAATTCTTTATCGTTCTTTAGTGTAGCAGATAATGAATTTTCCAGTGAGTTTTCTCAGTGAATCGAAAGCATGTGTAGTTTGGAATACATTGTTTTTTCAACAAATTGTTTAACTAGAAATCTTCTGTTTTCATTGAGTGACATCTGATTATTGAACTATTTGAGTTTATTAAGTAATAAATTGTCTGATTTATTCCGATATCATTGATGAATTGCACAAATATGTCAATAATCAAACTTAATCACATTGAAAACTATTATTCACTCTAATTGCTATAAACATCAACATTTTCATCTAGCCAAAATAATTTTTTCATTTTGATACCAAAATCAATTTTCGAAGCTAAACAAACTAAAGATATTGAAATTAGAGTTCAACGAATTTAACAGAGAGATATCTGGAGAGTTAAGTAAATTAGAAAGTTTTCTCGTTGTTAATGTTTTTTTTAACAGGTTAATGAAAAACGTGACAACGATGTTTGCATTGTTTATTATCCATAGTTCAGTATTTTATTTGCTAGAAAAAATGTTTAATATTTATCTTATCACTGATCTCATAGTTTAATAATTGTTTTGTTAATTTTCTTGTTTTTGTAAATGAAAAACCAAAAACACTTCCTTATCAATAATTATAAGCAAATTATCATTAAGAGCAGGTATGGTATTGTTATAATTTTTTAAAATAATTATTGTTAATCCTGCTTTTAAAATAATTAATTATGAAAAAATAATTCTTTAATAAATTAATTTTTTGAAAATAATTTGTCAATTTTAACTATTGGACAAATTGTGATTTTTTATCATTAAATATATTAAAATTGAAAAATAGAAATATAAAAAAAAGGTGATTAACTATTATTATTTAAAATTTATAAAAGTAATATGAAAAATAAATATATTTTATACATGTTTCCAAATTATTAGAAAAATAAATTTCAAAAAGTACATTTTTTAATTTATCATTACTACTGTAGCTTTTAGAAAATATATTGTTATTTTTTTTAACAAACATTTTTATTACTTTGGTGTCAAACGTTTCCCAGGTTCTGTTAAGGAAAAGAAAGCACCGAGTAACAAAGGTAAGAGAATAGAGTTTGAGAGTAACGTCTACCAAACTTTTTTGGGTGATTTAAGTTTTCTTTTGTTCTTAAAGGATTCTTTGTACGATCGGTAAACGTTTGTTGTGGGAGATTTATTTTGTGAGTGAACTATTGCGCGTAGAATTTTAGTCTTCAGGTCTAATGGATTAGCAAGATATTTGAACCGATTGAATTCTTATTTGCTTGAGCTTTAACTTAGTTAGTGGTAAATTCGTTTAAGGTAGAAATTTATTTTATCTCCAGCATTGTATTGTTTTCTAAAAGTTATTTTGAGACGTGTTCTCATATATAAATAACGTGACTATTTTGATGGCTCATCAATTTTTCATTTTATCTATTTATATTTTTACTGGACACATTTTAAATTAAACATGCATGTTATTTTCATTGATCAGCTTGATCGTGTGAATTAAATTTGATCGACCCATGTGGAGGTCATGTTTTCATTCATACACATTCGATCGTTAGAGGATGCGTTTGTTTGTTATTGTTAACTAAAATAATGAAATAGTTGTATGTGTTGTCACTGACCGCAAAATTTTAAACATAATCAGGGTCATTCGTGACTATTGCGATCATTGAGTATCGTCGTTATTGTTACTGCCGATAACATGATATGCTCAGAGTCTGTGAATGATTATATTTTTATTGAAATTTACAGTAGTCTTATTTTATATTACGTATCACACTATAGTAGATTGTTTTTAAAAACGTATCCTACTGTATTTTGTTCGATGGTACATATTTTGTTTTAACTTGGTATGCTCACATATCTTTTTTATTATATTATTGAATATAAAATTTATTCATATTGAGTTAGTGGACTCGGCTCTCCATCATTTTAGAGATTAATTTGGAAGATGCCTATTTGTTTGTTGGAGCAGGCGTGACTCGCCTTAGACGATTTATTTTTTCTTTATAATTAATGTTATTTTTGAAGGACTTTATTTGTGAGGTTGGATATTCATTTTAGTTATTTGTTTTCGCATCGTTCATTTCCTTTTTGGAATCCCTTGTGAGATTAGACAAAACACAAATTTTGCCAGGTGTATGAAATAATCAATCAAGTGATTCAGAGATATTATCAAATCCAATAAAATTTTCTATTTTGTTGACAAGGGTATCTTTGAAGATTTGAACGTCTCAGAGGAAAAGTAAAGTGTGATCTTGACCTTAAAAGAGTAGGGATTCTAGATTTGGCAAACCGACTTATTTTGTGAGCAATCAGCATTTAAATATAGTTTCCTCCGTGTGAAAGCAGCGACCGTTTCCTTGGTCCCAAACCCAAACGCAACAGTTCCTCGAGAAAATAAAATAAGCTTAGAAAAAAAGGAAAAATAACATTACAGGCCTTATAGTTCATAATTACTGATAAGTCAAATATTGAAGATTATTTTTTAACAACTAAAATTCTGAACTATAAAAAAATCTCATCGGTGACCTCGCAGTCACAATTTTCGTCTAGGACCGTCGAGGTTAACGCTTCGGTTTCTACTCTGTCAAGCGACATAGAACAGAGACGAAGGACATCAAGCTCCGTCCTTTCTTGCGATTCGAAGAAGATGGACGATGGCAGGCGAGGGCGGAGATGAAGCTAGAATCGTCCAGAGGCGACTGACGGACAACATGCAGTGGCCGTTGGATCGATCGAGGGACGTCCATCTTCTGGATCGACGGCCAGAATTGAATCTGGCATCTTCCAGCAACGAAGACGGACGTCCATCCTTGGCCGTAGGATTGGGAGACAGAAGTCCATCTTCTGGATCGACGGCCAGGATTGAATCTTGCGTCTTCTAGAGGCGAAGACAAACGACGATCCTTGGTCGTATGATCGAGAGACGGAAGTCCATCTTTTGGATCGACGGCCATGATTGACTCCAAATTAACTGGGTCATGTGCAGGGCACACACGATTTTCAAACGCCAAATTTCCTCAATTAAGACGGATGTCCCTCGGCATGATACAGACGTCCGTATTCCAATACTACGTCGTCCTGCCCTAAATGTACCCCTCCAGCCTTTAGACGGCGTCGTTTAGACCATCACGAACGTCTGTCTTAATACGACGGGCGTTCGTCCCTTGCCCTATTTCTTGCAAATCTACTTCTAGACGATGGCGTTTAGGTTATGACGTACAACCGTATGAATACGACGGGTGTTCGTCCCTCTCAGATTTCATACTAAAACCCTAGATAGTAAGGGCGTATCTTCTGTTTTATAACAGAGTCGAACACAAGAAGTCCCTCCATTGCCATAGATATTCGAGAGAGAGATTTTGTCTTTCCCTGACCAACTCCCTCAACGTAATCGAACGAACAAGAGTGTTGCACATCACATGGAGTCATCCAGGCGTGCTGCTTCATCCATTGTTGAAGAATCCATTGACTGTGAAATGGATGTGGATCCTAATCCTATTTCGGAAGTAGAGACCAATGAGAATCAATGGTCTAAACGGCGGCATCTAAAGATAGATTTGAAAGATATCTGAGAGGAACGGACGTCCCTCGTATTAAGATGGACGTCTGTCATGGCCTAGATGACGCCGTCTAAAGGCTAAAGGAGTACATATAGGTCAGGACAATGTAGTATTGGACGACGGACATCTGTTTCATGCTGAGGGACGTCCGTCTTAATTGGGGCAATTCGGGCCTTTTAAGATCGTGTGTGCCCCGCACATGACTCAGTTATTTTGGAGTCAATCCTGGCCGTCGATCCAGAAGATGGACTTCCACCTCTCGATCCCATGGCCAAGGATCGTCGTCCGTCTTCGCCTCTAGAAGATGCTAGATTCAATCTTGGCCATTGATCCAGAAGATGGACTTCCGTCTCTCGATCCTACGGCCAAGGATGGACGTCCGTCTTCGTTGCTGGAAGACGCCAGATTCAATCCTAGTTGTCGATCCAAAAGATGGACGTCCCTCAATCGATCCAACGGCCACTGTATGTTGTCCATCTGTCGTCTCTGGACTATTCTAGCTTCGTCTACGCCCTCGCTTGTCATCGTCCATCTTCTTCGAACCGGAGGGAAGGACGGAGCTTGACGTCTTTCGTTTCCGTTCGACGTCGCTTGACAGAGTAGAAATCGAGGCGTTAACCTCGACGGTCCTAGACGGAAATCATGACCATGAGGTCGCCGGCGAGATTTTTCTATAGTTCAGAATTTTAGTTGTTAAAAAATGATCTTCAAGGTTTAACTTGTCATTGTCAGCGAACTATAGGATTTGCAGGGTTATTTTCCCTAGAAAAAAAAAAACAAAATTTATGTACGAAAATCAATAAAAAAAAAGGACGATTTGTAGAAGAATTCTTTGCTATAACTATATATCCGAAGCTAAAGCAGCAGTAGAAACTAAGGTTTGTGAGAAAATCGATGATGTATTCTCCAATCTTTGATCAGGTTGACGATGAACTGCTCGAGATTTTCTCTTCTATCTCCTCTCCACTTAACCCCCTGCCCGACTTTCAGACTCCTTCTGAGAAGATTCCTGATCCTGCCCCGCAGCTGGCGGCTAGTCTGCAGCAGAAATCTCCGGCAATAGTTGATGAAAACGATGAAAATCGTAATGAGAACAAGAAGAGAAAGATTATACACAGAGACGTTGAGCGTCAAAGAAGACAAGAAATGTCCTCTCTTTACTCCTCTATTCGGTCTTTACTTCCCCAAGAGTATCTCAAGGTAAGTTTCTTCTTCTTCTCCGTCTTCTTCCTTATGTAAAAATTATCCTCTCCATTTCTCCCACATAAAAGATTAATTTGAACATAGGTTTGAGTTTCTAGTAGGCCCTAGATTTTGATAAAAATAAAGAACACGAGGTGTGTCGAAGTTCTGAAGACTTGTAGTATGTCCTGCAGCGAGTGGGTATTGATGAATGTTGTTGAATTGCAAAGATGGAAGAGGAAGAAAGAAAGAAACAAAAAAAAAAAAAAAACAAAAAACAAAAACGAGGAGGAAATAGTTTTTTTTACAAAATTATTTTCTTTTTTACTATCAAAACAAGATTATATTAACTTAAATGGACCCTTGACAACTCTCACGGTTATTTATTTCCATTTCTCTAATAACTATTTATTTATCCAATTATTTATGACCATTTATATCATAATAATTTATAGTCATTTACATTTTTAATTTTTACCCATTTATATTCTAAATAATTGAACTTTAATATTTTTAACTTTCTAAAACATAATTATCTCATTTATTGAAAAGTAAATTTAGTTTAATTTCCTAACAATGTCTCTCTCAAACCAAATTTGCTTTTGATTCCTAACCTTACAACTTCATGCTTGAAAACTTGTCCACCAAGAGTCTTTGTAAAGATATTAGTCATTTATTCATCCGTTCTGCAAAACTTCACTTTAATAACTTTATGATTCACCAGCTCCCTAAAGAAATGAAAACAAATGCGAATATGCTTTGTCTTTCCATGAAAAACGAAATCCTTTGTGACTACAATTGAAGAGCTATTGTCACAAAACAAAATTGTTGGATTTTTCTGCTCATGATTTAGACTTTCTAGAATTCCTCGTAACTATTGAATTTGACATCCAGCAAAAGCAGCAGCTACATATTTCACTTATGTTGTCAACAGAGTAACAATTGGTTGATTCTTCAAACTCCATGAAAAAAGAGCACTTCCAAGGTTGAAAACATACCAGAAGTGCTTTTGTTGTCGTCGATACTTCCAGCTAAGTAGCTGTTAGTATAGCTGATAAGATTTATAGGGACATTTGCTTCATAAAAAAGACTATAGTCAATGGTTCCTTTAATATATTGCAAAACTCTTTTCTTGCAGCCTCCCAATGACTAGAAAATGGTTTCTCCATTAATCTGCTTGATAGATTTACTGCATGCATAATGTTCAATCTTGTAGCCGTCAAGTACATCAAATTTCCTACCAAACTTCGAAACATGCTAGAATTGACAAGTTTTCCTTCATCTTTTTTGTGAAGCTTAAAAGGCCTTGTAAGTATGGTGTCACTATTATATTTGAGTTTTTCATCTTGAATTTTTTAATATTGCTTTCACATAGTTTCCTTGAGAAATAAAAATACCCTTTTTGGATTGATGGACTTCAATCCCAAGAAAATGATGTAACTCTCCCAAGTCTGTCATCTCAAACTATTTCATCATAGATCGCTTACAATCATTTAGTAATTCAAAATTATTTTCAGTAAAAATGAGATCATAAACATAAAGACTTACAAGCATGAAGCCACCTTGTAGATTGATTTTAATTTAGAGAGTTTTCTCATAAGAACACTTATGAAAGCCATGATTCTCAAAATATGAATAAATTTGGTTGTACCATGCACCAGGTGACTGTTTCAGTCTATACAATGCCTTTTTGAGTTTGTAAACTTTTTTTTCTTCTCCCTTCTTTGCATACACTTGTGCATGTTCTAAATACACCTCTTCTTGAAGAGGCAGACTTGACATCCATTTGGAAAAGTTTCCAATTATTTTGTGTTGCAAGAGATATAATTAAATGAATAGTATCAAGTCTAGAAACAGAAGCGAAAGCTTCAGTATAGTCTTCTCCTTTCTTTTGCTTGTATCATTTCGCAATGAGTCTCGCCTTATGCTTACTTATAGATCCATTCAGATTTCTTTTTGTTTTGTACAACCATTTTACTCCATCGACACTATTGTGTGCAGGTACTTTTGTAAGCTCTCATGTTTCGTTTTTCTCAATGACATTTATTTCTTCATTTATTGCTTGCTTCCACTTTTCTCTCTCACATGCTTCATCAAAAGAAATTGAATCTTCTCTTGCAAAAAGTGAAAAGAATACATTTTCATCTACTCGATTTGTGGCCTCATAGAGATCTTGTATATTTTTTAACTTTCTTGAAGGTAAATCATCATCGCCAGATACATCTCTTAGAGAATCCAGAGCAATTTCTAATTGAGAATTTGAAGTTTCATCTTGCACAATAGGAAGCATAACTATATCATCTTTTCCTTCATCAAATAAAGAAATCTAATTGAATCGAACATCATGACTACTAAAAACTTCTTCGTCGTGGGAGTGTACAACTTGTAGGCCTTATTCCGTTCACTATATCCAATGAAGATACATTTCACCGCCTTATCATCAAGCTTGTTTCTCAACTCTTTTGGGACATGAGAATAAGCCACACTATTAAAAACTTTTAAATGTTGTACGTTGGGAACTACTCCATACCAAGCCTCATGGGGTGTGCAGTCCTTCAAGTTCTTTGTTGGAAATCTATTGATTAAATATATTGCACATGGAACAACTTCCGCCCAAAGTTCTTGTTGCAATTTTTTCTTCTAGAGCATACATCTCATCATCTCCATGGTTGTTCAATTGTTCCTTTCACTAACACCATCTTGTTATGGGCTATATTGAGTTGTTAATTGAAACTTTATTCCAAAGTCCTACAAAAATTTTGAAACTCATTGGAGAGATATTCTCCTCCACAGTCAGCCCTCAACGTTTTAATTGGAAGACCCATAAACTTTCAACCTTAACCTTAAACTTTTCAAAGGCTTGAAATGCTTTTGATTTTTCTTTGAGAAAAGAAATCCAAACCTTTCTTGAAAAATCATCAATAAGCATAATGAAATATGGACTACCTCCAAGTGAAGCAACAGACATTAGACCACAAATGTTGGAAGGAACAAGCTCCAATGGATGTTTTGCTCGTTACAAGGAATATGATACAAATGGAATTTTGGTTGCATCCCTAGCTAACATTATTCACAAACACCTTCAACATGTTCAATAGAAGGTAGCCTTCAACCATATTTCTTGCCGACATCAACTCTAAAGTTTTGTAATTCAAGTGAGCGAATTTGTCATGCCACAACTTTGAAACTCCTTTTTCTTCACCAACAAAAAAAGACAAATTTGTTGTGTGGAGAAAAATAGGAAACAAATTATTTTCAGCAATGTTAATTTTGCAATTACTTGATTTTTCCAGGATAAATAGCAATCATTGTCTTGCATATGTATATCTTATCCTTTTCTCAAAAGATAACTCACACTCAATAAATTATTTTTCAAGCTAGGAACATAATATACCTAAAAAAATTTCTCAGTATGACTTGAATTTGTTATGAATGATATTTCTCTAATTCCTTCAATCTTGTATGGTTTAGCCTTGCCAATCGTTATTTCACCATGGTTTACTTTAGAGTGAGACAAGAAAAGATCTTTGTTACTAGTCATATGCTTGCTCACTCACTATCCAAGTACCACTGTTTTTATGCATTAGGGTTTTAAAATGCTGCTAGCAACAAAGTTTCCTTTGAATCACCATTGTCAATATTTGTCTCATTCATAAGACCAGCACTGTTCTTCTTGTCATCTTCTCCTTTGAACTAGCACTCACATTACATGTGTCCCGACTTGTTGCAATAATAACATGACAAGTAACCACGTCGTCTACCTCTTTGATAGCCACAACCTTTTCCTTTATTGGGATTTATGTCATTTTCATTTGTATTTCTTGTATTACCTTGTCCACTTCCTTGAAAATTTGAGATTCCTCTTCCTTGTGATTGAAAACCTCTACTCTTTCCTTTGCCTCTTCCTCCTCTACCACACCAATTTTGATTTGAACCATGAACTTGATTTCGACTTGCTTCTGTAAAAATAGCTTGAGATTTGAGAGCCTTTTCTGGTTGCGAAGGAGGTGGATTGTGCCTGTTAATTTTGAATTCATGCACTTCCAACCTTCCTTGTAAATCATCCAAGGTAAGAGTAGAAATTTCAATGGATTCTTCAATTACAGCTTCTACATAATCAAATTTCAAATGAAGACTTTGTAGGATTTTTTCAACAACTCTTGTATCCTCCAACTTCTCTCCATTGGATCTCATTGATTAACAATGGAGGTGACTTTCGTAAAATAATCTTTAATGCTCTCGTTCTCCTTCATTTCCAACTTTTCAAACTCAAATCGTAGAGTTTGAAGTCAAACCATCTTAACTTTTGGCTTGCCTTTGTAGGCAATATGAATGACATCCCAATCTTTTATGGAGGCTTCAACGTTGGCAATCCTCTCGTACATAGCCATGTCGATTGTTTGATATATGTGAAAAAGTGTCTTGTTATCTTTCTTTTTATTATCCTTTAACATAATCTTTTCCGCGTTACTTATGGTATTTTCATCTTTTGAAACATTGAATCCTTATTCAAAAATGTTACACAACTCCATAGATTTTAGCAACACTTTGACATTGTTGCTCCAACAATCATAATTCTTTCCATTAAAATGATGGATGATAGAAACCATGATGGAACTACTAGCATCAGCCATTTTATGCCAAAAAATTTTAGCAGCTCTGATACCACAATATAGAAGATGGAAGAGGAAGAAAGCAAAAAAAAAAAAAACAATAACAAGGAGGAAATAATTTTTTTGACAAATATACTTTCTTCTTACTATCAAAACAAGATTACATGAACTAAAATAAACTCTACATCATTTGATATCTCTCATGGCTATTTATTTTCATAGCTCTAATGATTATTTATTTATCTAACCATTTATGATCATTTACATTTATAAGAATTCATGGTCATTTACACTTTTAATTGTTATCCATTTATATTCTAAACGGTTGAATTTTAATATTTTTAACTTTTTAAAACATAATTACATAATTTATTGAAAAGTAAATTTAGTTTAATTTCCCAACATGAAGAACTACTAATAAAATTGTGAAATAGATAAATTATATTATTGTGATTGTAAAAACTTGAAATTTTTATGTGAGAATTAAAGTTTTTGCCATGTAGGCTCGCTTGTTACCATGGTCAACACATTTCATGTTGACTAAAATTCTTGTGCAATCTAATTAAGTTTGGCTACGTGTAAAGTCTTGGTTAATTAGAGAATTTATAAATGACGTGGATACTTTGGGTAAACAAGTAAATTGGTTAAAAGATGTAAAGAAAATCATAGTGAAGAGTTGCACTTCTGTCATTTGCGGTTGCTAGCTACTCTAGAACAGTGCCTGAGAGTGAAGTGGGAATTTTCGGCAACGATGAAAATTTAGAAAATTGCACACGAGACCTTAACACCCATTCAACCATGAAGGAACTTCATGGGTAAGCTTTCTTTCATCTCTGTCGTGCCTATGAGTTGAGTCTTCGATTGAGTTTTGGTTTTTGGTTTGGGAACTCGAAGCCGTAATGTGTCTCAGCGTCAAACAGATATGGAATTCTGTGGAGGTTTAGGTCATTTGGAGGTGAGAATCGGCACAATGAAGTGATTCTCCTCGTGGGGTTACTTCAGAGTTCCATTCGTTGAGACAATGGTCTGGTTGTGTCTTTGGAAGATAGGTTTCCATTAAAAAATATGTGTCCGTGGAAGGGAGTTTCCTTGAAAAAGTAAGTGTCCGCAGAAGCGTAGGCTTCTACAGGACACTCGTGTCCTAGAGGGGAGTGTCTTTATGGATGACGCGTGTCTGTGAAAATGTTCAAGGTCTACGATAGCAAAGGCTTTCACGAAAATGTTTGTATCGTCGGGAGCATAGGCTTCTATAGGACCCTTGTGTCCGCGTGTAGAGTGTCTCCGTGGTGGACACATGTTTGTGGAAAAGATTGGGTTCGCAGAAGCTTGAGCTTTTGCGGAAACGTTGGTGTCCACGAAAGCTAACTTGTTTTGTTGGAGGAAAACTTTTACGGAGGACAAATGTGTTTGCGGGAGCAAGGGCATCTGTGGAAACGTGTGTCTATGAGAGGGAAGGTCCTGCAGTTGACAAGTGTCCACGGAAGCATAGGCTTCTATAGTAATTTAAGTGATGCACGTGCTGTCCACACATGATAATAGGAGTTCTCCGCAAGACTTACATTTCCGCTAGAACACATGACACTTGCGAAAGTTTAGATTTCTGCAGTAGAAGCACAAGCTTCCGTGGAAGGGTGGAAATTTTGCACAATACAAAATCAGGCGAACTCCGTTTTTATGTCCCAACTGCAACTTGAACTTTTGAGTCAAGTCTTTACAGCCATGTTGTCGTATGCTAGGCAATGTTTATAGCCACGATGTCGTTTTTCAGTTTGGGTTTCTTAGCCCTGTACGAGACCCTTTCTCTGTCATTTTTTTCGTTAGTCTGTGAACTCTATTGGATTGAATCTATATAGGTTCGGACGACTTTTATAGATTGTGAACGGGTGCATGTAGTTGATGCTCCTTCTAGGAAAAATAGAGACTGTCGCAGTAACACCCCAAAATTTTATTTTTCCCTAATGTTTAAAACCCTAAAATTTTTTCTCAAATGTATTGAAAAATTAGATTAAATTAGTTTGTTAAAAACCTAATTAAAATTAGAAATTCTCAAAATTATTAATTAAGCAAAAGAACATTTAATATTTATTAGAAAATATTCATTAAATATATTTCTAGTCAAACATCAAATAATTTTATTTAAAATATAACCTTCAAATAATGAAAATAAAATATGAAAACAGAGTTGAAATTTTCAAATAACAAAATTTAAACAAAAAGAATGTTTTCGAAACTTTATTAACGAAAATATCAAATTAGTAAAAGATTCAATTATAATAATATCCTCCCAATAAAAAAAATTTTCACAAAATTTATTAACATGATATTTAAAATAAATAACAAATTAAATCATTTCTCTGAGCTGAAGACGTCTTCTTCTGTATGTTTGTCTGCCTCTAGAATATCCTAAATCAATCTTAATTCTTCCTTAGTTAAAAAGAACCAATCTTCTTTCTCGGTTCTTCTCCTTCTTCTTCGAGCGAGAGAGATAGAGACCTCACGATGAGACAGAGCACCATGTCTTTGGTTCGTGATGAGAGTACTTCTTCCTCTCGTCATTCGTCATTGAGCATTGTTGGTGGAAGGAAGCTTAATCGAAGAGGAACTTATCGTTCTGAGGTAAGCTTTCAATCGATGGAGGATTTTTGCCCAATAGCTTAATCGGCTGAGTCTAGTAGAGGGAGGAGGTTGGAAACTCAAGGCAAAGGAACTTTGGAATTTCATATGTGAGTTTTCCTCTTCACCACGACCCTCTATTTATAGGGAGAATTTTCAATCTAAACCATTAAAAAAAAATCCGATTCCGTTTTGAATTCCCCTCAACAAATTGAATCTGTTGAGCTGCGAATATCTTGTTCAGCTCGAATTCTTCATCGAATTGGAGATATTTTAGATTTGGGTAAATAACACTGCAAACCCTATAGTTCTGGGTCAATGACAAGTCAAATCTTGGAGAAATTTTTTTAATGACTAAAACCCTGAACTATGAGAAATTATCACCGGCAACCTCGCAGTCAAGTTTTCCGTCCAAATCCGTCAAATCTAATTCTTCAGTTAACTTGAAACGTTTTCCTCTCAATGTCGATCTCGTTCGTCGGCGTCGATTCTTGAAATCGATGTTAGTTCTACCATATAAATGAATTTCAAAGTTGAAGATTCAAAAATTTTGAACTTTTGACTGTAAAACGACGAATATTGAAGGAGAACTGTCTGTTTTAGGTTAAAAGATGATTTTTAACATATAACGGACGTCCGTCATACTCTGACGGACGTCCATTATAGGTTAAAAATCGTATTTTGTCCATTTTATTTTTTATTATTAATAAACAAATATTAAATTACCGTTTTACCCTTAAAAAATTGTCAATATTATTTTTATAAGGACAAAAGAGTAATTTGACAGACAAGTGGGGTACAGTTGTCTGCCACTTGTCTGTCAAATTACTCTTTTATCCTTATAAAAATAATAATGACAACTTTTTTAAGGGTAAAACGGTAATTTAATATTTGTTTATTAATAATAAAAAATAAAATGGACAAAATACGATTTTTAACCTATAACGGACGGACGGACGTCCGTGAGAGTATGACGGACGTCCGTTATATGTTAAAAATCGTCTTTTAACCTAAAACGGACAGTTCTTCTTCAAAATTCGTTGTTTTACAGTCAAAAAGTTCAAAATTTTTGAATCTTCGACTTTGAAATTCATTTTTATGGTAGAACTAACATCGATGTTAAGAATCGACGCCGACGAATGAGATCGACATTGAGAGGAAAACGTTTCAAGTTAACTGAGAAATTAGATTTGACGGATTTGGACGGAAAACTTGACTGCGAGGTTGCCGGCGATAATTTTTCATAGTTTAGGGTTTTAGTTGTTAAAAAAAATTCTCCAAAGTTTGACTTGTCATTGATCGAGAACTATAGGGTTTGCAATGTTATTTACCCTTTAGATTTAGATAATCAGATTAGGGTTTTATTTTTTGGAATCAGTTCTTGATAGGGGAAAATTGATTTTTTATTCAAAATTTGAAAAAAAAACTAAGACCCTAGAATGTTACAATCCTCAAATTAGGGATTTTATATTTAGCTGCATTGTATTGCATTGCACTATTTTTTCAAAACTGCATTTTGTCGGTTGCCACATATGAAAATTGACGAGAATTGTTCGACAACACGTCCAATTTTATGTTATATGTACGTGAGTTTTATACGTTTACATTTTGGGGCGCATGTTATTTTTCTCTAGTTGGTTAGCGGTTGATTTAGGGGATGAATCCTCTTGATGCATTGGACAGTCTCGATGTCAAACTATCACAAGGCTATCCCGATGCATCTTGTGTTGCGTGAAGATGGTTGTTTGTACGTTACGAAAATAGGTAATAGGGTGATGATTATGCACTCTTTAGATTTCGAATTCCTAAATATAATCAAAATGTTTTGGTTATATAGGGTTGTGTCATCATGGAGCCTTGCTCATTGACAACTCGGGTGACATGCCAAATCTTTGGATCGCCGTCATTTTTTTCTCCTAGCTCATGAGATGCTACCTAGAAATAGTCGCTACCTTTCTATGTGTATGTTGAAAGGAGTCCTTATGTGATTCTCCTTTTTCAGTGATGATTGGTTTTAGTATAAAAATATAATTATGGTATTTTGGTATTAGCTATCTATGTATATAACCATCTTTTAATGAATATCTCGTTCGGGCCTTTGAGACCTATTTTTCTTAAAAAAAAAATTTTAAAATGTTTTAATATATGCTTGTTTTCTTTATTTTTGGTTTTCATAAGAAAAGATAAAACATATTTTATATTGCGCATTTAATATAAATTTATTTTTAGATATTGTCAGACTCTTAATGATTCTCACGTACCTTGTGTCGGAGTTTGTTTTCAGGGGAAAAGGTCAGTGTCAGATCACCTGCACGAGACTGTGAATTACATAAAATATTTGCAGGCAAAAATGAAAGGGCTGAGCGATAAGAGAGATGCCATGAAAAGGGTGTCAGGTTTTTCCTCCATTAACGCGATGGAACAGCTGCAGAGCTACCAGCAAGATTTAGTCATGGTGAGACCAAGTTGGGCAGGGGTGGAGATTGTTGTAGATACAGCCACTGTTGAACATGGGCTTTCACTCTCAACCCTCGTTCATGTTCTTGAGGGAGAAGGTCTTCAAATTGTTTCCTGCGTTTCAATGAAGCTAAAAGATGCTTCGTTTTACACCATCGAATCTAAGGTATATAAAAAGTTGAAACTCATAAACTCCCAGGAAATTATAACGTTATAATTATAAAATATATTAATAAACTAATCATAATTCGTTATTAAAGAACTTTTAACCATTCGTCTGCATTGCAATATCTCAGTAAGACTTCAACTTTTGAACTGGACATTAAAAAACTATAATACGTTTGTTCTGAAGTCCTCTACAAAAGGATTGTTGCACATATGTAGCAATTATAAATTATACTTGTAATTATAACATATATAAGCACAAGGCTCATAGCTGGTTTTTTCTTTTTTTTTTTTTTTGGGAATGAAACGGCAGAAAACACAACAATGGATCTTTTATTTTATAGTGCATAGGAACCCTTTATGACTGTATTATTTGTGTTATGCAGGTGAATGAGAAGAGCGACAGAGATTTAAGTGAGCTGCAGAAGAGATTGACAAACCTAGTACTTTTGCATTTGAGCTGAAGTTTAAATTCGGTTTCTTTGGGCAAGCCTATGCATTGTCAAACACTGGATTGATGAACCTTGGAAAATAGTTCTTAGTCTCAAACTTTTTGGGGTTTTTAGTGTAAATCGGGGTCTAGTTAATATAATACTATCTGCTTTGAGTTGAATCTAATACGATTTTAGTTTTGAATTTTAATCAAACACGTACTATATTAGAAGGAGAATTCTACTTATAAATCATTTACATCTATCTCTTTCAAACAATGTATGATTGTGTAACTCTCCTACCATGGGTTGGTCATTTACAATTACATGATTTTGGACCATTCTTAACTTCACAAAACAAATTGACATGACAAAGATTTATCTTCCATAAAGAGTGTGAAACGCTTTTTTAAAACTAAAACTATGAACCTTATGAAAACAATTGGCTAGACCTGTCACAATCTGGAGGTAGGTCCAGATAGAAACATTGGGTTGGACAACCCAATTTTTTATGGAAACCTGATCACCCAGCCCAAACCTTTGTTTACAACTGAAAAATTAACCAAAATTTAAGAAGCATAACTCCCACGAGATAAACCGAAATCCATATAATGATCACAGAAAATAATGATAATGCATCGCAATATTAGAAATAGAGTATTGTGCAATAAAGTAAGATATTCATCACCCAATACAATTATACATACCAAGGAAATAATGAGTCCTAACACAAATAGATAAAACACTCCAAGAAAAAAAGCATAAAGACAATAGAGAACTTCACGACAGCTACTCCTAGCCACCACAATCTTTAATTGAAAGAAAATGAGAGTCTTTTGGGGTGAGCAAATTGTAAAAATAGCTATTTTATAATAATAAATTTCATGTATAAATTTTTTTGTATTATGTTTGGTCAAGGTGTAGAAAGTTGACATATTTTATCATGTAGCAGTTACCTGTGAACTTTCGGTCAAATGATTAAATCAATGAATTTGAGTGTCCTCAAGCGGTAAATAAATCAAAGAAATTAATTCAGTAAATGAGAATTGCCCCAGGTCGCAATTTGGTTAACGTTTGGATTTTCGAAACCAAATATTTAAGTAGACTAATTTAAAATATATAATATAAAATTTATTATATATTATACTATATTGAAATAATTATTCTAAAATTTAAGATAAAGGTAATGAGGAAACCTTCATTCCTCCTTATCAGCCGCCAACACCAAATGAATGAGTGAAAGGGAGGGTGAGGAATCAACGTTGCATGAGGAAAATTTCTGACTCTCAATTCTTGTTTGTAACGCTTCAACATCCAACCTTTGTGTAAGGATTTTGTGGGTAAGTTGTCTCCTTCTCTTCTCTTTTGATTTTGAAGTTTAGGATATATATTGATTTCGGATTAAAGCTTAGAAACTTGAATCTTTGAGTTATTTCTAGAATATATTAGTAGTTCAGAGTTTATGTAGAAGTATTGGTCATTTGGAGACAAAAAATGGAGGAAAATGGGCATTTCTGTTGTAAAAATTGTACTAGAAGGCCATCCCAGTCGACCATGGAAAAGGCTAAGAATTTAGGCAAAGTTTGAGCCTATTTGCAGTCAACCGCAGCTTGAACTGTTGATTGCGCAAGTGCTCAAATCGACCGCTACAGTGTCTGGTCAACAGCACAGTGTAATTTTATGCATTTTTGTCGTCCAGGCACTACGCGGCCACATGTATTTCATTCCAGTCTGGGTTCATAGTCCCGATATAAGACCCTTTCTCTATTTTTGTAACGACTCGGTTTTTATTTACTTTAAAAATCGTGTAAATACTTTTCTTCTTTTAAAAATATTAGAGTATTTATCTTTTATAAAATCCTGTCATTAAAACTATTTACTTAAAACATTTATCAATTGCAGCAAAAATAATAAAATCATTTTCTACAACATTTTGTTAAAACACAGCGGAAGTCCTTTTTAAATAAAACAATTATAAATTTAATTACTTTATAAAGTCCTTCACAAAACTCCTTTACAAACCATATTTCTTTAAATCCTTTTGGCCTGACCAGTCACAAGTTCCACCCGTATAAATCCTTCATCGATTGCCTCTTAGCCTGTTCACCTGTGCGTGCACCTACATCGCAAGACTTAACTAATGAGTCTAATGGTCAGTAAGTGATATAGCGCAAGATTTAACTAATGAGTCTAATGGTCAGTAAGTGATATAAAATAAAATGTATGATGCACATGTCATGCAACTTTTAAATCTCTTTTCGTTTTCTGTTTCAGTTTCTCTTCTTTCTTTCTTTTATTTTCTTTTATCGTTTTCTTGATTTTAACTTTGCTTTATCTTGACTTTACTTTACTGTTCCTTTCTTTACTTGATTGTTACTGTACTTTATCTTGAGAGGCGTTGGAGATGTCTAAACTTGACGAGGAGAACCTCACATCCCCAGACGACCTTGTTTATCTTTATCTTTATCTTTACTTTATCTTGAAAGGCGTTGGAAATGTCTAAACTTGACGAGGAGGAGCAGTCAACTCAACCTCACATTTCCAAATGACCCCGTTGTATGTTTATTGTTGTCTTAATCTTGAAAGACATTGGAAATGTTTAAACTTGACGATGAGAAGTAGTCAACTCAACCTCACATTTCCAGACGACCCCGTTTATGTTTGTTGTGTTTCTTAATCTTGAAAGGCGTTGGAGATGTCTAAACTTGATGAGGAGGAGTGACTAACTCAACCTCACATCCCCAAACGACCCCGTTTATGTTTATCTTTATCTTGAAAGTGTTAGAGATGTCTAAACTTGACGAGGAGGAGCGGCTAACCCAACCTCACATCTCGTTACACCCATTTACGTTAATTTCTTTACGTTTCACAATTGTCGCGTTTCTTCTTTGTTTCCTTCTTAACATTTCGTAATCGTTTTGTTTCCTTGTCATTTTGTAATCGTTTTGTTTCTTCTTTGTTTCCTTTTCAAAAGTATGCATGGAAACCATTTTCGTATCTTTTGAAAACTATGATGCATGATGCTAGTGAATGTATACATTCTCTACTAGAGGAATTTAATAATGCAACAAATATACAATTCATAGAACATGCTTATAAAAATTGTAAACAATGAAACGTGCTATTTAAAACTGTAAACACCAAAACATACTATTTAAAATTGTAAACATCGAAACATGCTAGAAAAGTGGTAAGCAACGAAACATATATCTCATAATCTTGCGATGTAGGGCCCTAAGGATCCAAGCACATGCGTATCACTTACCTGCAGTCCGTGGCGCGTTTAGCACTCTATTCTTTTTCCATTAATACCTTCAAAATAATTAACATTTATTTATCAATATATTTACTCATCATGAACCCCAACTTTGGTACCGTAATTCCTCGTTTATAATTTAATTATCGCTTAATGAATTTCTATTAATTTATCTTTATAAATTCCAAGGTCAATAAACGAATAACTTTAATTTAAACCTTTTCCCCTTAAATCACACTTATCCAATTTAACTAATATTTATTCATTAATAACAATCACTGAATTTTCATAAGCCTTAACGCTTAACAAACCCATTAGTCAACTTAATTATTTAGCAACAACGCAATAACAATTTAAGTAACTTAACATGTGCAATGAAAATAGCAATAACAATTTATAGTTGCTCATTCCATCAATGTGACCTGATAATAAAGAAAATTTATTTTACAATACAATTCATTATCTTTTAGTGAAAATTCATTGGAACCAACAAAGAATTTATTTAACTTTATTACCCAAAATCAAACCTAATATTAATATCCAATAGGCATTAAACATCAATATCCATCAACCAAGCCAATTGCAACATTATCAACGTTATCCATCACTAAAAACATGGCTCCTTTTCTTCATTAATTCATTTAGCAGAATTTATAGTCCAAACATCATTTAGGTCACATATCATCGAACGAAATCCAAACAGTGACAGTTAGTCAACGACAAGTTAATCAAATCCATTTTTAACATTCAAATAACTTCAACAGATGCAAATCCAACTTAATATAATCCTCTCCTCTTCATCCAATTACTTACGTGAATAGAGAGCAATCATTCCAATTAACAGATTACATTCCAGGACTAATCGCTGTATTCTCATCATCCAAGTAAAACAACTCAATAAAATCTTCAGAACATCGACCCAAACAATTAATTATTTCAACAGAATATTTGTCCAGCTATAACACCACTAATAAAACCAAATCAACTAAACATTCCGGACTAATTACAGGACATAAACTGCACCAATTTTAACAGTAGCTCATTGCCCATTATTGACAGCCAAACAACAAGCTATATAATATTCCATTCCAAGTTCACTGTCACTAAAACAATTAATACCAGCAGCAATTTATTCCAACCGATAAACAATAACAATCCAAATCACAGATTCACAGGACTTAACCAACGAAGAAGTCACTAAAATCCAATACAGAGAACATACCAATGCAGAACCATCAATCCCACGTACAGAACTACAAAACAGAATCCAATGACCGAACTTCAGAGAGAAGGAAACCTTACCTTCTCAATACATCACTGTTTTCCATGCTTCATGAGAATTCCCACTCACTGCTGCACTCCATCACGTTTCCAGCTCCAGCGTCTTCACTGTCCAGCACTTCCTGACTTCACAGCTTCGGTCCACAGCTACAGACATCACCATTTCATTTCTCCCCAACACACTGTCTCCTCCCTCTATATCCAACCACTGCCGAAACTATATCGGCAGAGAAGGCTGGACAATTACACAACTCAAGGAGGGAGGTCCATTGCCCAATCTCCACGTGGAAAGGCTACAATCGTTTTGGGAGAAGGAATAAACCGGTCCAATTTGGAAATCACGGACCCGGACCGATGCCCTGCACCAACCTCGCCATTCCCTGTCGAACAACAATTGCCAAGGGGAGAAGGAAATCGTCCAAACTTACCTCCACCGGCGAACCGCAGCTCCAAATCCGATGTTGAAGGCCGAGGCATCCGAGCCCTAGCTCCGCGTTCGCCATTCGTCGCGTCGCCCCCAGCCTCACCGTCGCCGCCATGCGCCAGACAACGTGCACCCCAGCCCGGAGTCGCACTCCGCAACGTCCGTCATCTCCGTCTCTCGCGATTCTCTCTCGGTCTCTCAGCCCGCCTTCGCTCCCTCTCACCCCCTCTTCTGTTTTGTTCTCTAGCGAAGGCCATAGGCCAAAATAAGTCTTAAATCTCTTTCCCCTATTTTATTCCTCTTCATCAAAGAACCGGCCACACCTTTGTCAAAACAAAACCGAACCAACAATTGCCAACCACTTCACTATCTCCTTCTCTTTTAAATCCTTAATTCTAAGTAATCCCTTCCTTTTATTTCAATTTTCTCTAATCCCATTTAATTAATCATTTATTTCACTTTCCTTTAAATAATTAAATTCTTTATTTAATTATTTTCATCCCAAATTCTAATTTTCTTTTCTCCGAATATTTCATGATGATAATTATCGGTCCAATTAAAATTCTTCAATTCAACTTCCAAAATAATTATCCATTAATTGATATAATTATCTCCAAACAATTATTTTTCTAAACTTATTTTCATGATAATATATTCCATAATAAAATTTCTCCGAATAATTCAATTATACCTCAATTAATTTCTCGTTAAATAATTCCTTGATTATTACCCAAATATTTCTCTTAACCAATTTTCTTATCAAATAAATCTTGATTATCCTTAATTAATTATGTTTACGAAAATTGGGGTATTACAATTTTTCTCTTGAGTTTTGACAATGACTCATTATGGTTAACTCTATTATAGGTTCAGAAGACTTCGTCGATTTTGAGCCAATCTCTGAAAAGGTTTTTTCTTCGGTTAATAAGAAAGGCCACCACAAAAGTAGAGATTTTATACTTTATTGTATTGCATCAAATTATGGTTTTCAAAACATTATATTATGGATTGCCACATATGAAAACATGATGGGCATTGTTTGACAACACACCAATTTTTATACTACATATGTATACGTGAGTTTTATACATTTATCTTTACGTATATGATATTTCATTGATTGTTTTGCTACTGATACAGGAGGATAAATCTTCTTGATACTTTGGACAATCATTGTGTCAAAATATCATGAGGCTATCCTAGTGCATCTTCTACTATGTGAAGATGTTTTTTTTGTGCGCTGTGAAAATAGGTAATAGGGCAATGATGATGTGCTTCTTGGGTTTTGAGTCCTTAAACCTAATCAGAGTGTATTTGTTTAGGTTGTGTTGTTGCTAATTAGTTCGTTGGCAACCATTGGGGTGCAGCTTGATCTTCAGATCACTCTCATAGTTCTTCCTCTAGGCTCATGAGGTGTTACCATCTTCGGCCTGTCGCCTTTCTATTTGATTGTATTGGAGGGGTCATTGAGAGACCCTCCTTTTTAACGAATCTCTTTTTATAACTTGTGAAAACTGATGTAGGCTTATTTTACTATAGCATGCTAGGTATCCAACAATATTTTGATGTTTTTCTCATCAATGATTTATGGAACCTGTTTTGATGGTAAAGAATATTTTCGAAATGATTATAAACTCATACATGAGTACGATATCTACATTTTTCTTCATCATGATTTTGAAGTGAAAAATAAAATCAGTTTTACATGCATTACATTTAGTATAATATTTCTACTGAATTAGTCACTCACCCCAACGACGTCATGCATCCCAAGTAAAGGTAAGGGTAACCAAGAGTAGTTGATCAGTGGTGGATTTTCCCATTCTGTCCCTTTAATTTCTTCTTAGTGATATTTGTACTAGTGAGGACTATATATTTAACGTGAGTCTGTATTATAATATTTGGATGATGTTTGGACTTTTGGATTTGATGCACAATGTTTATTACATTTATACTATTATTTCTTGTAATTACTATGTAGAACTGGACCCATCTTGTGTGAGCTATGACTTTGATTTGTGTTCAAGTCTGATGCGTCAACAGAAGGTTAAGGAAAAATATAACATGAGTGATCGATCATAGGCTGATGATGAATGACCGATGACTGCAACAAATATACTGGGCGGTCGATCAGCTGAAAAGGTGAACGACCACAATCAATACAGATTCAATCGTCCGATGTTTTTGATTTTAGTAGTAGTCGACTGGCTGAAGGAGTGGAGACCGACCGGTTGAAGAATCTTTCTATACTTTTCCACAAAACTAGTTTTGGAACTCCGACTTCAGTAATTAATATCTCACTCAATATAGAAGTTTTCTTTACAAAATTTGGACAACAACTTCCTTGATGAATGATGAATAAGTCCTCCAAAAATAATGGTAAGAAACTCCACATATATGGAAATATGATTAGTTAAATGAGATTAGCCAAAGAAAACAAGAAATCATAACTTGCACCTTTGTATGGAAAACTCCACCAATTTTGATTCTTCTTGAAAGTTGAACACCACTTCACATGTTCTTCCTCCAAGGAACAAGAACACAGATGCCAATTAGAAGGGTTACTCAAATCACAATGTAGTCTTAATTGTGATATCACACAATAACTCAGGATGAACACACCGAAGGGAGAAAGAGGAATCATTCAAATTTCAAGAGACAAACAAAAGCTTTTAATATTCAAATTCAACTTGTGTTAAACACTCACATTAGGTGGCTTTATATAGCCAATTACAAACTATAGAATAGGAAATAACTAGAAAGGAAATAAGCTAATATTCGGCCATACACTTGTCGATTACTAAACTAGTTTTAGGCAACTTACTAAAGTAATTATTTAAATTATTCTTTTTTTCTTTTCCTCCAAGTTTTGATGGCTTTTGGCAACTACTTTCTCTTCAAGTTTTGGCCACTTGGATGGTTTCCATATCCTTGCAATCTTCGACTTTCCTTTTGTCTTCTTGCTTGGCCGTTTGGAATGGTTTCAATTTCTCTTCTTGCCTTGTCCTTTCTTGATCCTCAAGCTTGACTTCTTGAGCTCCTTTACATAGTAAAACATGCATGGGCTTCCCTTGGTCTTCACGAGTTGGTGGATCCTCCAATTGGGCCATTATTGAGTTATCTTCTAAATAAGTGGAAAGATAAATGTTGTTGAGTCTTTGAGCCCTAGCTCTTGTGATTGGACCTTGTAGTCCATCAAAGTCTTTCACTGAGAATGAAACCTTGGGCTGGTCATCATCTTCTTGTTTTCTTCTACTTTTTCTTCAAATTACCTAGCTACTGTGTTCTTCACTAAATCTTCATTCTTTTAACTTTAGAATTGTCTACAATACTCAAATAGTGGAGTTGAATTTTTTAATCAAGTGGCTTTTGTTATTGGCTTTAGCAATTTATCTTGTATGCTACGACTTGTCGTTGACATTAGTAATTGCAGTTGCTCATAAGTTGTGTGCATTTTCTTGGGTCTGTAGTTAGTACCGTGTTGGTAAAACATGATATTTTTTGTAAACAAATTTTCACATAAACTTTCTACGTCATCCTTAGTCAAGGTTTTAGGATCAAAATAACCTAAGAGGAGAGTAAATTAGGTTTTCAAAAACTTTTTCCAAGTGATTAATATAGCCAATTTAATTAAGTTGATTCAAGATATTTAATCACAAATTTGATAGCTAATCAATGCAATATCCAAAAACAGTAAAAGACAAGGGAAAGAAATATGCAACCAAGTTATTAACTTGGTTCGGCAAAGCATGTCTACGTTTGCACTTCAAGGCTCCTCCTTGAAGATCTTTTCCCTTCAACCTCACGGGTTACAATTGATTAAACTTCAAGGGCGTCAATCCAACCTTACAACGGGTTCACCATCTCTCACACTTAACAATCAATTGTTTGTTTACAAAATTCAACACAACAAATCTTCACTCTCAATATGGATATCTCCAAAGATTACACAAAGAATGAGGTCGCTTAAGCAATAGTAAGAAGGCTCAATTGGTCACACAATTTGGTAGCACTTCGTCTTTGATAGCTTGCTCAAAGTAATTTTCACTCGGAGTCTTCCTTTATTTATAGATTTCTTCAGCTAGGTTGCTGATGGTCGACCACTTAACCAATTTGGTCAACCGTCATTTGACTGTTACGTGTATTTCTTCTCTATACTAGTCAACCAATTTCTTCTATTTTATCAACCGTGTCGGTCGACTAATTTTCTGATGGTTGACCGCCTTACTGTATCTCAGAAAATGAGTCTGCTCTCTACCATTTTTTAGGTCGACCGTCGCCAAGTTAATCGACCACTTTTCATCGTGTCAATAGAGTGGAGCAATCTGTAAGATTTTTGAATCGACCATTATTCTCTTGGTCAACCGCATTTTTATCTTGCTTACTGTAAAGAAATTTGTTTGATTTCCTTCAACCCAAAAATCCTTCTTCTCACAAATCATGTCAAACACTACAAAGACTTTAATACACATGTTAGAATAACTAAATACCCATTTTACAAGGTATTTCCAATGAAGAATAAGGATAATTTAAACATTAAGTGCTTTAGTCACATTCACATTATAAACAACTTATCATTGAATTAATAATTCATCATTAAAACAATTAAGCTTAATACTTTTAAGCTAACAAAAGTAATATGCTATGATCCATATTGGTTGTTTCTAAATTTTATTGGCCCACGTGAAAATTTTTCAATTAATTGGTAAAACCGATAAAATTGAGTGTTATCGCGTGGTTATAAAAGTTAAATTTGTATAAGAAGAAGGAAAATCTTATTCCTCTCATTTTTTGCCACTAGCTAAAGTAGAAGAGAGAGAGAGAGAGAGAGAGAGTAAAGAAATCGAGTTAGAAAAGAAGATGAATATGACGTTTGGGTTCGTATTCCTAAAGGTTCAATCTACGATTATTGTGAAGAGACTTTGAAGATAAGTCATTTCTTTCTCTCATTTTTCATGTTTAAGGCTTGGATTCTATGTTGATTTTAGATTCAAGCTTGAAAACTTGAATCCATAGATTTATCTCTGCAATGTTGGGAAGATTTAGAGTCTATGCAAAGGTTTAGGCCAATTGGAGGCCAAAAACTTGCAAAAAGGGCCATATTTCCTCGCTGTATTGCGTTGGAGATTCACCGGTGGAAGCACAAACACATATCCGTGGAAACACACATAAGTCATATGTTGCTTCGATAGAAACACACATATCCGTGGAAGCGTAGACTTCCGTGGAAACACAAGGATACACACGTGTCCATGGAAGGCACATGCTCACTAAAACACACGTATCTGCGGAAGCTTATGCTTTTGAAAAAACACTCATGCCCGTGGAATCACTAGTTTTTGTGAAAATTTAGACATTTGCGGATGTCGGTTCCGCAGCCCTAGATGCGTAGCTCTAGACATTCATACTTAAACCAGTTTCGGAACTGGGCATCACACTGGTTATCTGCGGCAAGGACCAAACGACAACAACATCCTTTTGGATTAAATTTTTATCTCCTCGTCGCAACCTTTGGGTCAATTTTTTGTCACCTCAGCATAGCCTTTTGGGAAAAAAATTTGTCGCCTCAATGCTATGCTCCTCGACGAAGTTCACGACCTTGAGTCATTCTTTTCAAATTGGGTTCCTGGTCCCAATATAGGACTCACTCCTTGATTTTTTTTCCTTTGAGCTTTGGATTGGGATTCCTAATGTTAACTTTGTTATATATTGTGATGATTTTGCTAATACAAAGCTAGCACTTGAGATCATTGCTCCAATTGATAGGAGGAGCAATTGTCATTGAGGTAGAGATTTTATACTTTTTGCACAATATTGCATCATGGTTTTTCAAAATCTTATTTTATGGGTTGCCACATGAAAACTCAACAGAGATTTTTCAATAGCACATCTATTTTTATAATATACGTACATGAGTGTTACACATTTATTTTTTCGTGCATGATATCTTATTTTGATCTATTATGTACACTAGAGGATGAATCGTTTTGATGCTTTGAACAATCACGATGTCAAAGCAGCATTACGAGACTATCATAAATACATCTTTTGTTACGTGAAGATGTTTGTTTGTGTGTTGAGTTAAGTAATAGAGCGATAATGACGCGCTCCTTGGGTTTCAAATCCTTAAACTAGATCATGGTGTATTTATTGTTGATTTTATGATCAGTGTCACTTTCTGGTATTCGGATTGCCAGTCACCCATGTGACGTTGTCGGGTCTTTGGATTGCCGTCACTTTTATTCCTTCTATCCCATGAGGTGCTATCTGGTCTTTTGATCGCCGCTTTGCTATGATGGAATGCTAGAGGGGTCTATTGAGTGACACTCATTTTTCACTAGGATGATGTTTCTTTGAACGTAAAAATGATGTACACATATTTTAATATAGTTGTCTACATGTACAACATGATTTGATAATTGCCTCATCTACAACTTGAGGAGCTTGTTTTCATTAAACCAAGAAAGTGGTTTTTGAAAGATTTAAAATATGCACGACACGATAATAACATTTGATTTGATCATGTTTTAGAAAGAAAGGTAAAACCAATAAGAGTTGGAGTGCAACACGTTTTCTTTAGAGAGTTTATTTTCCTTAGTGAAGATTTATTTAATTACATACTGTATTACGTATTTGGATAATGATAGTTGTGAACTCTAGACAACTTCTCCTTGTAAATTTTATTGAATTTTGGCCCATTTTATGTAGGCTATTACTGTAACGATCCAAAATTTCATTTTCTCCCAATTTTTACATCCTAAAATTTTTTCCAAATCGATTTACAAATTAGGTTTAATTAGGTCGTTATAAACCCTAAATTACAAAATTTCATGAATCATGGAAAATAGGGAAATCATTAGTTAAGGCGGAAGAATTTATGAAAATAACTATATTTATTAGTAAAATAATCTAAGAACATTTATTAGGGTTTGTCTAAATAAATTCCATCTTATTAAATAAACTTTATATATCAAACATAACTAAATATAGGGGAAGGTTTGCCATTTTTTCCCCTTTTTGAAGGATTGCGAATCAGACTCAAAATGAGGCTAGGTTTGTTGTTAATCTAGGGAATTTTCTTGATTTGGGGTGAAATTATTCCTTTAGGCTGGAGAAAGGAAAAATTCCCTTATTTGGGTTGATCAATTTCCCCAAATAAAAAATTGGGAATGATTTGAGTAATTAGGGTTTGATTGAATCACAATTGGAAATGCATAATTTAGAAATTGAAATTTGGTATGTTACAATTACTTTGTGTTTCAAGTAAGTCTTTTGTTGTAAACCTAGCTTTGAGTTAGACGATCGGATTTTCTCCAAAGATCGGGTCGTTCGACCTGTCATTTTTGTTAGACACGCCTCCAGGTCGTGATAATGTCTTTTATTGGCTCTTGCTGCAAAAAATCTTAATGAGTTTAAAGATAGTTAAATGTAACTATGTGAAACTATCTTCTATTAACAAGGTGAAATCAACATCTTCAGTTTATCAAATCTGTTTATTCTTCATTAGAAATTAAAACAAATACAGTGTGTTTAGATGGAGGAAGTTTTAGTAGGAGCTTAACAACAACGAGATTCATTTTTTCTCAGTGATAACGATGGATAGAGTTGAAATTCTGATGGGAGACAAACTTGTATTGAGGGGTTTGAAATTTCATGCTGTAAAGTCAGAAGAAAGAAGGTTGGGGAAGAAATTTGAAGTTGTTCTTTGTAAATATGATTAAACTTCATTCTTTACGCTGCTATCAAGCATGATGTTTATGATAAGATTAATCCACATTCCAATTAAAAGAAATAAGTCTTTTGATGAAAAAAAGAGATCCATTATTATAAACTTAATAACCTTTAAAATAATGTCAACTTGATCTTATATTAAATAAGGAACGACTTTTAGAAAACTAAAACAAATTTATTCAATTTTTGGCTAATGATCCTACTACACTATTTCCTTGCCAAACTCTAGTCATATAAATGGAGAAAGGAAGTCGACTCAAGCCTCCTCATGGCTGCTATGTTTGCCTTTTCGATTCCAAATTGAAGAGGTTGCTAGTTATTTCTTTATGATCTAAACACATTTAATAACCAAATATAAGCATTTAGATCAAATGCAGAATAATTTTGAAATATCTCTTGCCATTAATGTTGAAATTAGGGATAACTGTTTTCCCTCATAAATAGTCTCTTCTAAATCTTTATATCTTGTATTGTTGGTGTATAATTTTCTGAACAATGAGATTATAGGCATAGAGAACCTCCAACACTAAATCCCCTTATTTATAAACTTCTTCCATCAAGAAGTTTCAAAATGAAGGGGTGTCTTTTTAGGGAATTTTTGTGATGCAGACTATCTAAAACCAAACCACAACTTTTAGTGAACAATTACATATCCAAAGGCTATGTTGGATTGTAAAACTGCTAACATTCTCCCACTTTGTATGTGTTTTACATTATTTATGTAGTAAAAAAACACAACACATGAATCATGGCTATATTTCCTCATAATAATTTTGAATGTTATCTTCCATGTTTCACAATACATTATGTTCATTTCTTTATTGCCCATATACTTAATGAATAAATCTTGTGTTTATTCTAAGTCTAGTACTTAAGTATATTTCTCAAATAAATGTCTGCACAGTCAATATGAACATGAGAAATATCATAAAAAAAGTTACATCAATATTCATTCTTATAACAAAAAATTACACAGAGGAACCGAGTCTCAATCTTTAAATTTTGATTGTGGCATGCCTTTAGTCAATGGATCAGCAATCATCAATTCAATGTTAATGTGTTTGATGACCATTGTAGCACTCTTGACACGTTCCCTTATGGCTAAATACTTAATGCCAATGTGCTTACTTCGACTACTACTTTTGTTGTTTTGAACCATAAAAACTACAGGTGAATTGTCACAATATATCTTCAATGGTGTAGACATAGAATCCATGTTTCTAAGCTCTGAAATCAAACTCTTCATTCTTACTCCATATGGAGTAGCCTCAAAACATAATACAAACTTAGTCTCCATAGTAAATATGGCAGTCAAGTTTTGTTTTGTACTTCTCCAAGTTACAGCTCCATTGGCAAACATAAAAATGTATCCAAATATTGATTTATGTGAATCAACATAGCCATCAAAGTCTAAATCAAAGTAGTCAATCACATCCAAGCTATGTGCCCATTTGTGCATAAGCATGTAGTCTTTGGCTCCTTGAAGGTACCACAACACTTTCTTTGCAGCAATCTAGTGGTCTTTATTTGGATTATTCTAATATCTTCCTAACATCTCAATAATAAATGCAATATCAGGTTTTATATAGACTTGAGCATACATTATGTAACGACCCAGTTTTTATTATCTTTGAAAAACACGTAAAATTTAAAAATTTTCTTTTGTAAAATCAGAGTAAGGCTTTTTTTTAAAACTGAGTATTAAATCCATTACTTAAAGTCATTTTCAATAATAATCATTTAAAACATTTTTAGCAGCGGAATAACTTTCATTTATAGAAATCATCCTTCTTAATATATATAGCGAAAGCATTAAAGAAAAGAGACATTTAATAAAACAGTTATTTAAACGCAACCATTTATTTGAAAAATCATGTACTCATTAGCTCACCAGCCACAAGATCCATCTGTGCAAATTCCTCATCAACTGCTCCTTGTATTGTTCATCTATTTCCAAGCATAAACCTACATCAACAAGACTTAACTAATGAGTCTAATGCTCAGTAAGTGATATAAAATAAAATAAACATGCTATACATCTTTGAAATCCTTTTTCGTTTTCATTTTCCGTTTCCGTTTCTTTCCATTTTCTTTCCGTTTTCGTTTCACATTTTATTTCCTTTTCTTTTTCAGTCTTCTTAATCTTAACTTTACTTTATCTTTCTGTTTCATGCTTTATTATTATTTAATTTCACTTTCTGGAAGGGAACCTATCCGTTCCATATACCGAGGGAATGGATACATCATATAGTCATGTAGCTATCCATCACCCCTATATGGGGATACATCATATGGCCTCACTACCATAACCGTCACTATTGTCTTTTTGTTGAAAACGTTGGGGATTTCCATATAAGAGAAATGATGAACACTATTGTCCACGTGGTTAACCGTCACCCCGATAAAGAGATACATCATATAGTGTCCCCACCGATGGACAGTCACTAAATCTCCCAAACCCCCACACGCCTATTTACATTTTTTCAGTGAAACAATGGATACTCCTACCTCCAAGTGATGGTTGTTCGCTCGGGTGATCAGCCCTTGAGAACGCCGTTCACTTAGTATGTATGAGCATCCATTCCATCACTTTTCGTTTTCCTTTTCAAAATCATGCATGAAAACCATGATGCTTGTGAATGCATACAATTCTATCACATCTTTCCAATAACCTCTAAACATGCTCGTCTACGAAACATATTATTAAAAGAACCTAAATCTAATAAACATCCAGCAATAATAGCACAATATATGGAACATACTCATTTTGTAGTAAAGCAGTAAACAACCTAAATATTCTATGAAAGCAGTAAACACGCAGCATACAACCCTAATTCTTGCGATGTAGGGTCTGAAGACCAAAGCACAGTAAGTATCGACTTACCTATCGTTTGTAGAAGGTTTGACACTTAATACTCTTCTTCCTTTCAATACCTTCAAAATCAATAATATTTAATTATTAATAATTACTGATTAAGTAACAACCCAGATTTTCGTAAATCCTTGAAAATGCGTAAAATTTAAAATTTTATAAAATGAATCAGAGCGTGATGCTAAAAACCGGATCGCTACCAACCATTTGTAAAACTTGTTATAAAATCAAATTGATTAAATGCAGAAACGTTATAAAATTATTTATTTAAAACATTGCAGAAGCGTAAATAATGCGTTGAGAATGGAAACTAAACTATTGAGTAAAATCGAAGTGCTGGACAGTTAAATACAATTTAAAATACTTAATTTAATTGCAACTATTTGTCTTTTACCCTCTTCATGCTTGGCTAGCTCCGAATCTCGTTCGTGCAAATCCTTCACATTTGTTTTATTATTTGTTCGTCATTTTCTTATATGAGCGTATTATTATCTGTTCGTCGTTTGTACCTACACCATAAATAATACGTGAGCCTAATGGCTCAGTAAGGAAAAATAGTTTAATGCAATTATAAAATGCCTCTCTTTAGTCCTTGTTGGAATGGGGGCCACCCAAACCTAACCTTTCATTTCGTTCGTTCTTTACTTTACTTTCGTTCATTCGTTCATTGCTCATATATCGAGTTGGAGATTGGAGGACCCATATGGAATGGTATAGTTGACCAGCCTAGCCCTTTACTTGCAATCTAGAACTCATGTACCCGGTAAGGGAGGAGCTTCAGCTAGATTGCAGACTAGACCCGACTACCCATCTGCCCCCAACTCCCTTTTCTTTCTTTCCTTAACATTTTTCGTCACTTATGCATGCTTGCGTACCACCACCAACGTGGCACTCCCTATGATTTCTATTAACGTGATGCATGACCATACATTCTCAACCTATCATGATGCATGATGCGTATAATATAACTTAGACAGAAATTGAAATGCGCATTGAATTAAAGGTAACTGTAAGTAACAGGAATAGAAAGCGCATAAAATGAATAACAAAAATAAGCACACATAGAGAATAGTCATAATATCAAATCGTAAACAGTGAAACACAGAAGGAGAATTCAAAACGTACTATCATATCCTGATTTATTTCCTAGTCATTTTACATGCTTCCTAGTCATTTTACACGCGTCCTACATTCATTGTTCTAGGTGATTATTCTACTTAGTTATCCTAGTTAATTTACATGCTCGATTAGTTAACTAACATGCTTAAGGAACCAAACATGCTGCTTAGTTAATTATGCTAATTACACGCTACTTAGTAGAATATCACAGTAGTTCATTCTTTCCTTAAACTTTCAATAAGCATTCCTCACGTCTAAACATTTTCATTTATCTAAGCATTCTCTAAACATTTTCATTCCTATGATTGCAATAAATAAATTACGAGAACTAAGGGAGCTAACAGCAGTAAATCAACTATGTGAAACAAAAGGAAACTAATGACAATACAATCACCAAAAACAACTCAACTCACGCACACTACTTGTGGTGTAGAGCCTCATTGGCCAAAACACCCCTAATTCCTTACCTCGAATCTTTATTGCGCAATAGCATTTCGTCGTTATTCTTCTTCTCTTATTCTCTTCTTCTTTATACCTTACATCACCCACATAATAAGTATCCGAACAAAGTCAACGACCTATACTAATATCCCAAAAGAGTATGAAACCAACGACACTAACTATCAACCAATGTACGACTTAATTTTTGATATTCATAATATATTATCTGTAACCCAAATCAAGACAATCGTAGATATCTAACCACCACAACCAACACATTTCATTATATTTCATCTTAACAAAACAACAGTCGAATCGCCCAAACGTTTAAAGCAGTTATCAACGTGCATAATACTCACTTAATTCTCACAGTATTCCCACAACGCATTATACTTGATATTAACCAACATAGAAATTAGACCAATAGATTATCCAACGTAGACGATTAACTAACCAATTCCAGCATATCAACGTTCCATTATAACAATGCAATGAACATTAAACTGTAATTAAATTGCAATCTAATAGCATTTGATAATTCACGAACAAACTTCGCATAGCACATTATTTATATCTCAATATTGCCATTCATACAGCGAGTCCAAATTCAATAACAACTCAAAAGTCTCAACTCATATTATTTGTAACAGTCACCACACGGAACTAACACTACGTAACTATAATCAACAGAGCATATTCTCATCTCAACAATTTATTCAAATTGATAGAAACAACATCAATTATGAAAACAACCAATGATCAATGTTTCCAATAAAATCAATAGAGCAGTAACATTCAATCCACGGTAACATTCAATCCAATTAAGATATTCCAACATAACAGAATTCTTCCATTCAGCACTATTTAAAAGACATGACATTTATCTAAACAAAGAGCACAACCCACGTTCAAGAAATATCCAGTCCATAACAATTAAACACATAACACAATTTCTCAACAACAATATCCAAACATAACCAATTACCAAAATAGTGTATCAAACCTATATTTCTATCATTCTCTAAAATCAATTTATCACAGGAACATAACATAATCCAAACATACCATTTCCATATATCTCAATATTTAGAGTTCCTATCTAACATATTTGAAATACATAATAAATTAAACGTAATACTTACAACAATACACAGACTATAAAACCCAACTTCACACACAATTATCCTTTTTAAACTTACAACCAATAGAGTGCATAATCAACATCACAACTTGGAAAAACTCATACTAACATATCACTAAGCATACACTCAGCATATTGTTAACTACCCAATAGAGAGCATTGAAATTCCCTAGTTCATTCATACATAATTTCCATAACAGTCATCATCAAACCAAGGGAATGAAACACTCCAGCGACTAACAAACACCACAAACAGATTTCCAAGGACATTTCCAACCAACAGAGTGCATAATCAACATTACAGTATATTAACTCAAGCAACAGAGCACCATTAGCAGAACTAAAGCAACAGGACTCAAGCAACAGAGCACCAACAACAGAGTATATTATCAACAAAACAGGGAAGGAAGATCACCATAGAAGTTTGGCCAACCCCCAAGAGAGAGCTCCCAGCTCTTGCTCTCCCTCAGCTGCCTTCTGTCATTCTCTAGGAGTACAACACAGTCAACAACGTCCCTGTCCAGCTGTTCCCAGAGAGCTCTAGAGAGCAAATCCTTTTCCTCCCTCACCCTCCGCTGCACTCGGTTCACCAGCAAGGAAGAGACACCTCCAGAGAGCAATTTTTGCTCTATGCCCAACTCACTCGAAGCACTCCGCCAATAACTCCTTCCTCCCTGCATTTCTACATCATCTAGAGGGTGCCCATCACCCTACTTCTGCCCTCTCTACGTCTCCCGGATAGAGGTACTCCATGCTAAAGGTGGCTAACGAGCCGAGCCTGAAAAAGTCTGGCTTGTTGAGCTTGCTGAGCTTAACGAGCCGAGCCTAACGAGCCTGCCGAGCCCAACAAGCCGAGCCTAATGAGCTGAGCCTAACGAGCCTGCCGAGCCTAACAAGCCGAGCCTAACGAGCCGACCGAGCCTAACGAGCCTTAACGAGCCGAGCCTAACAAGCCAAATATACATAAATAATAATATCTTATATAAATATATTATAAATTATTTTCAATATTATACAATTTAAAACTATAATAAATATTTATTATTATAATGTAAAAATACTATAATTAATAATTTAATTGAATAAATATTTTTATTGAATTGAATAAATATTTTTATTACAATTTCAAAATGAAAATGAAAATGAAAATGAAAATTTAAATTACAATTTCAAAGCACAACTTACAAGATAAAGAAAATATATGAAAATGAAAATGAAAATTTCAAATTTAAATAAAAATTTAGTCTTCGACATCCAAATTTTTGAATTCTTCAACTATGTCATCTTCTCGTTGTTGATCTCTCGTCACAGCGTCCTTCCAATCCTTCATGCAAATGAGTGCCTCAACGATTTCTGGTGCAAGTCTTCCTCGTTTATCATCGTACACACGTCCACCTGCACTAAAAGCAGACTCCGATCCTACTGTAGAGACCAGAGGTGTTAGTAGATCACGTGCCATTCTAGAAAGAATAGGAAATGAAATAGAGTTGACTCTCCACCAAGCCAAAATATCAAAATCCTCGGGCAAAAAATGTTATGGTAGGTGTTAAGATAAATATCGAGTTCATTTCTTTGTGAATTATAAGAATGAACATTGCTATCTATTTGCTTAAATATATCATACATAAAATCTTGTGGATCTCCACCACTACTAGAACTAGCATGCATATCATATGAAGAAATTGAACGATTATTAGAATATTTAAATTCATAAGAAGAAAATAAATTATCAATTTCATTTTTAAATTGAGCACCATTAATTGAAAAAGAAATACCAAAATTAGAAGAAATTCTATCAAGCATTATACACACTCCATCTAATTTAAATCTAGGATGCATTATGCATGTAAAACAAAAAATATGAGGTATGTTAAGCTAATATTTTTTAAATTTTCTTTCCATTTTTTCAATTAATGCACAAAATTTGTTTTTTTGTTTAAATTTTTGAAAAGTACCCGTTAATTTTATAAAAAGTGGGAGAACAAGATGAGTAGTGGGATAATAAATTCCCAAACATTCATTTGTAGCTTCAAAAAATGGTTTTAAAAAATCAAGAAATAAATTAGCAATATCGCAACTATTATGATCAAGAGTAATACATTTTGTTTTTTCATTAATATAAGCTCAAATAACTAACCAATATAGCTTAGTATTTTCTAACATTAAATAAGTCGAATTCCACCTTGTATCTACATAGGTTTTTAATTTTCTTGGTTTAAGTTGAGCAGCTTTACAACATTCTTTATATTCTTGCTGTCGCGTATTAGATGAAGTAATATAAGAAATTACAGATCGAATAGATTCAATATGTATCAAAATATGTGACATGCCATCTCGAACAACTAAATTTAAAATATAACAAACACATCTCATATGAAAAAGAGTATTATGAGCCGTATCTAATTGAAATAACCTTTTAAATTTAAGAATTGCAACAACGTTAGCAGCAGCATTATCTAACATAATACTAAAAATTCTATCTCTAATAGCATATTCTTGCAAAATTCCAACAATATATCTATAAATGGTAACGCCACTATGTAGATATTCACAACTACGAAATCCTAATATTCTTTTATTTAATTGCCAAGAGTCATCAATAAAATGAGAAGTTACGACAATATATCCTAAAGCATTAGGTGCACTCCATAAATCAGAAGTAATACAAATAGACATAGACGGAGGATTTGAAAAAAATGCAATTAATTCATTTTTCATATTATTATACATTTTAATAATATCACTTCGCGTCGTACTTCTAGGGACTCGTCTAAAACTAGGATTAATATACTCTTTCATAAAATTTTCAAATAACTCACTATCAAACATAGATAAAGTTGCCTCAGATTGTGATATATATTTTGCTACTCCTTCTCTCATTTTATTATGTGAATACATAAAATTGCCACTACCACTAGCATTTATGAGTGTTTGTGTAGGGTCTCTCACTTGCTCGTCTAAGTGACATTTTGTATAATGCCTACCAAGGTGCTAATAGAACTGCCGGATACGTATGCATAATGTTTAATACAATATTTGCATTGTGCTCTACTTTCTATTTTTGCACCAATTTTAATATCTTTCATTTCAAAATGATTCCATACATTCGACGTTTTACTTCTTTTTTTTCTAGATGACGATGTGGATGCATGTGCCGAATATTGATCAATTGCAATTGTGAGATTATCTTCCCTAATTTCCTCAATATCATCGTTAGTGTCATTAAAAGTGTCAAGCAAAAAATCGTGAGGATCCATAATTAAAAAAATTGACTACTGCGAAACAATTAATAATAAAAATGATACTGCACACCAATTACGCAACAATAGTATGCAATTGTTGTGATCAGCTCCACGAATACGACGAGTCCTACAGAAATGGGGAAAAAAACTTGTTAGTTAATACACATTACACATTACATTAAAAAACATAAAAATGAATAAAATAAAATATACCTTTAAAATGGTGACTCAGTGAGAAATATTGAGAGATTGATAAATTGATGAGAAATGTAATAGATTGAGAGATTGAGAGATTGGGAGGAAGATTTTGGTGAAGAATTTAGGAAGAATTGTAATGGTATTTATAGAAAAAATGAAGGAGGGGATGAGGGAAACGGTCTTCAGACCGTTGCCATTCTTGCCAAGACCATCACCAACGATCTTCGGATCGTTGCAATTGCAAAGCAACGGTCGGAAGACCATTGCAAAGAGGTCGACTCTCACAGTGAGTGAGAGTCGACGATCTGCTCTCTGTGACTCTCACAGAGAGTCGTCGCCCGACGCCTTCACAGTGACTCACTGACGGTGAGTCTCACAGTGAGAGTCTCCAGTTTTTCCACTATGAACTCAAGTTCAGAGTGTTCAACTGCAAGTCGAAACGAGAAACGGGAGTGGGAGACCGAGACGGCGCGAGGCGATGCGAGAGGCAACGACGACCCTCTGCCTCCGGCCTCCTCCTTCAATGCTGGAGTCTGGACTACGAGCTTCGATGGGAGGCGACTACGAGCTTCGACCCGAGATCCAGAGAGCACATCATCGCCTGTCGGATGTCTCTGGATCTGTCTCACCTTTGCTCGTCGGGCATCGTCGAACCTCTCTGGTCCAGATGATGCGTGAACCTTTGCTTCTCGTCGCTGCAAGACGAGACGATGACCTCGTCGTCTCCAGTCTCGGTCTCTGTCAGACGAGACGACGACTTTGTCGTCTCCACTCTCCAGTGGAACTGCAGACTCTCCAGCAGCTTGCGGGCTCCGGGCTCGTCCAAGGGCTTGCCGATCTGGCTCGCCGGGCTAGCCCATTAGGCTCGGGAGCCAGCCTGCGAGCCCGAGCTGGCGAGCCCGCCATTTTGGGCTCGGCGCGCGGGCTGCTACAATATGGGCTGAGCGAGCGGGCTGGCTACCACTACTCCATGCCATACCCAAGCTATTCACAGCTACGAGGTTTAGATTGTCTCCCCTGTCAGCTTGGAGAACACGCACAAGAAGGAACCGAGTCACGAGCTGGACCATGGCCTTCGGCCGGTCCAGCGTGAACCACCAAAATGCCCCACGGCCAGAGGCAGCCATAGTAGCACCAAGCATTACCGAGCATTGCCATCGCCGTCCTCCTCACCATCGCCATCCCACCGCCATCCAGTCGCCGAGCAGCCCTGGAATTGCGCCCCCAACTCGACGCCAAAGCTCACTGTCGTGAGCCACAATGCTTACCGTGAAGGAACCGCCCCCGAGCTCTCTTAAATGTCGTCGCCCCGCCGATCACCGGCATTTGTCGCTCCCCCTTCCTCTCTCGCTGTCTCTCCCCTTCTCCCTACTCTCTCGCTCTCTTTTCTCCCCCCCTCCTCTTCGTGATTTCTGGCCGAAGGCCATTGAAGTTGCCTGAACCGGTTCAATTATCCAACATATTTCCCATTTTAACTCATCTCTAAATTATTTCAATTAATTAATTAAATTCCCAATTAATTAACTTATTAAATCTACTTAATTCTCATTAATTAAATCCTTTACATTTTAAATCCCAATTTATCATATACATTTCAATTTATTAAATTAATATTTATTTTATCTTGATTACGTTAATTTTCCATTAATTTTCACAATATATTATCTAACAAGTACGTTCTTAGTAATACCCCAATAGTCAACCCACTTAAAAAGTCGGGGTATTACAGATTATAAATCTCATTTTCATAATTCATTATGTTCATTAATCCAGTACCAAATTGCAACCATCCAGCGAAGCATCCATAAACTATCCGAACACCCATTACAATCCACAACAATATTCCTTAACAACAATTTATCCTTGATATTATTGTCAAACCTATTTCTTTAAACTATTTCCAAATAGAATATAACTTCGACAGAATATAACCAAAATTATCAAACTGACATATCCATTAAGCATTATGCAGTCCTAAAATCTCCATTATTTATGACCAACAATATGGATTCCCAACAAGCAGCACAACCTCCAACTAAATTAATAACAGAGTAACAATCCATTCCAGCACATAGATCAAACCAACATTCTCAACCTTTTATTTGGCTGAGCAGATAATTCCAACCGTCAACCATAACCATTCACAGCAAATCAATACTTACACCCCCTTACAGCACCTAACAAACAAGAAGGAACACAAAACAACCCCATAGCCGTGGCCATCAATAGCATCCTAACCAACAAAGCGTCATTCAAACTGTGATCTTCAAGACAGGACATAACTCCTAGTAGTAACTATCATTTAGAAATTGTGACGCAAAGCATAGTCTAACCAGAGCATATTTCATCATAGAGATCATTATTAATATCCATAAAATCCACAGCAGTCAAGGAATTCTTCATACCAGAGACTCACCTAATGAGTAGAGGACAACATCACCAGAAGCACACACAGTAGTAGCTCACACTTCACAGGGAAGGTTCCCCTTGCTAGCTCTTTGTTCCTCAATCTCTCTTCTCCGCCAATTCTCTCTCTCTCTCTGTTATCTAGAAATCCACACCAAATGGGACACTCTATGCTAATTCCTAGAGGGCAGACAGTGTAATGCTCTCAAGCATCCATACCCGAGGAGTTCACCTCAAGCCTGCCAACAGTCTATCGGCCACAGGGGCACCCAGAGCCATGCACCTGTCATCTTCACCAGGAAGAGAAGCAACGAACCGATTCAGTCCAATCACGAGCAGACCAGACCAGCCATTCCAACAAGAACCGCTAGCTAGACTCATCGGCCCCCGTCATCGCCAAGCACTGCCGATTTCTTGTCGTCGCCAATCCATCGCCGCCGAGTGTCACCAGCCACTTGCAATCGACCGAGCGTCGCAGTCCAACACCTCACTGGTTTGTCCCACGAAGCAAAGCCCGAGCCCTAGACACCGCAGCTGTTCGCCACAACAGCCGCATGCCAGAAGCCAGCAACACGTCGCACTCACCATTCGCCAGATTGCACCTCTCTCACCGTGCGAAGAAGATTTCCAAGTGCGGGATTTTCAGAGCCTGGTTCGCACCAGGGGGAGGAATAGTAAAAATACTGTAGCATCGTATAGAAACACTGTAGCAAGTAACCAATCATGGACTATACACTTATTATTGTAATAGTCGTACCTTTAATAATGCTATTATTTCTAGTCATTTTATTTTGCTGAATGCTATCTAAAGAAACCAATAAATACTCACAGAACACTAAACCATGCTCCACCAACTTCTCTTGACCAATATATACATAATATTGAAATATAATTAATCATCTTATAATGGATTATATCATCATCATACTAATTACTGTACCTTTAGCATTTTTATTGACACTTATAATTTTATTTTTGTGTATTGTAGAATGTTATAGAGAGGAACCAATGTTTAAGATAAGATACGCAAATGCACCACCTACTGGATTACCTGATAATTAAGCATAACCTTACTAAGCAAGATCACCATGAATAACATCGACAACGTCGAAAAGTTACAAGTTAGCAATTTACATATTAGAACCCTAACTACAGAATTAAGTAGTTTACCAGGAATACCCTTTCAAGAAAAAATGATTATTCTACACAAAAACTTACCTATGGGAACCCATTACGCTATAGGAAGTAAACACTCCCAACCAGATACACCAGACAATTCCAAAATTAAAGCCTTTTTAAATAACATCATGGAAATTTTATCTTATATTATTATTCATCATAATACAGACGATTTACAAGACATACAGAGTAATGTAGTTAATACTAATGAATTCCTAACAAAATATTATTACAAACTTAAATAAAAAATCAAAGATACTCATGATATCGTAATAGAAAATCAGTGCAAATTAATTAAGATAGAAAAAGAAATTATGGACCTAAATGGAAAAATACATGACACGCAAATAATGATTGCTGATTTAGAAAATTATTTAAGGAAAACGTTAGGATGAATAGTAGTCTAGCTGAATTAATAAAACACATAGAAATAAATATAAATGAGAAAATTGATGAAATTAAACAACAAAATTACGAAATACAACGAATAATAGAACTAAATAGTCATAAAGAAAATTATAAAGAACTAACAGAAGCAAAAAATATAGTGCTACAACTGGTCGATAAATTCTTAAAAGATCCAGAAAAATATAATCAATCTATTAATTATGGAAAAGACATAATAGATATAATTACTAATTTTCAACAAATTATAGTTAAACAAGAACAGCAAAGGTCAATCACTATCGAAGACCTAGAACATATCAACTTAGAAAGAAGGATAAGACCAAAACTAACAATTCAATCACCGCCTATGATATGATGGAAAATTTAGAAGAACAGATAGCTAAACTTACTAGACTATTTTCTGAACTAGATATACCCAAAGAAGACACACAAGAAAATTATTTACTGATGAACAGAGAAGCAGAAACAGACACTAATGAAATAGTTTACGATTATACTTCAGATGAAAATCCATACGAAAATCCATATAATCCTCATTATGTAAAACAAGAATTGCCCAAATCTAGTCGTCGTAATAAAAAACGAATGTATGAAGAAACGGAAGATGAAGATTTTAAACATTACATGAACAAACAAGGATATTATTATAACAATAAATGGACTAAGATACCCAATCAATATATTCCTAGGATTGAAAGTTTTTTTAGGAAATCACATATTAAATATAGATTGTGTTGAAAATGAATATAAAGTATTAGAAGACTGGAAGAATATAATTAACATTTTCATACAATTAAATTAAGAAATAAAAGATCTAACTCCTGAAGATTTATTTAATTACGTAACACATCAAACAACAGATATAGTATACAACTACTTAACACATTTAAACCTTTCTGTAAAAGCAATATTATTAGAAACAGATTCAATTACTACATTTAAAAATATACCCAATTATTAACCCAAGAATTCATAGGAAGATATCCCAAGGAGACTGAAAAAACAGATGCTTTTGTCAAAAAAGCTTTTTGGCATTTAACGAATATGAAACTATGTGATTTCTGTTATTTAGAAAATTTTATCTGCGAATTCAGAGATATTTATTACCAATTAGATGATAAATATAGGATATTAGCAGATGAAATATTTTATAATAAATTTTCATCCCAAGTTCATTCAGAATTAGAAGAAAATTACAATAAAGGACTTGAAACAGACGCTCTACCTAAATCCCTAGGAACTAGAATTGTAATATTAAGAGCATGGTTGCAACAAGCATGTAATACCGAAATAGTTAAGAAACAAGCTAAAATCAAGCTATGTTGCGAAAAAATCACAAATAGAATTGGAAAATACGGATGTAATGAGAAAAGAAAAAGGGAAAAATGGAGAAAAATTCCATATAACAAATATCAAAAAAGAAAAATAAAAAATCCTAGAAAATATTTTAGAAATAGACAACAATTTCGACAAAAGAAACGAACACAACATGATAAGTTTTGCCCCAATAAAAAGAAGTACATGTTGGTTATGTCACGAAGAAGAACACTATGCCAATAAATGTCCTAAAAGATTTCAAAATAACATAAAAACTCAAACTCTTAAATTAGCTTATGAAATTGGTTACGATCCTATTGAAGATTTTGACATTTGCTCTGACATTGATATTTATGCTTATGAATCCGACTATTCATCCACAAGTATTGAGTAAGCAATTACGTCTTAAAAATCCAAATGCACATTTATTAAGATTATTATTCAAAATAAAAATTATTTCGCTTATATTGACACGGGATCAACCTCGTGTTTTGCTAAAAGACACGTTTTACCAACATGGAATAAATTATCAAATCCACTTAAAATTATAGTTGCCGATAAATCTGTTCATCCTATATGGTATGTTAATTTTTATATTCCTATTATTATTGAAGGCTATCCTTTTATTGCCAAAACAATATATCTGCATGACTCTGGCGTCGATATTATTTTAGGAAATAATTTTTTAAAACTATATCATCCCTTTATTCAACGACTTCATG
>CM039469.1:41301995-41375359 GCA_022433065.1 Begonia loranthoides
GGGGGGAGAAGATACTAAACCTTCTCAAATCACTACCAAAATAGTCACTACTACACGACAAATTCTAGAACACAAATTACAAGAAGTTTGTAGTGAGAATCCTCTTGATGAAAATAAAAATACTAATAAGGAAGAAATTATTATTAAGCTAAAAGATCCTTTAGCTGAAAAAATGTTCCTAATCGAATTCCATATAGTATTAGAGATGTAGAAGAATTTCAACAAGAATGTAAAAATTTACTAGAACTAGGAATTATAAGAGAAAGTGTGAGTCCTCATAGTGCTCCGGCCTTTTATGTAGAAAATAAAAATGAAATCAAAAGAGGAAAACGAAGAATGGTAATCAATTACAAACAATTAAATGATGCAACTATAAGAGATAGCTATAAATTGCCAAGAAAGGATTATATATTAGAAAAACTCAAAGGAAATAATCTATTCAGTACATTAGATGCTAAATCAGGATACTGGCAACTTAGACTAAGTGAAGACACTAAACCCTTAACAGCCTTTAGCTGTCCTCCACAGAAACAATATGAATGGAACGTATTACCATTCGGCCTAAAACAAACACCATCTATCTATCAACGATTTATGGATCATAATTTAGACAAATTAGAAGATATATGTCTAGCTTACATTGATGATATTATTATTTTTACATCAGGAAATGAACAGGATCATATTAGTGCAGTATTAAAAGTATTACAAAGATGCAAAGAAAAAGGACTGGTTATATCCCAAAAGAAATCTAAATTACTTCAAAAAGAGGTCGAATATGTAGGACTTAATATAAATCATAAAGGTAAAATTAAATTAACATCCAAATATTCAAGAAAAGTTGTGTCAATTTCCCGACAAGTTACAAGATAGAAAACAAATTCAAAGATTTTTAGGATGTTTAAATTATATTGCTGATCAAGGTTTCTTAAAAGAATTAGCTAAAGAAAGAAGAGAATTACAAAAGAAAATATCCGAAAAAATAAAACGGACATGGTCAAATCAAGATACTAATACAGTAAAATATATTAAAGATAAATGTCAAATTTTACCAATACTATATAATCCGAATATTAAAGACTTTCTCATCATAGAAACTGATGCATCCCAAGACACTTGGACTGGGTGTATGTTGGCTATTGTAGAAGGAAAGAAACTCTTAAATCTCGATATATTAGGAAATCTAACTGAACAATCAGATACCGAAACCACTCTTAAGACAGAAAAACAAGAGATAAAATTATGCAAATATTTATCAGGAACTTTTACTAAAACCGAGCAGAATTATTCAATACAAGAGTTAGAAACTTATGCATGTCTTAAGATATTAAAAAAATGGAAAATTGATTTATTAGGAACAAGGTTTGAATTAAGAACAGATTCAAAATACTTAACTAGGTTTTGGAAATATAAACTACAAGAAGATTATAGAAAGGGACGATTAATTCGATGGCAATTACAATTACATCAATATCAACCATACATTAAATACATAAAATCCAAAAAGAACTGTTTTGCAGATACATTAACCAGAGAATGGAAATAAGACAAGAACACCTCAGGTATGCATCTCTCCTCAAGAAAATCATGATACATGAATGAATTATTACTCTTATCAGAGCTTTTGCTCAAAGAACGTATCATTACTCTTATCAGAGCTTTTGCTCAAAGAACGTATTATTACTCTTATCAGAGCTTTTACTCAAAGAACGAATTATTACTCTTATCAGAGCTTAGGCTCAAAGAACGAATTATTACTCTTATCAGAGCTTAGGCTCAAAGAACGGACTATTACTCTTATTAGAGCCGTCGCTCACTAAACTACGATTCATATTGGATATGTCAGATCGCATTAATCAATATCAAGATCATGAATATAAAGATTCCCACCATCGAGACATCATGGAGATTCAAATATCTTACTGGAGCGGATATAATACAACTACTATCAGATCCAGTTGATTATGTAGAGTACTCTCAAGCTCCCAGTAAAGAACAACAAAGACTTTTCTGTGATTATTTATGGATCAGGAGAAAACAAGACGAAGTATATCAAAAAATTAGCCAGGGACATTACTATTTGAAGTCTACAGAAAAGAAACATATCAAGGATGTCAGACTATCAGCTTTTGAGATAATAGATCTAGATCACTTGATTCATCAAAACGCAGCCGTTTATATTGACTGCTTAATCTCAATGGCCAAAAGAAGCAACAGATGGGCGAGCGAAGAAGTAATTATCAACGCCATCAGAAAATTTGTTTCAGCTAGAGCTTCTTACGAAGAAAATAAAAAGTACAATGACTATTTATCATCATGCAAAGCATTCTTCAGAGAGAAAGAAAAGTTAGCTAAAAGAAGGAAAACAGAATCGTCAGTTAGATGTGACTATAGCTATCCAGAAACTTATCATCTCCTGGACTAATAAAAATCACATGGCTACAGCATCACAAGAATCATCATCAGAAGGACTCTCGAAGACAATCACCAGAAGACAAGCAATAATGTAAACTTTAATTATTAAAGTTTGCAATAGTATGTAAATTATTGTACTTTTGTTTGTTTGTGTTTGCTTTATGTCTTAATCGTGTAAAAAGAAGGATGTAATTCAGGGAATATATTCCCTGCAACTTTCCTTTAGTCATGGCAAAAAGAGTCAAAAAGAGTCAGGGAATCTATTCCCTTACCTTTATGTCAATATAAATAGCAAGTGTGTCGAGGAATATATTCCTCTATTATTTATGGGTTTGTAAGGAGGCCAACCCTCTCCTATAAATTAGTGTGTTCTCCTTCGAGAATACACAGAGTGTTATGGAAGAGCATTTGGTATAAGTCTCTTTGCAATACTCTCACGATCCTTGAGGTAATACTCTGGAGGGGTCATTTTCATCATATTATCAAGATTACTAGCAGATTATCAATCCACGATTATCAATCCAAGAAATATATCAGGTATATTTTCTTTATGTCCGATTATTCATCTTCTAGTAATAATATTAATAATAACATAATCGAATCATATGAAGAAGAAACAAATTTAGGATACATGTGTAACAATATTATTGATTTACAAAAAATAAGAAAGAGCGAATTATCATTAACTAAGAAACATAATTTTGACATATCGTTTTTTGAACTACTAAAACATAGATTATCTCGAAAGAATATTATTAAATATGGAATAATGGTAGGAGAAGCAGCAATTCCTATTGAATATACTCAAGGAGACATTATTATTCCTATTATTAATAAAAATCAAATCTATGAAAGAATAAAGAAAATGGAACCATCTGAACGACAAAAAATATCATATATTCACTGTAGTACTATTCAATTATTATTTAAAAGCACTTTTATGGAAGGAATTAATTCTCCTCTAGAACTAGAAATAAGAGACGATAGACTAATAAACAATAGAGATTGTATTATTGCAAAAGGACAAGGAAATCTTTCACAAGGAAAAATAATGTTCAACATAAATATTCAATTAGGATTAAGTTTACAAGATCAAGATTTAAGTAGATCCATCACATTACGATACGAACTTAAAAGAGACAATTTTATGAAAAGTAACAATCGCCTTTTAATATAACCTATCAAATCAACTACGCTTTAACAAACAATCATCACAGCTTAGCATTTAAACGAGATAAAAGAATATTTATAGATGAATTATTCAAACCAGTAGTAAAATTAAAAATACCTTCACAATCACTTCTACATAAACCCGAACCAAAATACATAACAGATGACAGAAAACAACTAAGAAGTAAATCATTTTCAGAAACAAGTAATTTTGTGCCTTATGAATTTCCTAGACTATCGCTCGTATCACCACCACTACATATTAAAGAATCCATTCCTTTAGTCTCACGATCACCTGAAAATGATTCAGAAGAACCACTATTGAAATCATTAAAATTTACTATTAGATCACTAAGCACTAAAAGAAATTGAAAAATAAAATAAAATAAAATGTCCTTATATGGAGCTAAACTTGACTACGAAAGCATACAACAAATGGAAAATAATATATATCTAGCACAACTTCTAGATTATCTTATTTATTATTTTAATGAATATTTAGTAGATAATGATTATTTTGACTTATACCTAGATAATTAAAATAAAAATCTATACAAATTAAAATCTGAGAATAGTACAAGTAAAATATTATAAATATAGAAAATGTTACAAAAAATGTGCGACGTCATTATGGAAAAATTGGAATTCATTAATTTTCTTGATAAAAAAGAAGTAAAATATTTTATTAATTATTTAGATAATTATCTAAAAGATTTCCCTCAAAAGCTAGATAATAGATTATTAGAAGAAAGTGATGCAACTCCTGAATCACAAGGATACTGTAGACAGGAACATCTATCCTTTGAGCGATTTTTATACAGACTAAAACAAATATTACAACAACATTTACAAGAATGTCCAAATTCCATAGCAACCCATCAATTTAATAATCTAATTCCCTTAGATGACCCACGAAATAATCCACCAAACGATCGCGAAAATCTTCTTCCCTTCTCACCTTCACTCTTTAATTTAATCTATTTTCTTTATCCTATACTTAATTTTCTTTAATTCAATTAACAACTCCTATTTTAATCATTCCTTTAACTTTCATTTGCCGCCGTTATTCCTCTTTTTCCCCCTTTTTTTCATTTCTTATTTTAACTCCATTTACTTCATTTATTTATTCAATAAGAACACATATTTAATTACATGGTACTTGTTGAATAAATTTCATTCAATCACCGGCTTATTTCGAACCTCACCAAACGATGTTTACCAGTCCAATTTAATTAATTCCCCTATAATTTATTCTCAAATAAATCCTTAAATCAAAATTCTCACTTAACCAATTATGATAATTTTCATCCTATAGATCTTCAATAATTACCTCAATAATTCAATTACCCGAAATTAATTTCCCAATTATTCTTACTTAATTCCGTTACGGGAAATCGAGGTATTACACATTAGGCTTCCAACAACCTAATCATATGGAATGTTCTTCATTTACTCTTTCTAAAATTCGTTCTTCGAGGACTAGTTCTCATGGAATCTGTCACCTTTCACAATTGGAGCTATACTAGGCAAAAACTCTTTCATCCAAAATCTCTCTAAACCTTTATTGATATAAGTTTCTTGAGACAAATCCAAAATACCTCAAAATCTGTCAGGATAACTCTTAAAACTGATGACATAAGAGGCATCACCCATGTCCTTCATATCAATGTTTTCAAAAAGAAATTGTTTCACTTCATACAGTAAACTCTTATCATTAACTGCAAGTTAAATACTATCCACATATAGAACTAAGAAACAAATGTTACTTCCACTATGTGATGACCTGACTTTTCATAACCCTTTAAAATGCGTTAAAATTTAAAAATTTTCTTTTCTTTTGTAAACAGTGGAAAATCCTTTTCAAATTGTATCAGATTTCTTTCAAAAAGCTGAACCGTCAAAACCCTTTCGTTATTCTCGTTATGAAAATAATTATTAGTTATAAAATATATCCAAACATAGCGGAAGCAGTTATAAAATCCTATATCAAAATATAGCAGAAGCAAAATTATTCGTTTAAGGAAAACTCGAAAAATCACAAGTATTAGTTACCAAAATACTCTCTTCACTTCCTTTAGCTTGGCCAGCCTCAAGTCTTCCGCATGCAAATCATTCATCTTTGCTTTTTTGATATGTTCATCATTTCTCGTACATGTACCTACACCACAAGTAATACGTGAGTCTAAATGCCCAATAAGGAAAAGGGTTACACATTATGATTATGCATCTCGTTAGTTCTTTTAGAATGGGTACCACCCCAAACCAATCTTTTCATTACGTTCATTCGTTCGTTCATTCATTACTCGTACATCGAGCAGAAGATTGGAGGACCCATATGGGATGATATAGTTTGATTGGCTTCTAACCTCCTGGGTGCAGCTAGTCCCGTTCTCGACAAGGTAGGGTGTAGCCTAGCTGACAGAATAGATCCGAACTACCTATTCACTCCCCAACTTCCCATCATTCATTTAACATTTTTCCTCACATAATGCATATGAGTACCACCCCAAATGTGACACTTACTAATTGTTTCTATTATCATGATGCATGTTGATACAGTATAAAAGAAATATGACAATAATTGAATAGTGCATATAAAAGAAAGTAATGATAATTGAACGGTGCATAAGAATGAATAGCAGTAATTAAAGCAGATAACTATAATTGAACAGCGCATATAAATGAATAGTAGAAATTGAAAGCGCATAATAGAGAACAATTATAATAGCAAATTGAAACAACGAATGGCATACGAAATTGCAGAGCATAGCGATAAACAAACGGTAACATGCTTGAACTTATAGACTACAACCATAAAGGAATAACAAGCAACTATCATGCTTCTAATAACGAAATCACATAATGAATCATGACAGTAAATCAGCATGCTTCTAACAACGATAGCGAACGTTCTAACAATTTACATGCTTTTATGTTGAGATTTAAATAAATAAAATCCTACGAGATGCTCAAAGGAATTAGATATGTTCGACATTATTAAGTAGACATGGAATAAGTAATTTAAATGGAAACATGCTAAGATAATAGATAACAGAAACATGATTAGTAATTCGAACACAACTGGAAACGCGAGAGCTAATATCGGCAACATGCTTAATAATAGCTTCTTAATTTGCACACAATTGGAAACGTGCTTAATAATTGATACTAGCTAGCTAAGTACATGAATCAATTATGAATAAATTGACTAATGATATCATCCATCCTAAGTAAAGCATGGTTTAAAGGCATAACTTCCACTGAATTTCTAACTTAGTTCATTGTTACGATTATTAACCTAGTTAATTAAACATACTCGAATTATTAAACATGCTCAGATTAAGAGTCGTTGTTACCATTATTTATTCTAGTTGATTAAACATGCTTAAATTAAGGGTGTTATAACTTCTAATTATCACAGAGATTTATACACTAACAACAGCAGGATAAAATTAACACTAACATATATGAAAGCTATCGCTATAGCAAGTAAGACAATAAAATAACAGAGCAGAATCATCATCAAGGAAATTTTTAGTTCATTCGTGCTTATCATATCATTCATCATTCTATACTACAAACAATGAGCATTTATCATTAATCACTTCCCTATTGTTAAGCATAATTGCAATTAGGAAAATACAAAAAATTAACAACAAAAGAGTTAACATCAATAAAGGAATCAGTACTACACACTCACGCACGCTATTTGTGGGTAGGGCTTTGATGGCCAAGACTCTACCAAATCCTTACCTCAAATCTTTATCGCGTTTGGCACTTAATAGTTATCCTTCTCTTTTCAACACCTTCATAATCAAAACATCTATCATTAATAATTACGACTTATAACTTTCATTTCTTTTTCGTATTCTAACTTATACAATAATTCTAAGAACTTCTGTGACACCTAAATGGTACCTAACCTATCACGACTTAACCATCAGAGGCTAATGCATTCCAAGGAAATTGAAAGCATTCTTCCAATATTTTTCTTCAACCATTTCACAGTTCTAATAGCTACGACGGAGAACATTACACATTTATAGTTAATAGAACACGAAACCTTCAATGTGATTATCCTTATTCAACAACAGAGGCATTAACACATCAAGGCAAGAATCCAACATTCCATGCTTCACATAGAACAATAATGACAGCAGTTCTACCTAAAATAGATGATCAATATCCATCACAGAGAGTTCATCGAATTTTAATCCAACAACAGAGCATCAATTTAACATTCCCTACGTCTAAGGATCCACTCATTCATTCACCCTTATCATGCCTCAGATTAAAATTAACAGAGGGGAATTGGGTTGACTGGAGAAAGCCCAAGCTGGACCACAACCTGCTCATCCTCCCACTCTATCCATCACAGCTTCCTATATAGAGCTTCCCTCCTTGACCCGAAGCCAATCCGTCGCTCCAACCCGCGAAGTCCGATGCCCCACAGAGCCCTAGCCCAACAACCCGCTCGTCATCACCGTCTGCTCATCATCACGAAGGAGCAGCCCGATTCGCTCCCCTCTCTCTGTCGTTCTCCCTCTTCGTCGCTTGCTTCCATCCTTCGTCTCCCTCTCCTTTTCACTGTTCTTTCTCTTCTGATGGCGAAATGGCCGAAGGCCAATTTCTCCCTTTCTTTGTTTTCTAGACAAACCAGTTCAGAGTGAACCGGTTTGCCTCACCCTTCTCCCTTTAAATTTCTTCTTTTATATTTTAATCCCTTTTAAATTCCAATCTCATTTTAATCTCTCACTTAAATCCCCATTATTTCTTAATTTCTTCTTTTAATTTTTCATTCTAAATTATTCATGTCCCAAATATTATAATTTAATTGATTAAATTAATATTTATTTTAATTACATTAATTTCTATAAATTATACGCTAACGAATACGTCCTTAGTAATATCCCAAAAAATTATCCAAATACTTCTAATTACTTTCCAAATATCATTTTTAAATTATATTATGAACAGTCAGGGTATTACACACTAGCCTTTTGGTATATACATTGATCCATGGTGTTCTCTATAAAACTGAATGAAGTGATAATATCATGAAACTTTAAATACCACTGACGGAAGGTTTGTTTCAATCCATATATGGATTTCTTAAGATTGCACACTAAATGCTCACCTTTACTAGAGGAGGATCCTTCAAGTTATTTCATGTAAATCTTTTCCTCTAGCTCTCCATTAAGAAAAGCCATTTAACATCTAGTTGTTACAACTCAAAATCATAATGTGCAACCAATGTTAAAATGATGTGAAGAGAATCTTTCTTAGATACAAGAGAAAAAGCCTCCTTGTAATCGATTCCTTCCTTTTGAGTGAATCATTTTGCAATGGGTCTTTCTTTATATCTTTTGAAGTTGCCCAATGAGTCTTTTTTAGTTTTAAAGACTCATTTACATCTAATTTCTTTTACACCGTCTTAAAACTCAACAAGATCTCATACTCTATCAGAATTAATATGATTGATTTCATCTTTCATGACATCATACCATAAACTTGATTCACTATAACTTATAACTTGTGAAAACGTCTCAAGATCATTTTTGGTTCCCACATTATAGTACGTTCTTGTAGATACATCACATAGTCACTAGGAATAATTGATTTTCTTTCTTTAGTAGATCTCTTTAATGTTGTTCTAATATGTTCTTGAGAAATTTGTTGTTCAACTAGTTGATCAACAATTTCTAGAACTTCCTCAAGAATTTGATCTACTTGATTATTATTAGTAACTTGTGGAACATCATTTATTGATTGTCCGGAGTGTTATGAACAATAATCAATCTTTCATTTGAGTAAGAAGGTTGAACATCAATGTTATCTCTTTCAGAAACAATATCCTGAAATCGACCACTCCCACTAATCAAGTCATTCTCAAGAAATTTTTTATTTCTTGATTCCAAAATCCTAGTGCTGTTAGATGGACAACAGAATCTATATCCCCTTAGACTTTTCAGCATATCCAATAAAATAGCCACTAATGGTCTTTGGGTCTAGTTTTCTTTCTTATGGGTTATAAATTCTGACTTCAGACGGACATCCCCAAATGAAAATATATCACAAACTTAGTTTCTAACCTTTCCATAACTTAAATGGTGTCTTTTCGACAGTGTAACGACCCGACTTTCTATTTCCTCTTAAAAATGGGTTAAAATTTAAAACTTCCATAAAACAACAGAATTATTATTAAAATCTTTCAATTGAAATATAATCAGAGTGTAGTCGGATCGTTAAAACTCTTTTCGTTCTACCCACTATGAAAATCATTATAAAATCGTTATAAAATATTTTACCAAAAGACAGCGGAAGTCAAATCAAGAAACATAACGGGTTTATTCAAAACATAGTGGAAGCGTAAGTCATTTAAATAATAAATACAAAACAATACAACTTAATTACAATGTTCTCTCTCTCTCTCTCTCTCTCTCTCTCTCTTTAGCTTGGCTAGCCTCAAGTCTCGCGCTTGTAAAAAATTTATCCCTGCTTTTTGATATGTGCATTGTTTTCGCGTACAAGTACCTACACCACAAGTAAGGACGTGACCCTAATGGCCCAGGAAGGAAAATGGTTTATGCAACATGATATGCATCTCTTTAGTTCTTTTGGAATGGGTACCGCCCCAAACCAATCTTTTCATTACGTTCGTTCTTACTCATACATCGAGCTGGAGACTGAAGGACCCATATGGAATTGTATAGTTGGTCGGATCTAACCTCCTATGTGCAACTAAGTTCCCGTTCCCAACTAGGTTTGGGCTTTGCCTAGCTGCCAGACTAGATCTGCTACCTATCAGCCCCCCAACTCCCTTTTCTTCTTTTTCTTCATTTTCTTCATTTTCTTAACGCTTTTCCTTACACAATGCATGTGTGAGTACCACTCCCAAGGTGGCACTCCCAAGGTGGCACTCCCTATTGGTTTCTATTAGCATGATGTATGATGATACATTCTCCAAATAACATGATGCATGATGCAGTCTAACGTAACATTAACAATTGAATTGCTCATATAAAAGAAAGTAAATGATAATAATTGAATAACGCATATGATGGAAATGATTAACCATAGTTGAATAGTGCATATAAGGGAAAGTAATGACTATTAAACACCTAATAATTGAATGAAAGCAAAGCACATAAAGGGACGACAAGGAACATGCTTAAACATATAGATCACAATAATAAAAGAAATGTAAAAGAAGCAACGATCGAGGTGCATCTGCAAGTAAAGCATAATTTAGTTATCCTAATTAATTAACATGCTCGAGAAAGATTACGATTATTATTCTACTTGATTACATGCTTTCATCCTAGTTAACTAATCATGCTCAGATTAGTGGAGTCTAGTTGATTAACATGATTTTATGCTAATCTAATTACACATGCTCAGGTTTAGTAGACTACAATTTACAATTAACACAAAGAAGACAATAACATTACATTTCAAGACACGATAGAAGGGTAAAGCACTATGAAACTATCACTACAGAAGGAAAGATAAAAACATATATTCACATAGCAGAATCATAGTCAATGAAACTCTTAGTTCGTTATTCTTTCGTCTTCTCTATTATTCTCTAATAAAGTAAAGCATCAAATTATAGAAGTTACAGTAAAGGGAATTACAATAAGGAAATTGCAGGAAAATACAATATATAGAAATCAACAAAGGAATTCGACTCTACATAGATTAATTGATTACTTCGTTAAACACGCTCAATTTAATTAAATATGCTCAAAGAAATATTACGGTTATTATTCTATTAATTAACATGCTCAAAGAAGATTACAATTATTAATTTAGTTAGTTAAGTCAGCCTAGTCAACTTACATGCTTAAGAAATAATTACAATTATTATCCTAGATGATTAAACATGTTTTTGTTCTAGTTAATCAAGTATACTCAATTTAGTTATCGTTAATTAGTTAATTAAACATGCTTGAATTAATTAAACGTGCTTAGTTAAACATGCTCATAGTAAGGGTCATATTACAATTATTAAACTAGTCAAGTAACATGCTCAAATTGAGGATCAATAATTTATCCTAGTTGATTAAACAAGTTCATATTAGTTTAATGGCATAACTACTGAATTTATAAAGTAGTTCATTGTTAAGGTTATTATCCTAGTCAATGATTAAACATGACATAACTTAGATCTAGTTGATCAAACATGCTTAAGTAGATTAGTAAGTTAAACGTATTTAGATCAAGGGAATAAAACTTCTAGTTAATATAGAGATTTCAACCATATTAGCATAACAAAGTAACATTAACAGTTAGAGAAAAACTACAGGAATGTAAGACAACAAAATATACAGAACAGAATTATTGTTAAGGCAACTTTTAGCACACTACCGTACTTAACATCCAAAATCATCATCCACACACTAAGCATTCATCACAATCAAACATTACGCATTCATCACAACATTGATCTCTATCAAAGGAAGTATTTGCAGTAAAGGAGCTACAATAAAGGGATTTGCAGGAAATAAACAGCAAGTAATCTACACAACTCACACACGCTACTTGTGGGTAGAGCCACCACTGGCCAAGACACACCCAAGTCCTTACCCTTTTATGTAGAAAACTAAAAGGGACAGCAAACTCCAGCTCCCAGCTTCACTCCTCGTGTACAGCTTACTCCCGTAGCACACACGCACTCACACAACCTTATCAACACTCTCAATCTTGTTGGAGGATTCTCACTCATACGGGACATTCACTAGATGGTTTTCCTCCTCCTAGAAACTCACTCTCTCGCAGGATGAAAACGGAGCAGAGGAGAAACGTTGGACTCAAAATGGAGAAGGAATGGCTTAAAGTCCATACCTAGAGATAAATGTACACCTAAGGGTAGAGAGGGCATGGCTGGAGGCGAGGGAAGGGAGTGCTCAGGCGTGGGGAGGTCATCCCTCGGTCGGATAAGTGGGAAATTAATGACTACATGACAAATTTCTCTTATTTTAACCCTAATTTATTCGCAGGTCTGGGCAGTTTCGGACGCGAGGATTCGTCCTGGCCTCCTCGGCATGCGTTTGAAACATACAATTCAGCAGGCAGATTGAACATTCGAACGAAGGATGGCATCCCCACCTTTGTCCACACTTGTCTGAATCCGCCATTCAGACAAAGAATGGCGTCTGGATACAGCGTCTACATGCGTCTGAAAGTGTCCCAAATTTGGACAAATTCGAATTTTCCGTGACCGCATGCGTCCACGCTCATCCGGAGTCGTCCGAACCTACCATTCAGACGTGATATTGTGTCCGCATTAAGCGTCTACATTCATCTGAAACTGTCCAAAAATTGGACAGATTCAAAATGACTGCCTTCGCATGCGTCTGCCTTCATCCTCATGCATCCAAAAGTCGAGCTACAGACGCATCAGGACGCAAAACCTCATCCTGCTGCATCCCAAAGTAGAGGGACGACTTCCCATGTTTATGCGGATGACATTTCTAGTCCTCGAGTCGTCCTCATGCGTCCGAATCTCCATAAATCCAGCTTTTCTGTCATGTTTTTCCTACTTAACTTTCATCCCATAATATTTTCCCCACAAAAACATGTCACGATATAACACGTATCAATACACAATCTAATATCTTAATTATCCTGACACTTAATTACATTATGTACACGGAAAAAAATATCGGGGTATTACAGACAGCCTTTGTTGGAACTTGGTTTAATCTATAAACTGCCGTCTTAAGAGCATCAGACTACAAAACATCAAGAAGATTGGAATTTTTACACATACTCCACACCACGTCCAATAATATTTGATGTTTTCTTTCTGCCACATCATTCTGATCTGGAGAACCAAGCATGGTGTACTAAGCAATAATACCATGCTCTTGAACAAATCTAACAAATGAACCAATTACTTATCCATAGTGTATCTACCATAATACTCTCCACCTCTATCAATCCTCATTATCTTAATTTACTCACCGCATTGTTTCTTTACTTCTGTCTTGAAAACCTTAAAGACATCTAATGCTTCATTTTTATTATAAAGTAAACAAAGATACATGTATCATGAGTAATCATCAATAAAATAGATGAAATATTTTGGACAATTTGAGTCCATAACTAGACTACAAATACTTGAATATATGATCTCTAATATCTATGTACTCCTCTTTGTACCTTTCTTAGATTTGTTAGTCTTTTCTCTGTTAATGCAGTCCAAACAAGTGTCAAAATCAGTCAAATCTAAAGTACCAAGTACTTTATTATCTACTAATTTTTTAATTCTCTGTATGGAGATATTTCTCAATCTCTGATACCACAACATAAAGGAATCTTCATTCATAACATATTGTTTCACACCAACGTTAACATGCATGACATTATGAGTGGTGTTATTTTATAAATCAATAGGAAAAGATCATTAAACATTGTACCATTTTAATAAGATCAAAAAAAAAAATAAACTAAATTTTGATTTTGAAAAATTAAAAGAAAATCCCAAAGGCAAAAGTCTAGAAATTGAAATTAAATTCCTAAGAAAACAAGAAACATATGAGGTCTGTTTTAAAATAAAAATAAAAACACTACTTAAAACTAAACTGCAGGTTCCAACAACTTTCACATGTAAACGCATCTTGCTTTCTGAATAGATGCACTATTCACTTCCCAGTGTTTTTCAAAGGTTTCACATACTTTGCAAGATATTCGAAATATGGATTATGGAATCAGAATCAATTCACTATGTGTTATAAATAATATCAACCACATTAGATTCATAACAAACACTTAGGTTCTTTCTTAATTTCACCATCTTGGATTGGTATTTCATCTTTCCCTTAATATATCTTTTTGCCTTGATTCTTTTTGTTTCTATGGGTCAACGTGAATGCACTATCACCCTTCTCCATTATCAACCTTCCTTCCTCTTGAATACACATGACCAATAATTCATTAATCGACCATTTATCTTTTTACGTGTTATAAGAGATCTTAAAAGGACCATAAGACTATAGAAGAGTATTCAGAATATAATGCGTGAAGAAAGAGTCAGACATATCAACCTCTTAAGTTGACCACAGTGTCTCTCATTTACATGATATAGGCACGTACACTTGTAACTGAAGTGAGTCATAATAATAAAAATTTCATAATGAAAGTACTGGCGAGTGCTTTATTTGAAGTCTCATATTGCTCATCAATAGCCTTCAGTAATGCCACAATATCATTATGGTGACCAACTAAAGCACGAATACCAATAGCAATCTTAATCTTTATAATCATCACGTTAAGGTGATTTGAACGTTCCCAATATTCATAAAGAACAAGATCATCAAGAGTGCTGGTAAGAGTAATTACTAATTTGTCTTTCCATACAACATAATCGATATTCATACACCCTAAGTGAAGAAGAATTCTCTCATTCCACACTTTATAATTATCACCTCATAATTCAGAAATATCACATTGAATATCAGAGTAACTCAAAGAATGTATAGCTGCAAAATTAAATTACTTATGCTTATTAAAATTGAACTAAAAAAATGTAAGTCATGCTTTACAAATATAAATTATACTATAATCATGAATCTAATGACATAAAACTTGCAAGTGGGCTAAATCTCTTACTCAATAAAATTCATATTCAGCTAAATAATAAAACTATTAAATTATGTTCATTTTCTTAATTTCTGTGGGTAAATTAAGAAATATTACTTGATATTTTTTCCTAATTAATCATATGAATATAATAAAAATTTATGTGGGATAAAATTTATTAAATATACAAGATTAATCACAATAAGTGTCATAATGAAATTTTAAACATATAAAATATAATTTTTCATAATTAAATATGCTATGACTACTCCTTAATTAAATAAAATTATATAAATAACTATATATTTAAATTTGTTGACATGAACACAATCTTTAATTTTAATTTGATTATGTATATTATTTTGCAAATATAAAAAACTAAAATATGCTTGCAAAACAATATACATAATTTTAAGCTAAATGGATGTAAAATTAAGGTCCAAATTAACAGTTTAATATTCTGCATACATAACACCCCAAAATATGCATGCAAAATAAAATTATAAAATATGAGCAATTAAATATACATGTGAAAATAGAAATTTAATTCACATGCTAATTTGAATGGTAAAATCACTCTAACACAATGGTTTAGGCTCAAATTTGTACATTAGAGTGGTAAGGGCTCGAATCATAGAATGCTTGTTACAGAAAGTTTTATTTTTCTACTTAATTAAAAAAACAGTTTCTATAATAAATAAAATCCAGATTCTAACGTAAATCGATTCCTTCTGTGTATTCACATCGTTGGAGATCCAAGTTCGAGTCCCAACATTGGTGTTTTTCCAATAAACACCAAAACAACGGTATGTATATTAAAATAAATCCCAAAGCTAACAAAAATCTTTTTGTTTGAGTGGAACCCACTCAGTTTACATTGTTCTAGATCCAAGTTGGAGTTTCAAGATTTGCATTGTCATTTTTCAAAATGAAACATGTAGTTTTGGCTATGAGAAATGCATTCATCAAATACCCAAATGACATGTAGTTTCAATCACCAAAAACTACATGTCATCCAAGTTGTCTACAACCATCAATTGGATTGTTTAACCCGGTGCGACCCGCCGAACTCATACACGAATAGAAACCTGATGATTTCTCTCCACTTTGGACAACAAATTCCACGATTTCAATTGCAGAACATTCATATTAACTTTTCTAAATCGTAACATTAAAACACATAAAAAAATGTCTAAAACATAAACTTAAAAAAAATAAAATTTTTCAAGCTTTGATTTCAAAAACACCAAGACATAGGCTTTAATGGCTCTGATACCAAATGCTAGTTATTTTTTTTATGATCTAACTAATGCTTTAACAACTAAATTCATGCATTTAAATCAAATGAGGAATAATTTTAAAATATCTGTTGCCCTTGATATTGAAATCAGGGGTAACTGTTTTTCCTCTTGAATAGTCTCTTCTAAACTTTCACAATCTTATACTTATGGTATATAATTTTCTGAAAAATGAGATTGTAGGCATAAAGGACCTACAACACTAAATCCCCTTATTTATAAACTTATTCCATCAAGAAGTTACAAAATGACGAGATGCCTTTTTGGGCTGTCATACCTCGAGAGGACCTGAGACAGACGAGGAATGACCCAACCTAAAAAGAACTAAACCACTTAACCCTTAAATTTAATTATCTTAAATGATAGTTGAAGACTTAAATAAAAGAAATGTCATAACCCAAAACATATGGATTAAATTGAAGATCCAATAGTGACATTGATATAGTATAATAGTAAAAAGGTCAATATGAAAAATAGTGCGGTCATTAATTTCATTGTCTGAGAATAAAAAATAATTAAAAAAACTTCTTATCCAAACAAGAGCAAACTCATTGAATAAAATAAATGCTATCAAAATAAAATCCGAGTCTACTCCTACATCGGTAGCTGATAATCTTCCTGACTCAAACCTAAAAGGGAGAAGTTGTTTGTAGTGAGTCGACTAAACTCAATAAGGTAGAAACTTTATATTCAACATATGGGTGAGAAAAATATATGAGAATGCTATTATAAAACATTTCATAAAACTAAGTTCAAAATCTATAGTAGGCAAGTTTAGAAACAATCCACTCTAATGTGGTAAGTGATAATAGAGTTACTCATAGACTCCGAGCATACCATGTCATCAATAGTAACAAAAATAAATAACGGCAATACTCAAGTGATCTTAACAGCTACAATGATTCTAATTAGGTTTAGGGTTTTACGCCCAAGGATACGACTCATACAACTGTCTCATTACGCTAGTTAATAATAATACAAACAAACATATTCTTTAACAGTCGAATGTGAGTAAAGAAAACAAACCCCCCACATGGATCAATCAAAGTTGGTTTACATGACCAAGATGATCAATCAAAATATTATGTATGCTCAAATTTAAACGTGTCCAGTGAAAATACATATATTATACAAATATTGGTGAGCCATCAAAATAGACATGTCATTTTATATAAGAACACATCTTAAAATAAAATTTAGAAAATAATGCATTCCTAAAAATAAAAATAAACTCCTTTGGAAGTTCTTAGAATTGTTCCTTAGATTGACGCCTTAACCTTCTAGATCCGACTTCACCAACAGATTTTTGCCCCTTGCTATTAAATTTCGAAACTTTCTGTTGGAATTTCTTCCCAACTACAAGGATCCAACTTTTTTTTTTCTTTTTTACTTCTAGATTCTTAATTGGTATTCAAGCTAATGGGGAATTGTCGAATCAAATTCTGATTATCACTAGAAAAACTTCCGTAAGACTCTCATACTGTGCTTTAAAATTTAGGGGATTTACCTAATAACTGATAATGAGTCTTTTATAGAGTTCAATGGGCTACTTGAAAAAAAAACACCACACAAATCTCTTTATTTAATTTATTAAATAAAGAATAGAAAAAATGTCGTAACTTACTTGACAGAGTGCTAGATTTTAGCGCGACAATTTTTTTGATGAAAACTGTCTAAAATCATATCACAACTTTTATTAAACAGTTACACATCCATAGGAATGGATTATAAAAGAAAAATTAACAAATCAACCACTGTATTTTGAGATCAGTGATAAGTCAACTACTGAACAATTTTTTACTAACAACTTAAAAACGGAACTATGAGAAATTGACAGAGTAAACACCGCGGTTACATTTTCCATTAAATAGCGTTGTCGTTCCTCTGTGAAACGTTGTCTTTCCTCTGCGGAACGTTAGTTTTTCGTAGCAAAACATTCTCTTTCCACTGCGGTGATTTTCTAGAGTTGAGTGATTAAGTTATTAACAAAATACGTTGGTGATTAACTTGTCATTGATCATAAAGTACTATAATTAATTTGTTAATTTTCTATTGTAAAACTTCCAAGTGAGGTCTCAGTATCATGTCATATACAATTAAATTTATTGTCTATAATAATTTTAATAACAAATATTAAAACTATTGTTTTTTGGGCACTAGGGACGTTGTCCTCTTCTTGGAACCTCATTGTTAATTATATATATTTGACCAAATTAAATTTTTTTTTTTTTTATTGCTACCCCAAAATCTCTTTTGCAATTGAATTTGGTCATTCCTTATTCTTTTTTCGCAAATATTTTCAGGTAAAACATATGTTCATATTCTATTTCTTGTTGCCAGTTTTGTCCTCACATGTTGGAATATTACTTGCGTATAGCTTTTTTTTACTTGCAGAGACCGACCTTTTTATATTTTCAAATAGGGGTGTTCAAAACCGAACCAAACTAATAAACCGAACTGAAACCGATCAAAAAATTGAAACCGAATAAAGTTTTTTCTATTAAAAAAACTGAATAAGGTTTTCTTTTGTAAGAACCGAGTGTTTTGGTTCGGTTATCGGTTTTAGTTTTTCAAAACCGAAAAACTGAAACCGAACCGCATAAATACGTTTATAGTGTTTTTTTGTTTTTGAAGTTCCATATTCGGTCATTCGTGCCTCAGCCTCTGAAGTGATTTTAGCTCCAAAAGACCCCATAACTATTTTTTGGACAAAATTTTGTTTTGAAAAGAGAAGAGGAAGAATAATTTTATGTTTTTATAATTTTTATACAATTTTTATTATAATATTTGAAAAAAAATTAATAAAAAAAAAACCGAAACCGAACCGAAACCGGAACCAAGATTTTAAAACCGAAACCGACTCGGTTCTGATTTTTCTAAAACCGATTTCGGTTTTGTAATTTTAAAACCGAAACCGACTAGTTTGGTTTGATTTTACATCAAAACCGAACCGAACCGAACCGTGAACACCCCTATTTTCAAACAATTTTAGCAAATTCTAAATGATTATATACGTTAGAAATAAGCTCGATGAACACAAATCTTTTTTATAATTTTATTTCACGTTATATATTTGACCCAAATTGAATTATATATATTTTTGTTATTGTCACCATAAACTCTCTTTTATTATTGATTTCTTGTCATTCATGATATTTTTTTCTTACAAAGATTTTCACAGAAAATATGTGTTCATTTTTTTAGTGGTAGAGATTGATCTTATCATATTTTTGTTAGATTATTTTAATAATCTATTCAAGTGGCCCACGTTAATTAAGTGACATTGACTTAATATTAATATGCTTAATGTAATGGCTGTTAAGCTTTAAGGACATTAAGTTAATTAAGTTTTAATTCACTCTCCTTAACCTTATTAAAGTGTATAAAGTATAGTTGAAGATGTGTGAATGAATAGATATTAATGAATGAGTATGTATAGAGAGATACTTTTTGGAAAGTTGTCTTCTTCATTCAATTAGAGAAAACTATAGCAATCACTAACACTCTAACGACAAGAGATTACATCAACTAAATTTGGTTTCTTGATCATCAAAGAGACAATAAAAGACAAAGGATTAAGGCGATAAAAAAAATGTTCGATATAATTATCAACAACAAAAGCTTTTATCTTGGATCAAGGTTGGTAAAATGATTTCTTTATCTGCGTTTAGTGAAATAGAAATAGTTGAAACAACAACGTTAAATATGGGACGTAAGGATTGTTAGAATAGTAAGAATGAGATTTATCTAATAATTGGTATCAGAGCACGGTTTGTGAAACGTATTGATTTACCATTAAAATTGAAAAGTTTGATTTTGTTTGAAATGAAAAGTTTTATGCATGACAAGAAAGTTAGGTTTCGCAAATAGTGTTATACATGATGAGAATTGATCACTTAAAGTGTCGCTTGATTACTCAAAATATTCTTGAGAAATTTTGGCAATTGGAAAGAATCTGTAAGCATTTCAGTCATATATTGGTCAAATAGAACATTTGTTAGTGCCTTGAAGTACGTATGTTGCAATAATATTGATTTAAGGACGTCCATTAGTGATTTAAGGACTTCTGTTAGTACCTGTTAATGATTTAAGGACGTCCGTTATTGAGTTAGGGATGTCGTTAATACCTTAAGGACGTCCATCAGTGCCTTGAAGGACGTCTGTTGCGATAATAATGGTGAAGGACGTCCGTTATTGAGTTAAACACATTTGTTCATACCTTAAGGACATCAATTAATACCTTAAGGACATTTGTCAGTGCCTTGAAGGACGTCCGTTATGATAATACTGGTGAAGGACATCCATCAGTGCCTTGAAGGACGTCTGTTGCGATAATACTGGTGAAGGATATCCGTTATTGATTTAAGGACATTTGTTAATACCTTAAGGACGTCCATTATTGATTTAAGGTCGCCTGTTCATACCTCAAGGATGTCCGTTATTGATTTAAGGACGTCTATTAGTACCTTAAGGATGTCTGTTAGCTCCTTAAGGAAGTTCGTTAACGCATGGAGGACGTCCGTTAGCGCTTTGGGGACGTCCACAAATTGCTTTTTTGTGTGGCTAATGTATTCTGAATGTTATAAATTAAAGTTTACTCAATTAAATATTGTTGTATAGAAACTTAGTAGTCACCAAAGTGACCTAGTTTGAAATGATCAATATTCAATTGTGTAATTTTTATTCGCTCAGTAATTATGTGATGCTATCGAAAGAACTATACTGTCCGTTTGAAATTATTGATTATTAAACAAGGAGGTCACCCAAATGTGGACACATCAAGAAAGATTGTCAAAAAAGAAAAGTTTGGTTCAAAAAGAAAGGTACTCTATTTCTTTCAGTATGTTTTGAATCAAATATTATAGAAGTACCTAATAATATTTGGTGGTTAGATTCTGGAGCTACTATTCATGTGTCACATGTTACGCAGAGATTTCTTTCGACCCAGCACATAAATGGATGAGAAAAGTTCTTGTATATGGGGAATAAAATAAAGGCAGGAATAGAAGGAATTTGGATGTATAGATTGATCCTAGATACTGGATGTCATCTGGATCTAGAAGAGTATCTTTATATTTCTGAATGTGCTAGAAATTTGGTTTCTATTGCAAAATTGGACGATGTAGGTTTTAATGTTAAGATTGGTGATGATGTATTTTCCTTGTACAAACATAAATACTATTACGGTTGTGGTAATTTGAAAGATGGTTTGTATTGCTTTAATCTTGATATTAAATATATTGAATCTTTGTTTAATGTTAATCATGCTATTGGAATTAAACGTAGTGAAACAAATGAAATTTTTGCTTTCTTGTGGCATCGAAATTTAGGTCATATATCTAAAGAAAAGATATTGAGATTAATGAAAGGTGAAATATTACCTGAATTAGATTTTAATGACTGGGACGTGTGCATAGATTGCATTAAAGGAAAGCAAACTAAATACACATCAAAGTATCCTGCCACAATAAGTAGTGAACTTTTAGAATTGATACATACTGACATATGTGATCCATTCGAAACTCCTTCATGGAGTGGTGAAAAGTATTTTATCACTTTTATAGATGACTTCTCACGATATAGTTCTTTATATCTACTGCATGAAAAGTCTCAAATGATGAACGGTATAGAAGTGTTCATCAATGAGGTGAAAAGGCAGTTAGATAGAAAAGTAAAGGTGGTGAGGTCTGATAAAGGTGGTGAATATTATGGAAAATTTGATGAAAAAGGACAAAATAAAGGTCCATTTGCAAGATTTCTTGAAAGTCGAGGCATTTGTGCACAATATGCAATGCTAGGAACACCACAACAAAATGGTGTAACTTAAAGGCAGAATCATACTCTTATCGACATGATTAGGAGTATGATTAATTATAGTAATGTACCTTTATCGTTGTGGATGCACGGTTTAAAGACCGCTGCATATCTACTGAATAGGGTTCTTAGTAAGGCAGCTCCTAAGACACCTTATGAACTGTGGATGGGAAGAAAACCTAGTTTGAGACACCTTCATGTTTGGGGTGGTCCAACAAAAGTAAGGATTTATAATCCACATGAAAAGAAGGTTGATGCAAGAACCATCAGTGGTTACTTCATCAACTATCTGGAAAAGTCAAAAAGGTACATATTTTATTGTCCAAATCATAGTACAAGAATACTAGAGGCTGAAAATGCTCGATTCATTGAGAATGACAAGTTCAGTGAGAGTGATGAATCACGAAAAGTTAATATTCAAGAGAATCGGGTGGAGGAAACAATACCTAGAATTTCTCATCAAGTTATTGTTCCTTTTGTTGTATCACAGTCTAACAAGATACCAGAACAACATATGAATATTCAAACCACACAAGATGAATGTGTCAATGATGAGCCCATTCATGATGGTCAAGTCATAAGTGAACAATCACAAGAAACAAATTTACGAAGGTCTATAAGGTAGAAAAAACCAGCAATTTCTAATAATTATGTGATCTATTCACTTGAAGAGGAATGTGACTTGAGTAACGACAAAGATCCAGACTCATTCAATCAAGCCATGGAATGTTCTAATTCCGAAAAGTGGTTGAATGCTATGAAAGAAGAGTTGAAATCGATGGATGAAAATAAAGTCTGGGAACTTGTAGAGTTACATGAAGGTTTGAAACGAGTCAGTTGTAAGTGGGTTTTTAAAACCAAACGTGACTGAAAGGTAACATCGAAAGGTATAAGGTCAAACTTGTTACCAAAGGTTATACTCAGAAAGACAACATTGAGTATAAAGAGACCTTCTCTCCAATTTCAAAGAAGGACTCTTTAGGGGTAGTTATGGCTTTGGTAACTCATATGATTTAGAGCTTCACCAAATGGATGTAAAGACCGTCTTTCTTAATGGTGACTTAGAGGAAAAAGTGTATATGGATCAACCAGAAGGATTTTCATTTCCTGGAAATGAAAAGTGTGTGTGCAGATTGAAGAAGTCAATGAATGGATTGAAACAAGCTTCCAGAAAATAGTATATTAAGTTTAACAATACTATTATGTTGTATGGTTTTGAGAGAACACTATTGATCGTTGTATCTATATGAAGGTCAGTGGGAGTAAGTTTATTATCCTGGTATTATATGTTGACGATATTCTTCTTGTTGCCAATAATAAATGAATATTACATGACGTGAAAGTTTTTTTCTCTAAGAATTTTGAAATGAAAGATATGGGTGAGACATCTTATGTGATAGGAATAGAAATATTCTGTGACAGACAAAAGGGTTTATTAGGATTGTCTCAAAAAGGATATATCGATAAAATTCTATAGAGATTTAGAATTGATAAGTGCTCTGCTGGTGTAACTTCAATTAAAAAAGGGAACAAATTTAGTGAAATGCAATGTCTTAAAAATGATTTGAAATGTAAGGCAATGGAATCTATTCCATATGCATCAGTTGTAAGAAGCTTAATGTATGCTCAGACATGTACTCAGCCAGACATCAGTTTTGCAATAGGGATGTTGGGCCGATATCAAAGTAACCCTAGAATGGATCACTGGAAAGCTGCAAAGAAAGTTATTCGGTACTTGCAAGGAACAAAGGACTACATGTTCACATACAAAAAATCAAGTCATCTTGAAGTAATAGGATATATATTTGGTTACGTGTTCCTATTAGCTGGAGGAGTTGTATTATGGAAAAGTGGAAAACAATCTTCGATTGCTACTTCCACGATGGAGGTAGAATTTATGGCATGTTTTGGGCCACTATTCAAGCATTGTGGTTGCGGAACTTAGTTTGGGGTCTAGGTATGGTCGACAATATAGATAGACCACTAAACTTTATTGTGATAATTCCGCAGCTATATTTTTCTCGAAGAATGACAAGTACTCGAAAGGTGCAAAACATATGGATTTAAAGTATTTGTAAGTTAAAGAAGAAATACAAAAACAAAATGTGTATATTGAACATATAAGTACAAGTTTAATGATAGTGGATCCATTAACTAAAGGATTGCCACCCAAAGTCTTTGTGGAACATGTTGAAAGGATGGATTTAGGTGACAAGTCCTTATTCATGTGATTGTAAATGTATAACTTGTATCTTATGACACTTATGAATTCATTAAGGAAATATTTTTGTATGTGTGTTTATTATTCATATAATGGTGTATACAATTATTGTTGTTTATCAATAATATGTGAAACTTTAAGAATATTAAAGTTGAAAGGTATATATAGTGTTCCTTTAAAGAAGTGATGAATTGTGTCAATCTGTGATACATAGAAAGAATTATGTCGTTAAAGATTTGTGTCTCCCATGATCCGATTATACAATTCATTATGGAAAGAGAACTTGATGAATTCACATTATGGTTCGTTATAGTATTTGATTGTGAATTCAAGTTATGATAGTGGAAAATCAATTTCGTAATAAAGTTCATAATATGGCCCAAGTGAGAGATTGTTAGATTATTTTAATAATCTATTAAAGTGGTTCATGTTAATTAAGTGACATTGACTTAATATTAATGTGCTTAATGTGATAGTTGTTAAGTTTTAAGGACATTAAGTTAATTGGATTTTAATTTTCTTTCCTTAACCTTATTAAAATGTATAAAATATAGTTGAAGATGTGTGAATAAAAATAGACATTAATGAAAGAGTATGTATGGAAAGATACCTTTTGAAAAGTTGTCATCTTCATTCAATTAGATAAAATTATGACACTCTCTAACACTCTAACGACAAGAGATTACAACAATTAAACTTGGTTTCTTGATCATCAAAAAGACAATAAAAGACAAAGGATTAAGGCGACAAAAAAAAAAGTTTGTTATAATCATCAACAACAAAAACTTTTATCATGGATCAATGTTGGTAAAATGATTTCTTTATCCGCGTTTAGTGAAATAGAAATGGTTGAATCAACAACGTTAAATATGAGACGTAAAGATTGTTAGAATAGTAAGAATGAGATTTATCTAACAATTTTCAGTTAATTTTAGCAAATTCCAAATGAAATTTCCCTTTGATACTAACCATGGAGGCCAATTGTTGTGTTAAATGCAACTAGAAAATATTAAGAAATAAAATATTTGAAGAATTATTTAGAATATTAAGAAATATTTCAACTCAAAAAAAAAAAAAAAATTCAAGAATTATTTAGAATATTAAGAAATAATAATCCTTTTTTTTTTACCTAAAAAATAGAATAAAAGAGTTTCAAAACATAAGGTTTTCAAAAAAAAAAAAACTAGAGAGTTAATAAATTAATGACCATTTCAAAAGTTTAAGTTCGTTGATAAAAGTTAAAAGCATGTCGTTTTCTCTTATTGCTCCTCACACATGAATTTTTTTGTATGACCCAAAGATTTAAAGTTATAATATCATGATTAATTATCGATAAATGCAAATGTTCCTTATATTAAATTAAAATTATTTTAATCATTTATATTTGTTAACAAGATCTAGTCTAATTTCTTTTATTAGCACTCAGACATGAATATTTTAATTTTTTTTAAGAGGTCAACTTTTAACGATAAAATAATTTAAATATGTAATTTTCTAATTTCTATTGTGATATCATGATAAATTATAGATAAAGCTTAAGTTATTGAATTGAAGTTAATTTAATTTGCTCTCGGTCAACATTAAAATTAAAGCAAAATTTTCACTAACGCAATCCTTTATAAAAATATTTTTATAAGCTTGTAATGTCTTGTTACACTTAACATTTGGGGCATTTAAAACAAGAACACCCAAGACATGTATAATGGTCAAAAAGTTCGAAGGCACCAGAAAACAAAGAAGAAGAAAAGAAGAGAGCTATTGACAAGATGTCATCAATGGAAGTTAACATAAGATTGATAGGTAAGTCCAACTTGCCAATTAGAAGGAGCAACATTCCAAGCATAAATAGTCTCTTTAGAAGTGTAGGAAGTGAGCCTAAAGGATAGAGATTGACCACCCAATGTGGCAAATGCTTGGTATGAAGCTCCCCAGTTGTGGCTCATGCTTACCCACCCTGTCTTGCTTCCTTTCACTTGCATTGTCACTAAATCTCCCCCTCCTCCAACGTTCATTACGTACACGAGCAGCCAATATCCGTTGCCTTGAAAGTTGAATCTCAATCCGCCCTTCCTCACGCATGGTACCCTGCAAGATTGTCACATTTTTAGATAGTTCGATTTCTCAATTTTTTCAATGAAAGATATCTTGGAAAAGATTAGACTAGTGCATGTAATCCAAAAATATTTTTTTTATATTAAACATATGACCGTAAAGTGTTAGAGTTCGGTAAACAAAATTTTTTTGGGTCAAACCAATGATCTATATTATAAATTTATTTTAGGGTTTTGTTTTTTTTTTATTTATATATTCATGCAATTTTGCCTAGTAAAACTCACAATTGTATTCTGATATTTATAATAAATATATTTATGTGAATTTTTTCTCAAATTTTTTTTTTTTTACATTAAATTCTAGTGTCCCAATTTCTATTTTATTTTTTGTAATATTGTTCGACTTCTAACATAAAATAATGGTCATTATTCTAGCAATACCTCCGAAAGAGGACGGGGACAATGCCTGCTTTCCAGTATGCGATTTTCATGAAGGCGGGCTTGGACATGTCAAAGTGAACTCTCGGCGGATTGCACCAACCCCCGGCGTTAGAGTCTTGTGACCAATTAGGAGGGCAAAGGTTGGTGGCTGTGACGGTCGTGTATGCAACATTTGTGTAGCACGCCTTTGCTTGAAAGCATTTGATTTGGTAACATGTCCCGCATGCGTATCCGTTATTGAACAACGTGGAGCTGAGTGCAGCTGTATCTGTTCCATACCCATTCACGAACAAGTTTCCATACCCACATGCCCCTCCTATCAATTCATTTTGTCAGTGGTTCCAACTAAATGCGATCAAAGTCAAAACATAAAAAATATCACTTACCCATAGTTTCAGAGGCCGTTTCATCCCCATAAAAAGTGGCATGAGCAAGTTTCCATGGGCTTGGCTTAAAGACAATACCTGCGAGGGCTGATTTTCCAGCAATGACCAAAATCAGGACGAAGAAGAAGAAGATGAACCTCCTCATTGCTAAGGCTTTGCTCTAACTTCTTGACTTTAAACCACTGTCTTACATAATGTCCATCCATTATGTTTACATAAGATTAGAGGCATGTCCCTTCGTGACTCTCACGAAGATCATGGCCCTTCAAAGTCAAAACATAATTTAAAATATCTTCTTCAAGTAATCTCATCAAATGGGGGGAGCCCTATATCAGCCATTGTTAAGCTATGATTAAGATTTGGAGGGCCATGATGTGCTGATTTAGGATGTGGAGAAGTGATTATTATAGTCTCGAGAGCATAGGATAAAAGATTTAAATTATTTTATATTTTCTTTTTTTAAAAAAGAGACGAAGAATTTTGAGCTTCTACGTGCTGGGAGGTTTGTTCTGTTTACATTTTAATTAATATTTTGTTTTCAATTATTTTTAATTAGTAATAATAGTTTTTATGTAAATGATTTTCGTTTGAAAATATTAATGGTTGACAAATAATGTAGCATTGAGCTACGTCGTTAATGGAGAAGAGAAGCCGAGACGAGATGATGAGCGGAGGAGGAGCAACTGAGCTTGCCGCAGCTCAGCCTCACTGTCGACCCTCTGCTCGACCACTAGGTCCTCCGCTCCATTCTATGGCTCTGACTCCCCCTCCTTGACCTCGTTTTGAACCTTCCTACTTGGGGCGTTTTTTCTCCAGTTTTTTTATCTATCTCGTCATTTCTATGCCATGTATTTCATCTCTTTTACTTTTTTTTTTTGTTATTTTCCTTGAATTTAAGACTTGCCCTTTGCTGCTTCGGGTTTTTACCAAGGTATTCTCTCCTTTTAGTTATGAATTTGGTTTTTTTTTTTTTGCCCGTGTAATGTTCTAAAGAATTTTCGTTAATGCGAGTGTTCTGCAAGTTATAACTTGAATCTGGAATGCTTGATTTGTCTATGATTGAAACCAATTGGGGAGATGGAGTTCAATATAATTTAGTTGCATTTGGATCACATTCATCTATCTAAATTGGAATGATAAAATAATTTATAGCAATTCTAAATACTTGAACTTCAAAGTAAGTTGCTTCCATCTTTATTTCTCATCCCTTATATTAATCTGATAGTTCTTTTCTTAAGATTCACATTTATATGTGAAACATAAAAGTGATCATAATGTTTAGAAATGTTCTCTAATTACAGATTCTGTGGAAGGATTTCTATTAATGTTCATTACTGAGATACATACGAAGTTTTAGAAGCAGTATGTTAGAGACAAGTTCATATTGCTTATTTTATGATTTCTATCTCATCAACTTCTAAGTTTACATTTTTGCAGACTGGAAGTCATCATACGGAGGTAGACTTTGCTGTGAGAGGCAAGGAACCTAAAGATGAGGTTCAAATTTATACATGGAAAGATGCGACTGTCCGGAAACTCATTGATCTGGTACATAGTAATTGCACTACAGCATCATATTCTTTATTTTTTTTTCTAAGGAATCCCTTTTTTCCTTGACTGAGGAATTGGGTTGGTCTTTGTATAATGCTGTTGAATCTGTTTTTCAGGTCAAAGAGGTCGCCCCAGAGGCAAGGGGAAGAAATGCAAAACTTTCATTTGCCTTTGTGTATCCCGATAAGCGTGGCCACTTTGTGTTGAAACAGGTGAAAGCCATGGCAATTGTCATATTATCTATAATATCGATTCTTTTATAATTTTTGTATTTTGAATTCATGTGTACTTGCTTGAACTTGTCTATTTAAGAAATTAAAGAATGTTTAATTCAAACTATCCAAACAAGAAAACGAAAAGAGAGGTGCCATCAATGAAATTCAGTCGTAGCACATAGATAAAATAGACACTGCTAAAACTTTAACACCCTTTGACATGTCTGAAGGTTGTTGTTACAAATTCTTATGGAAACGGTAGATGCTTAGACGACAAGGCTTTGAGGGGACCTTGATTTCCAGGTAAAAGCTTATTTATATTTCAGTATGCCATTTAAGGTGATCTAGTCAAGATATCTAACTTGCTTTACTCATGAGAATGTACATTGGAGATTACTTGGACGTGGAAATCTCATAAAAATCTTAATTTCTCCCGTGCTTTAGAGAATTAAAGTTAGCTGCTCCGTAAAGATGAGTTCGATGCCAATGAGGACCTGGATTTTAGGTAATGCTTGAGTTAATTTTGTGAAAATGCATAGTTGATGTCTTAAAACAGTGGTTGGCAAGCTAAGAATGTGTATGATCTTGTATTTCAGACTGGCTGTTTGTTAATTCTTGAGTTATTCAATAAGAAATTTTCCTACCTTTGATGAAAGCTGGGAATCGAAAATTGAAGGTATATAGATTGATGGGAATGTAATAGATTAAAGGAAAATTCATGTCAAACTTAGAATACAATAGTTGAATTAGGCTTAGAACTGGTGAGAACAGTCTCTTAAAGGCATAATACACAAATTACCTTGAACACCTAGGTTGTTGAAAAGTCATTGATTATGCAGGTGGTCTTTTGCTCCTCTGGAGTTATATTTTCTGCTCTAGAGAAGTTATTTATCCAGAGGATTAAAACTTTTGTAACTAAGCTAGATAAGCTTAAGCTCATAGAGGTATATATTTTCAAGTATGCACATAATTTGTACAACATCAATTCATTCCCTGTTTACAATACTTGAAAAACTTTTCTGCATTTGCCTCAGGCTCATCACAGCTGAACTTTGTTGGAAACATTTTGGCTATCCATCTTAACAAACCCCCCCTTTTTCCATTTTGGCTATCCATCTTAACAAACCCCCCCTTGGAATGATCCTGCCATTAGAGGTCTTAAATTTATAAGCAAACTCAAAACTTATGCATGAAACTCTCATAGATTGAAGAATTAACCCTTTTCTGGCCTCGTCTGCAGAAAAAGATATGTACCTCTTATTGAGCACTACTTCATTCCGGCAACGTAATCAACCGGGATTTCGAGTTATACACCATTGTAGTCGCACAGCTGCAATGAAAAGTAGTCGTGACCGTTAAAAAACGGAAGAAACTCTCTTTAATAACTAGACTTGTAGAGCTAAATGCGTACTTTGAGCATTTCAGATTATTGGTGGTCCCTCCACTTGAAACCGATAGTATGGTCCCAAAGAATGAGACATTCTCAGTACCACAGTTGGGACAAGGACCCTAGAAAAGAATGATGTTTCAGCGGTTGGGATGATCTCAACTTGAGCTGGTTTGGGAAGGAAGATTTTTTACCTTCAAGATTAAAAAGTCTTTGACAACTGCATTTGTAATTGTCAGGGCTAGATAAACTATGAGTGGTACTGCCGCAAACCATGTGAAGATGAAACTGAATGGCTCAGGAAGCTATTTGTTGGTCAGACAAACATTCAGAAATGAGTTCAATATCAATGCTTTTGAATATCTACTTATGTAATGGTTGAAGTTACCTCTAACAAATACGTAATTTCGAATCCGGTGAGGTCATCCAAGAAGAAAAACCTAGCGAGGAAAAAGACGAACATTACAACCAAAAACAGACGTGCATAGTTTATTGTTAAGTGACTTACAATCCTAGAGCGACAACGGTTGCTGGAACATTTAAGAGAAACATCTTCAAGTAGTCAACGGAGAGATCACTATAGACCTGCAAGTAAGTAATCAACTCATCAGCTACCTCCTCCATGGCTGAAAATCATTGAAACTTAAAAATGGGTCGATTCGAACTTTTTTCAGATCGTCTTGGGTTCTAATAGTATGCATAAATGTTCTTCCGAGTGACAAAAAACAGCTTCCATGGATGGGAATGAAACTAAGTATGAAATAACAGCTACCTTTCTACTACGCAGGCTGCATCGAGGACCCTCAACGACAATTTCGCTTCCTTCCATCTGTAAACAAAAGAAAAGAAATCATGGCGGCTAAACTATGCAGATTCAACCACTCTTGGTTTGTAGAAGGAATAATGAACCTTCAGTTTCAACTTCAGATCATCGAACTCTCTATCGGTCATAATTGGATTTCCCGACACATACGCCATTGAAGCTTCGAGAAATTTCTGCTCATCACTACCTGTTTATAAAACCTAGATATCAGTACAAAGAAAGTAATTCATTTAAAGGAATTTGAACAATCCATGGTGTCATTACTTAGCATGACAACGCTGCTTCCTTCCCACATTAATTCTTCCTTAAGATTATCAAATTCCTCATTTGACATTATAGCTTTTCCTTCATAGTAGAACGCCTGCAAGAAATCCAGACCCAAGAAAATGATTTGGAAACACGTACTGGAAGGAAGTAAAATTTCTTCGAAAGAGAAGAGATTAAAGAGACCTGTAAAGCTTGAATAAAATCTTGTTCAAGTTCACCCAGTGATTTCTTTTGCTTCTTGTCTATACTACAATATTGCAGAACGTTTCTATCAACAACTTCGTCTTCCCCAACCTGCCCTGCAACAACAAACCCAAATCAGCTAATCTGACCTGAAACTATAATCCCACAAAAGAGCTCTAAAACATTATTTTTGCATAATGAAAAAATATTGGAAAAGTGGGTATTTTGGTTGCATAAAATCAGTCATTGATGAAGTGATTAAAATAAATACTCCCCATGGGAATAGTCAAATTGGTACTAACCTTGCTGCTCAGTAGAAGCTCGAGCCGGAAGTATCAGCAACGAACGGTGGAAAAACGATTGGCGGCCACTAAACCGAACCGATTGGGACCGAGAAAAAGAGGCTGACGAAGAAAAAGAGAGAGAAATTTGGGGTTTGTGCAGTGGAAAGCTGTGGAGGCGAGAAGATGGGAAAGACAAGGCTAATTTGGTCGTCATTGGAGACGAACAGTGAGCAAAAAATCTAACGCAGTGGCAGAGGTGTCGATTTGGCGAAGGCCGTTTTTCTGGTAGTGCTTGGAGGGAAAGAAAATAACAGATCAAAGATAAGGCAGTGGGAAAATGGGTGGAGGGAGAGAGTTTGTGTGATGAAACGACGTCGATTTAGTTTAAAAAATCTAATAAATCTGACTCACCTTACACCTCAGCTCAAAGCTTGTGGTTTAATTGGTTGGAGTTGGAGCTGAGTTAGAATGCGGACACGTTGGCAGTTGGAGTCCTTCTGTCATTCGGTTTTCATGTGGCAGTAGCTAGTAGGCCGCTCGGAAGATTAGGAGTGACTAATGGGCGGGTTGGCTCAGCCTGATACTATAGCAGGCCGAGCTCAGTAACCGAGCGGGCTCGGCTCGAGCCTGGTAGACAGGCCGAGCCGAGCCCGAAAACGCAGGCTCGCGAGCCTGGCGGGCTGGCTCAGCGAGCCCGCCCTGCAATTGACTGCCCGGGCCATGCCAGGCGGCGAGGCTTCAGGTGTCTCGCGTCAGGGAGTCGGCCAGGCGAGGTTCAGTTGTCTCGCGTCTCTGTCTTGTCATCGTCACGAGATCGTCCTGCAGGCCGCAATTGTCAGTCGCGAGGTCGTCTCCGTCCGGCGTCCTGCAAGCTGCAATTGTCTTGGTCTCGACTCTCGCGTCGTCGCGAGATCGTTAGGCCGCGATCTCTGTCTCTCGTCATCGTGAGACCATCAGTCAGCACCCGCTCGTGTCAGTGGAGACTGGCGAGATCGTCTCTGGCCCGCGTTTGTCTCCATCTTGTCCTTGTCGTGAGATCGTTCCGCAGGCAGTGGCGACTGGCGACTGGCGACTGTCCGAGTTGTGAGATTGTCGTCATGGTTTCACGTCTCGCGTCAGAGTCTTCAGTCCACAACGTTGCCTCGGTTCGTCATCGCATCGTCGTCGTGGTTTCGTCTTCGCAAGCCGCAACGAGGCAGTCTGAAGTTCAGATTGAGTTTGAAGCTCAGACTCATATCATATGAGGCTCAGTCGCATGAAGTTGTATTGAACTAACTCCAATTTTGTTGTTCAAGTCAGACATGTTTGATAAGTTAACTTATGGTGATAAATTATATTTTTAATGAATTTGGTTAGCCATACCAATTATGAGTTTATAGCTTATCTCAAATAAGCTTTTGATATAGATTAAACAAGTTATAAGTTATAGTTAAGGTTGAAGCATTAAATTATTAATTATAATATTTTTATATTATAATAATAAATATATATTATAGTTTTAAATAGTATAATATTAAAAATAATTTATAATATATTTATATAGAATATTATTATTTATGTACATTTAGCTCGTTAGGCTCGGCTTGTTAAGCTCGGCAGGCTCGATGAACCAGACTTTTTCAGGCTCGGCCTACTCAATTCGTTTGTCACATCTACTAAAGATAGAAGCTTGAAAGGGATTCATGGACCTTGTACAATGCTATGGCTACGCCTTTTCTTCTTTCACTCCCCAATCACGTCATCTGTTTAAATATCATTTTCTAATTGATTAAACAACAATAATAAGAAAAACTTATGGTTCAACTTTAATCCTAAGTTAGTGGATTTGGTTTTTTTTTTCTGAAGTAAGATTGTATTTCAAAAATCTTGCATTGCAACTTGATTTAAATATATATAATTTAAAGTTTGAACTCTAAATTTTAGGGGATAGTGATACTAAATTTTTAATTTTTGATAATTTAAAATATGAACTATGCTCTATTAGCAATTTAAACTTTGAGGTTAAAAAAATCGTTAACTTTAAAACACAGACATACAGTCTCTTTGCACAACCTCGATTTCAATGCTCTCGAGGATCAAGATAGTGATTAGGATTCTCCACCTGGAGAGACGACACGTATACACGAATGAACAAAAAAAAAAAGATAACGTTGAATTACATTAACCAAACATCTTCAATTAGTATATAATCACATGCAATTCCAACAAAAACTTACCCAATAATTTTTTTTTAAATTTATCGTGTATACGTCACCATAAACATGATTTATAATTAAAATCATACATTGCAAAACATGTTATTATTTACAACATAATATATAACTTGTTTAATTATAACAGTTGAGCCACTAATTGTAACTCTCACAACCACAACATGTACAACTCACGTTCAACGGAAACAAACTCACACACACATACCCAAAAGTTTGAGCCCTAATGCTATCATGAGTGTTGAACCTCTTACCCTTTAAAATACTTTGGCCTTGTCGTTTTGGCTATCTATTTTATTTTAAAAAATAGAAAACAAAATGGGGTGAGCTACATAAGCTTAATAAGTAAAACTAATACTTGATAATTACAATTCCATGCAATTCATAAGTACAGAATCAACTTCTGTCACCTAGATCAATATCGAGACTACAATCCATTTCACAATAATATGCAATATGAATATATTGCACAATAATTTTTCTTTTCACACTCATGTCATGACAATTAAGTAAATGCAATATTCCATTCCATTAAATGGTAAACTTATTAATAAGTACCATGTTAACATATAACTGTGAATGTCAATATGCATGATCCATATACCATTGTATGTAAAGACGCACACATCCATACATCCTACTGGCAATTTTCTTTAGTAGTGTCAGCACGTCAACATAAACCTCTAGAGGGCTAAGGATTTGCAATCCAATGGTGACACACATGTTAGCCTAAGTGTTGTTTGGCTTATTTGTTTTAATGATGATTATATTGATTGTAATTATAAATTGATTATTGGCAATTATTATTAATTGTATTATCTTAATATTTATATTGATATTTATTGGAAATACTCTCAATATAGGTATAAAGTTGTGCTAACATGTTTATCTAAATCCATGTAGTTAATAGGTATAATATTGGGACTTGAGAAATCCAAAAGTGCAAAATGAAAGCAAGAGGTCGAGTAAACAGGCAAGGAGGTCGACCAAAAATAGGCTGAACGAAGAAAGTGGTCAACCAGTTGATCGACCACACAAAAGACAGATTGCTCATCAATTCTATGATCAAGGAAGTGGTCGAGCAGCAAAAATTTGGTCGACTGATTTTAAAGACAGATTGCCTCTCAAATCTGCGATTGAAGGAGCAGTTGATCAAGTGGTTTAGTGATCTACTAAAAGCTTGAAGAAAGCAAGAAACAGTATAACAACTAATTGACCGATTTGGCAGACTCACATAGAAATTGGATGACCAAAATTACAACGGTAACATCTAACGGTCGAATGTGGTGGACCAAAAAGGAAATGGTTGACTGCTAATGCAATATCTATAAATATAAGACACTCTGAAGCTCAAGGTAACGAACTGGGAATTGATATGAAGCTCTGTCAAATTTGATACTCAATTCCAAATCATTTGTTGAGCGTATAACCTAACTCTCCATACTCCCAAACTTAAGATTTCTATTTGAGAGAGTTAGGAATCTTTGTTTTTATATTTTCTTCGTATCCAAACACTACGCAAAAGAGTGACGCCTTGAAATAGTCAACAAGGCTAGATTGATGGCATTAAAGATTGATCCAGAGGGTGACGCCCTAAGAACTGTCTGTGAATGGTTTGTTTGACACTCGTGAAGTCAAACATCGCCAATTGGGGAGATTAGATGATTAAGAATCTCCAAGTTGAAAGCTTGGGGCATCGACATAAGTCGGCTTTGCCAAACTGCGTGAACATATCATTTGCATTCTCTTTCCCTAATCTTTTTACATTTACTATTGTTTGTTTATTTATATATAATAAATCACTTAGCGTTTAGAGAAATAATAATCGCACAAAAAAGTTTTGCACACCTAATTCACCACCGCCCCTCCCTCTATAGGCATGCATAAATCCTAACAAGTGGTATCAGAGCGGGGTTAATAAAACTTATTTGTGTGATATTGAGATTGCTTGGATATATTTGTATCTATTGGATTCATTTTTTTTTTGAAATTGTTTGAATAATTTTGTTTGAACTATTTGTTGATATAAATTGCTCAATTTAAAATTGTATTCAATATGAAGTTCAAGGATAATCTTTACTTTGGCCTCCATATTTTGATGGTAGTGATTATACATATTGGAAGGCTAGGATGAAAATATATATCTAGTCTTTAGATTATGATATTTGGAATGTTATTGAAAATTGGTCTTTCATTCTGCATAAATTAGAAAATAGTATAGATGTTCCAAAGATATATGGTGAATATAATGATAGCGATAAACAAAAATTGAGCATGAATGCTAAAACTATCAATACTTTATATTGTGCTTTGAATAAAGATGAATTTAATAGAGTTCAAGTATGCAATAGAGCCAATGATATTTGGAAATTACTTGAGATTACGCATGAAAGCACTAATCAAGTAAAAGAAACTAAATTGAGCATGCCTATTCATGATTATGAATTGTTTACTATGGAAAAGGATGAAACTTTTAGTCATATGTTTTTTCAGTTCACTAACATTACTAATGGTTTAAAAGTTCTTGGTAGAATTTGTCTCAACGAAGAGTTGGTTAGGAAACTTTTCAGGTGCCTACTAAGAACGTGGCAACCAAAGGTGACCGCCATCTAAAAAGCGCGAGACCTAAAAGTTTTAAGGATTGAATAGCTTATCGGATCATTAATAATGCATGAGATCACAATAATGAGCAACGAGAAGGAGGAGGCAAAGGAGAAAGTGTTGGTTTTTAGGTTCCCTCGTACGACGGAATTACCGATGTTCATAACAACGATAACATGCGTAACCTATATATCATGAAAAACAATTTTAATATGAACATAAAACGGATTGTTATTATAACATATTAATAATAATATGTATTCAAAAATCTTTATTTAGATCTAATCTAAAAGATGAAGAATATTACCTTTGTAGCTTACTTCACACAAGTACAAAATCAACCTTCGATCTTCTCTGTCAATTCTCCTCACCTCGAATAAGCACGTGTGGGCGTGTTGAATGAAACAAGATCACACTCAATTTATGATAGATCGTATTCTCAACACATGAGACGATCTATTTGGATTTAGAAAACACTTCTCTAAAGCCAACACAAAAGACACAAATTTTGCTTTCAAAATGGATTCCTTAATCTTAAAGATTTCAACCTCCTAACCTAATGAGGTTGAACCTCTATTTATAATGGTATAACTCTATAATGGCCATTATGACATTTAGAGAAAAACACTACAAATTCCTCATTAAAGTTACAATTGATTTCATACATTTATAAAAATGTTATGGAAATCAAAAGATCTTGTCACCATAGCTCAACACTTGGCACTATGACATTATTTATTAATATCTTATTTAAGTTATAATACATTTATAACAAAAATATTATGGAAAACAAAAGGTCTTGTCACCATAGCTCAACACTTGGCATTATGACATTAACTCAAATTTGACAAAATCCATTTTAAAGACTATTTTCAAAAGTTATTTTATATTTGTTAATTAATTGAATAATCAATAATTCAATTATTTCCTTTAATGAAAAATAATAAATTTATTATTGAGTGTATTAAATAATTAATTATTTAATCTTCTTTGTTTATTTTTCTATTATTCGAATAATGATAGAAGGTGACGAAGGGACCAATGGACCTATAGTTTTAAGCTCCAATAATATTTCATTAATTAATATAAACTCTTTTTATTAATTAACATAATTATTAACTCTAAAGTAATTCCACTAAATACTTAGAGTTGGACTCTAAAAAATTATATAGTATATTTTCTCTAATTAATGTCCATTGATATTGTCATTACATATGTATTAACCCTCCATTTAGATTCACAATAGAGCTAGGTTAATAATCCGTTAACCTCTCATATTACGTCTTTATCCTTGACTACCATTAGTTCTTGATTGAATAACTAATTTATAACGATCATGAATTGTGCGCTAATTATTCGATCCTTGAACTAACAAACAAGGGAATCAATAGAAATAGATTTGATTGTATCGATATTAACATTCCCAGCTATTCATTTTAATTCACTCCCGATATACAAGGTATACGAATTGTAACTCGTACACAACTTTACCGAGTAAATAAAAGAATAAATTAAAATAAAATAGGAGTTTGTTAAATACAACGAATTAAGATCATGCATATATGATCATCATTATGATAAAATTAATTGTTCCATATTTAACAAAAATTATCATAACAATATAATTTTATCTGGTCCGGTCCTATATAATCATATTATATAAAACATATTTATCTTATGTCACTACATATTTAGTCGAGATATGACTATACATTCTTAATGAGATCAATTATGTTTATGACTATGAACTATTTGAAGATTCCATACTTCAAATATAAGTCATGGACCTATTTTGATTATTACTCTTTATATTTTATCCCACATATATACAACATATATGTTAATATAAAGTTAGCATAAATAATCAAAAAATTTTCTATGAATTTTATAAAACATAATATCAATCAATATAAATTTATTCATATATTATAAAATTATTCTATTACATTTGCTTGTTGGGCACATTACTCCCAATAATCTCCCACTTGCCCTAAAGCAAATGAGACATTTCTTTCATCCCTAAGCCCTTTAGATGTTTCTCAAAACATTTTGTAGGTAACGTCTTGGTGAAGGGATCAGCAAGATTCTCAACTGATGGAATCTTCAGGACAGTCACGTCTCCACGCTGTACTATATCTCTTATCACATGATATTTTCTCTCTATATGATTTGTTCGTTTGTGACTTTTAGGTTCTTTAGCATTCACCACTGCACCACTATTGTCACAGTACAAAGACAATGGCTTATCCATATTTGGAACTACTTCCAAATCACTAAAGAATTTTCTAAGCCACACAGCTTCTTTTTGATGCTTCACAAGCAGTAATGTATTATGCTTCCATAGTAGAGTCTAAAACACCACTTGTTTTACACTTCTCCAAACTATGGCTCCACCTCCAAAGGTGAAAACTGATCCAAATATCAGATTTTGATTATTTGTATCAATTTGAAAATCAGAAGCTGTGTATCCAGTTGGAATCAAATCCCTACCAGAATATACTAGCATATAGTTTCTCGTTCTCCTTAGATACTTGAGAATATGTTTGACTAGCTCCAATGATCTAATCCTGGATTTGACTGAAACCGGCGAACTATCCCTACTGCATAACATATGTCGGGCCTCGTGCACAATATAGCATACATCAAGCTCCCAACAGATGATGCATAGGGGTAATGTCTCATATCTTCTTCCTTTTGAGGTGTATCAGAACACTGCTTTTTAGAAAGAATAACTCCATGTCTAGAAGGTAAATAACTTTCTTAGAGTTTTGCATCGAATATTTGACAAACATTTTGTCAATATACAATACTTGAGACAAAGCTAACATTCTATTTTTACGATCTCTTATTAGACGAATCCCAATAATGTAGCTTGCATTGCCTAAATCTTTTATTTGGAATTGCTTAGCTAGCCATGCTTTTATATCTGATAATAATTCTACATTATTCCCAACAAGTAGAATATCATCAACATACAGAACTAAGAAGACCACACACATGTCATTGATGTGCTTGTATACACAAGAGTCATCAAGGCACTGTGTGAACCCATAAGATTTGATTGCTTCATCAAATCTCATATACCATGACCTGGATGCTTGCTTAAGTCCATATAGTCATATTAGAAGTAGTCATCTTCTGAGTACCATGTGGAACAACAACTTTTGTTGTTTTCGATCTGATCTCATCAGCATGAATTTCCTCTAAGAAAATCTTGCTTTGAGGTTTTAAGTTTGCCATATATTCAAGAAATGTGGCATTTGTCAATACAAATACCTTGTTATCTTGAGGACTTTAGACCAAACCTCCTCTTGTGCCTTTTGCATAACCAACAAACATGCAAACTTTAGATCGAGGTTCTAATATTCCAGTCTTTCCTACTAGCACATGTGCAGGACACCCCCATATGCTAAAGTGTCTCAAACTAGGTTTGTGACCACTCCACAACTTTAAAGGTGTCTTAGGAATAGACTTAGATGAGACCACATTTAAAATGTAAGTCGTTGTCTGTATGGCATATCCCCAAATTGATTTTGGAAGTGTAGAGTAACTCATCATGGATCGAACTATGTTAAGTAAAGTCCTATTTCTCCTCTCAGCAACACCATTTTGCTGAGGAGTGCTAGGTGTTGTTAGCTGAGATATAATCCCATGTTCTAACAAGTAATCCTTGAATTCATTATCAAGGTATTCACCTCCTCGATCTGATCGAAGGCACTTGATTGACTTATCTAATTGCTTTTTTGCTTCAGCTTTAAACTCTTGAAACTTTCTAAAAGTTTCTGATTTAAACTGAATTAGATAAGTATAACCATATCTTGAGTAATCATCAATAAAAGTGATGAAGTACCCATAACCACCTTTAGCCCGAGTAGTCATAGGGCCACATACATCTGAATGTATGAGTTCAAGTGGCTTTTGAGCCCTTCGACCCTTTGCGGAAAAAGGTCTCTTGGTCATTTTTTCCTCTAGACAAGATTCACAGACTGGGAAAGATTCAACATTTAAATCTTTTAAAAGACCGTCCTTCACAAGTCCATCAATTCTATCTAGATTAATATGACCTAGACGAAGGTGCCAAAGATATGTGTTATCATCATGAGAAATTTTAAGTTTCTTGGACGTAGGCAATTCTACTTTAAAAAATTCCGTATTTAACAGTGATTTATTGATGGGCCTTATCACATAAAGTCCACTTTTCATAAAACCAGAACAAATATCTAGTCCATTTATAGAAATAATAACAATATTATTATTAAAAGAAATTGAATAACATTGTTCAAATAAGTGAGAAACAGAAATGAGATTTCTAGTAAACCCCGATACAAAATAAATATTATTCAATAATAAAAATTTATTTTGAAAATATAATTTTATTTCTCCCATTGTTGAAGTTGAAACTAGTGCCCCATTCCCCACTTTCATAGTGAACTCCCCATCTGCTAGCTTCCGATAGGAACTAAGTATCTGTAAAGAACAACAAACATGATTAGTCGCACCTAAATCAACTATCCAGGGTGATAAATCATTCTCAACTAAACAAGATTCAATAACAAGCAAATCAGACTTACTTGTCTTATTTTGTTTTAGCTCGTCGAGATACTTTTTACAGTTTCTCTTCTCTTTTGTTGCATTTTCAACAGGGATCGGAGGACATTCCTCAGTTAGGACAAACTTCAAGTTGTCGTGCACAAGAATCATATTCGTGTTCCTTTTCCAGTTGACGAAATTATCGACAGTCAATTTATCAGTCGCGAGTAAATTAATCACAAAAGAAGACATTATGCTTTAATGAATAAATAAATAAAGATTAATATTTTGCATGAAACTCATAAGAAATATGGTAAATAGAATGATGCATGAACATGCTAAATCACTAAATAAAATGCAAATGCTATCATTGCCTCGATACATAATATTTTTCCTCGAGGTAAAAATATTATCTGTTAATAAATTTATTCAAAATATCTCATTTTTTCAAAATTTATTAACTATCGATTAGTTTTGGTCAAAATTGGATTAACACATTATATCACATTTTTATGAGTGTATATCATTGTTTTGGTTTTATAAAACTTAACTTATAATTACTGCCTTAAGGACGGTCAATTATAAAATACATTTTATAAAATCTATCTCTAAGAGATCAACCATGGTATTGATCTAAGTGAACACTCTTTTTAGGGAGAATGATAACAGAGTCGTTTAGGAGCCCCGTTTATATCAAATATTTAATAAAAATAAATTTATTTTATATATAGATTATTAATTTTTTAATCAAATTATAAAATTAATGATACTAAATAAAAAATTTATTTAGCATTTACAAAATAATGTAAAACTTTTAACAATTAAAATTTTGCATTATTTTATTTTCTCACATAATTCATAAATATGAATTAAAAGTTTTAATCTAATTAAAAATATTTAATTTTTAGCAAACTAATTTATTAAAATTAAATAAATAAAGTATATGCTATAATGCATATCCATGTGAGAAAACTAAATGATAAGTAGGCTCTATATGCAAGTACTATATGACATGTGAATGCATGACAATGATAAAACAACTTATATCATGCATAAAAGTAAATGAAATAATGATCGGTTCAATTTGGGTATTTCTAAAATTACATATAAACCCATAAAAAATATTATCTAAAGTCTTGGTGGCCTCTACAATTTTTTTGCGTCATACATCGCGGTGACAACAATTGCACACCATAGTCTCACTCCAAAATTTGTCTTGTCCTCATTCTTTCTTTGATCTCCATCAATATTACATAAAGAGTATTTACCCTAGACAAATTGGGTTTATATCAAAATTAAAAATAAGAAATATTAAAAAATATTCCTAACCCAAATCGGCCATGAAATTACCATCATTATTTCAATCATGAATATATCCATACATTCAACATTCCAAAAATATTTATAAATTAAAAAAATGCATAAGCCTACTTATCATCACATATCATGATTTTCATAAAATCACATTATTAAATATATCATAACTACAAAGAATCTCTTATACCAATTGTTGGTTTTTAGGTTTCTTTGCACTGCAGAATTACCGATGTTCATAACAACGATAACGTGCGTAACCTATGTATCATGAAAAATAATTTTAACATGAACATAAAACGGATCGTTGTTATAACATATTAATAATAATATGTATTCAAAAAACTTTATTTAGATCTAATCTAAAAGATGAAGAATATTACCTTTGTAGCTTACCTCACATGGGTACAAAATCAACCTTCAATCTTCTCTGCCAATCCTCCTCACCTCGAATAAGCACGTGTGGGCGTGATGAACGAAACTAGATCACACTCAATTTATGATAGATCGTATTCTCAACACATGAGATGATCTATTTGGATTTACAAAACACTTCTTTAAAGCCAACATGGAAGACACAAATTTTGCTCTCAACATGGATTTCTTAATCTTAAAGATTTCAATCTCCTAACCTAATGAGGTTGAACCTTTATTTATAATGGTATAACTCTATAATGGTCATTATGGTATTTAGAGAAAAACACTACAAATTCCTCATTAAAGTTACAATTGATTTCATACATTTATAAAAATGTTATGGAAATCAAAAGGTCTTGTCACCATAACTCAACACTTGGCACTATGACATTAATTTATTAATATCTCATTTAAGTTATAATACATTTATAAAAAAAAATGTTATGCAAAACAAAAGGTCTTGTCACCATAGTTCAACACTTGGCACTATGAAATTAACTCAAATTTGACAAAATCCATTTCAAAAACTATTTTGAAAAGTTACTTTATATTTGTTAATTAATTGAATAATCAATAATTCAATTATTTCATTTAATGAAATATAACAAATATATTAACTATGACAACTTTTGTCATTTTGTCTTAATTAATTGAATAATCAATAATTCAATTTTTTTATTTAATGAAAAATAATAAATTTATTATTGAGTGTATTAAATAATTAATTATTTAATATTATTTGTTCATTTTTCTATTATTCGAATAATGATAGAAGGTGACGAAGGGACCAATAGACCTATAGTTTTAAGCTCCAATAATATTTCATTAATTAATATAAACTCTTTATATTAATTAACATAATTATTAACTTTAAAGTAATTCCACTAAATACTTAGAGTTGCACTCTAAAAAACTATATAGTATATTTACTCTAATTGATGTCCATTGATATAGTCATTACATATGTATTAACCCTCTATTTAGATTCGCAATAGAGCTAGGTTTATAATCCATTAACCTCTCATATTACGTCTTCATCCTTAACTACCATTAGTTCTTGATTGAATAATTAATTCATAACGATTATGAATTGTGAGCTAATTATTCGATCTTTTAACTAACAAACAAGAGAATCTATAGAAATGGATTTCATTGTATCGATATTAACATTTCCAGCTATTCATTTTAATTCACTCCCAATATACAAGGTATACAAATCGTAACTCGTACAAAACTTTACCGAGTAGATCAAAAAATAAGTTAAAATAAAATAGGAGTTTATTAAATACAATGAATTAAGATCATGCATATATGACCATCATTATAATAAAATTAATTGTTCTATATTTAAAGAAAATTATCAGAACAATATAATTTTATTTGGTCCAGTCCTATATAATCATATTATATAAAACATATTTATCTTATGTCACTACATATTTAGTCGAGATATGACTATACATTCTTAATGAAATAAACTATGTTTATGACTATGAACTATTTGAAGATTCCATACTTCAAATATAAGTCATGGACATATTTTCGTTATTACTCTTTATATTTTATCACACATATATACAATATATATGTTAATATAAAGTTAGCATAAATAACTAAGGAATTTTCTATGAATTTTATAAAATATTATATCAATCAATATAATTTATTCATATATTATAAAATTGTTCTATTACATTTGCTTGTTAGGCACATTACTCCCAACATAAAGAAATTCCCAAAAGAAAGGACTTAGTACTCCAAGCCTTCTCGAGCACTAAAGCATACTTCAGTGATGATGTTGATGAAGATGAAGATGAAGATAAAGAAATCAAGTTCATCATCCAAAAATTCAACGAGTACATTCAACGAAAGAAGGAAAAAGGAAACAAGATAATCGTTTGCTTTGAATGCAGGAAGCCCAAACATACCTTAATTAAATGCCCCAAAGCAAAGAAGAAATTAAAGGCATTCAAGAAGAAAGCTTTGAAGGCCACTTGGAACAATGGCAAGGAGAGTTCTTCTTCCGAGATAGAAGAAGTCTCAAACTTTTGCTTCATGGCCAAGGAGGAAAAGGTACACAACTCTTCTAGTGATTCGGATAATTGTGATAATGATAATGAATTGCTAAATGCATTTAATGAGTTGTTCGATCAATTTAATTTCCTTAAATGTAAATATAATTTGTTGAATAAAAAGAATGACAATTTGATTGAAAAACATGATGAATTGGTTAAATCTCTTGAAAATCAAATTGTTGATTTAAAAAAGCATGGTTGAAGGTTCTAATGCTACTATAGAGTTTGATGTTGATGTATTGAAAGTGAAAAATACTGATTTGAACTCAATTTTGCTTAAGTTTACTAATGGTAGAAAAATTTTAATATACTTTTAGGAAAGCTAAGAGTTACATTTGATAAAGCTGGAATTGACTATCAACTCTTTGCCTAGAAGAAAAATTATAGTAATTTCTTTGTTTGCCCATCTACTTGTAATACTTGTAATTGTATAGGGTATAAATCATTTGTTGTCCATTGAAATCTAATGGTAAAATTGTTGATTCTAAAATGGTTTGGGTTCCAAAAGGAACCATTCCAAAGGTTAAAGGACCCAAAAAAGTTTGGGTACCTAAGAAAAACACTTAGGTATTTTTCAACTTTGAATCAAGAGTTTGCATAGTTGTTTGATGAATAATACTCTTGATTTGATTTGAATAGATTTCTTATTTGCATATTCTTTTGGTATCATATTTTTTTTTTTGTTAATTCTTCAATTGATATCTTTGGTTTTAATTGTTATTAATCCAACAAGTGGTATCATAAATTGCATATATTGAAGGATTGTTAGAATTTGATTTTGATGTCTATTGGATCATCATTTATTTGAAATTGTTTAGTGACCTAGGGGGATAAAGTAATTTGATTAAGATGATTTGCTTAGATTTTTTGGAAATCCCCTAACTATTGTATATGCGTAATGACAAAGGGAGAGAATAACTTTGAATAAATTATTTTGTTTTGATTATTTGGATTTCCCCAACTCTTATGTAACGAGTTGAATTTTTATACATTTAAAAATGTGTTAAATTTTGAGAAAAAGACATATTAGAGTGTAAGTCGGGTCGTTAGAAACACTTAAAACATTTTGGAAGTAAAATATTTGCAGAAACGTAAATAATTTAAAGAAAATAAACTAAACATTTAATTACAATTTAGAAAGAGAAAACTGAATTTAATTACAAATCACTGTCTCTCACTTTACATAGTCTGGCCAACCACAAGCTCGTGCGTGTAAATCCTTCATTAACTTCTTCTTCACTTGCTCGTAGACTCCACGTATACGTGTACTGACACCGTTAGTAAGACGTGAGCCTAAAGGCTCAGTAAGAAAATGGGTTTATGTGGGATAAAATGTCTCTCTTTAATTCTTTAGAATGAGTTCGCCCCAAGCCAATATTTTAATTACATATATTAGACATAGTTACGTAGTTTAGGAATAACTCGTACATGGAGCGTGGAGTTTGGGAAATCCTATGATTTCTAATTACTTATGTTAATTAGTCTTGGGATCCAAATATGGGAACGATTAATTCTTTTCCTCACTCAAGGAGTGTGGCCACCCCGTGGTAGTGTTCCTAATCATTTCTATCATCATGAGACTACCCTAAATGTACATAAAAGATATAAGAGAGTCCATATAGCAACCATAACGGACATAACAATGCACAACAATATTAAAGAACAATAACATGCTTGAATTAACGTACTTGAAGACTAATAGCTAATTAACATATTAAACGTGCATCAAAACTAGGGGTGTTCACGGTACCGGTTCGGTCCAGTTCAAATGTGGAACAGTACCGAACCAGTCGGTACTGGTTTTGAATTTCCAAAATCGGTACCGGTCCCAATGGGACCGGGTACCGAACCGGTAATTTCGGTACCAGTTCTGGTTCGGTACCGGTTTGGTACCACTTTTTTTAATATTTGAAATTAAAATAAAAATTTAAAAAAATATAAAATGCAAAAAAAAAAAAACCCTAAATAATTACATTGTACACAACATTAACCTAGATGTAGTATAAATAAAACATCTATAAATAAACTAACAAATATATAAAATAACAAAAAAAAAACCGAAAAAGTAAAGTCACAAAAAAAAACATTCAAAAATTAAAAAGTTACAAAACTTATGATTGAATTAACAAAAAATTCTTGTGTCCACATTTCCATTGTCTAAGACAGTTGTAAGACTCCTAGTCGGGTCCAATGTCCAGTCTTCAAATTGTTGAATCTAAACTGCCAAAGAATGAATATTATACAATATGAGTTAGAAGTAATTAGTTGACAAACGATAATTATAAAAAAATAAAAATGAATTAAAATACAATTACTCAACTGAGTTACTTATTTTCAAGTATGATCGCTGCATGTCAAAAAGAAATGATAATTGGTTAATAAAGAAATGATAATTATATGGTTCAAAATGCATAAAAATATAAATACCTTGTCATACGTTATCATCAGTCATCACTATCAATTTCATACTAATTCACTTCATCAGCATCATTAATTTGTATAATCTATGAAAAATATAAATTGAAAACAAATTTAGAAAACATAGTAATTACTAATTAGTAATTAATAAAACAAATATAAAGGAAAAACACTATAAATATAAAAGATACCTGGTTCATTCAGACCATTATTGAAGTTGATTGATTCATATTTTGAAGATCGAATCCAGCTTTGAGTGGAAATAAGCGCCTCGACCGTCTTTGGGGACAAAGAACTGCGAAATGGATCAAGTACTCATTCTCCACTACTAAAAGCTGACTCCGATGCAACAGTAGAAATGGAAATGGCCAATATATCTCTTGCCAAGTTGCTCATAATTGGAAATTTCAATGAATTCATTTTCCACCATGTGAGAATGTCTAGTTTTTCTGAAAATTTTTCCACTGCTTCACACAAATATTGATCAATTTCTGACCGAGTAGTTGAAACATCTGGTTCTTCGGGGAGACTATGAAACATCCCATGTAGCTTATTGTGGCTCAAACTGCTATTTTGTTTCAAGATTGTAGATATTGTTGGTACACTTACAGTACTATAGTTGTCTTCTGAATGTTCCAATCCCGAATCACCTTTATACTTGAGATATAATTTTTTAAGCACTAGTTGTACTTGGGTTAACAAATAATTTGTCTTATTAAAACCCTTTACCATGGAAATACAATATTTCAAATACTGTATCTTATGTCGAGGATCTAAAACAACTGCAACATACATCAAGACATTCATTCTATCGTAGCTTCCCCAATATTTATCAAATTTTCCTTCCATTCCAATAGCCATTGGCCTCAATAATGGATTATCACATTCAACATACTCTTGGATAACCATTTTCAAATTGCATACTTCACAAACATATGTATTTGAAGTAACATGCAAGGAGGCTGAAACATTTACAATCATATCATAAAAAATCTTCAAAAATTTTACAAGTTCTCGAATATTAGCCCAATCTTCTTTTGTGGGAGGATTTTCTCCACCCAAATCAGCGAGATAATGAACATCTGTTTCTATCAATCTCTCAAAAGCCTTTTAAAAATTTTCTACATTTTCCAATATTAAATATGGGGAATGCCATCTTGTAGCCACATCGAGAGAAACACTACTTTTGCACACAATTTTAACATGTTCAACACATTTCTGAAAATTTTGTAGTCTCGCAGGAGAAGATCGAACGTACTTCACTGCTCGACGTACTCTCATAATAGATTCGTGATGGTGTTTTAAATCATCATATACTATCAAATTCAAAATATGTGAAAACATCGCATATGCATATATTCACCATTCAAAACTAAACCACTCCAATCTCGAATACTCTTAACCAAATAAGAAATGGCCACGTCATTAGAAGAAGCATTATCTATCGTAATTGTTAAAACATTTTCAATCCCCCATTCAAATAGACATCTCTCTACTTCTTTACCAATGGTTTCACCCTTATGATTTGCAATCAAACAAAAATTGATGATCTTCTTATGCAAATTAAAATCACAATCAACAAAATGCGCAGTTAAAACCATATAATTCAAATTTTGAATAGAAGTCCATGTATCCTAGTCAAGCATACTCGTTGAGATGTGTTCTTAAAATATTCTTTCAACTTTGTCTTCTCTTTCTCATAAATGCCAATAACATCTCGTGCAATCATAGTTCTAGAGGGTACAACAAATTTCGGTTGTAAATAATTAGAATAAACTCTAAAACCCTCTGATTCAACAAACTTAAAAGGCATTTCTTCAATAATAACCATTTTTGCTAGTAGTTCTTGGCAAGTTGCACTACTAAAAGATGCAAGTGTGGAAGTTGATCCCGTATTATCTACATTTTTGAAGCTTAAAGTCTTTTGCTTCGTATTTACACTTGCCATCAATTTTTTACAAGAGCTAACATGCTTTTTCAAGCTTGAAGTCCCATTCTTTGTTGGATGACATGCATATGTCTGAGAACAATAATTACATTTTGCTCTAGGATTGTTCTTCTCAATGCTTTCAACAATAGTAAAATGAGTCCAAACATCAGATTTTTTCCTCATCGTTTGACCCGTAACAGGGTTAACATTAACACTCTCTATAGTTTCATCATTAAAGATTTCCATTATCTACATTTTGAATAATTTAAAAACTCATTTCAGCATTAAGCCACAGAACAGGTAAACTAACACAAAACAGAACAAAAACCATCACACTTAGCAAACAGTTTCTACTTTCTATCTATTAACTGCTAATAGATGCTGGATAAGTGAATAGGCACAAAGAATTCCTACGGTTATCAGAACATAAATCACAAATTATGAACAAATTCACTGTTTCTATTTTCTATCTATTAACTGCTAATAGATGATGGATAAGAGAATAGGCACAAAGAATTCCTACGGTTATCAGAACATAAATCACAAATTATGAACAGATTCATGACATTCAACACTTAACAGTCAACAGACAGACTATTGTTGATGCCAAAAAATAGTACAGATTTATTGAGTACTGACTGAAGGGCCTTCGGCTGGAGCTGCTGCTGGACCTGGTACTGATCGAGGGTTGGAGACTGGAACTTGTGAGATTGGAAGTGGAATTTGACTGACCGATGGCTGGTCGTCGTGGTCGGCTGGAGCTCAGGCGTCGGACTCGTCACTCGGGACTGGAGGGCCGGAGGCTGCTCAGTGATGGAGCTCGGCGGTCAAGAAGACGGAACGCTGAGGGGACAGGATGGGACTCGGGAGGCTCTTCACTCGTGGTCGGCTGTCGACTCGGGAGGCTCGTGGTCACCGGCTGTCTGGACTCTGGACTCCAGAGGCGTGGGAGGGGACGATGAGAATGATTGAATATTAAGACTTGAGAGGTGAGGACTGAGGAGTACACAGACAACGGGACAGGAGGGTGCCCTAATTGCCCAAGACACTTGGTTCCCCTCGGTACCGGTTTTGCGGTACCGAGGACCGAGAACTGGACCGAGAAAATCGGTTCTGCTTAAGCAGAAGCGATTTCGGTTTGGTACTCAATAAATCAACACCAAACCAGTCCCAAAATATCCGGTTCCAGTCCAATTCTTCGGTACCAGTTCGGTTCTGCACACCCCTAATCAAGACAAGGTTCTATGATTCAAACATGCTTGATTAGATAATTAACGTGCTCAAGAGTTAGTTATTAATTAATCAACTAGCTAAACATACTCGAATTTAGTTGTTTAACGACTAGTTAATTAAATTGGTTACTTAGCATGCTCAACTTCCAATTAATTACTTCAATTAACATGCTCAAGATTATCAACAACTAAACATGCTCAAGAAGATACTTACATTTAAATTACTTTAAATTAGTTGATTAGTTTACATGCTCTAGCTTAACAATTTATTTACATTGCCTATATTAACTAAATTGATTAGCATGCTCAATTGATTAACATTTAACTAGATTGGTTAACCAGTAAACATGCTAAACAAGTAAACATGCTAAATAGGAAGTAAGACAACCAAATGGTAGAACAACACCAACGATATGAAGAATGAAATCAGAGCATGTAAAGTTTACACTAAACAGCAAGTAAAATAGGTAATAAGCATTCACCCTCTCACTCATTAACCATTCATCCTCTTTAAACATTAGCATTCATTTATAACAAAGCAAGGTATTCGAATCACATCAAAACAATAGAACGAAGCTAATCAACAAGGGAAACCACAGGGCTAACAAATAATCAATATGGTACTAACAACTTTACATTATTAATCAACCGGGAATTGATTGCAGAATATCATTTAAGGACTTGTAGCAGTAACAAACAGTCAAGATATCTATACTAATAACAGCCGAGAAGTCAATAAAGGAATAGCAATAGAAAATCATCCAAGGAAATAACTACAGAATATTTACCAGTAAGGAAATCAATGATAGTAACTCATCCAGAGAAATGACAAATAGCCAGGGGTCAACAACCAAGAAATACTACAGAGCAATATAAAATGCAACATTATACATTATCACACATAACATCCAAGCAAAGAAACATACGAAGTATTCAAGCACACAAAAATAGACATACTCCATCACTCACGCACACACTTGCGGTGTAAGGCCTCCACATGGCCAAGACACACCCAAGTCTTACCATTCGAAGAAAACCATAAACAAGGAAAGCAAGCTCCACTCTCAGCTCCACAGCTCTCAGCTCACCCGACAGAACAGCAGCTCCAGGACACCTTCACACCAAGTCAGCATACAAGGAAGCTCTCGGTTCCAGTCCTTCGATCTCCATCACCCGCTGAATATAAAGAAAATTGTAATTTGAAATGCTTAACCATCCGAGGCAGTTATCCCACGATCCTAGCTACATAACCTGATTTTTTGGCTGAATCTTCGTCACCCATGCCAACACCTTGAGCCACACTCTATTGTATTCACCAAAGCAAGAATCACGAATCGGCTCGGTCTAATCACGAGCAAACTAAACCCGTAGCTGCCTTCGCCAAGTCGTAGTCATCCCCTGCACGAGCCATTCATCGCAAATCGCCACTGCCACCGTCCGAGAAACGCCGAGCAACCAAACACCAAGGAGAGAAGAAAAACACAAGAGAAACAATTGACGTACCAACCTGGAGTTCGCAGCATTGTCAGGAGTTCCGATTTGTCCCGCAAAACCCGTTGAATCCATGACCTAGCGCAACCCGCGATGCCTCTTGCCGGACAACGCTATGTTGCCCCGCAGTACCGAGTTTCGAGCCTCACACGTTGTTGCCGATAGCTCGCTCGTCGCCGTCGCCTCGCTCGTCGCTCACCCGATTGCATGCTCTCCCTTTTCGATCCTAATCCCTCTATCCCTCGTCTCTTCTCTTCTAAATCTCCCCTTTCTATTTTATTTCTAAACCGCCAGTGGACCGCCCAAAGTGAAGCAAATCGGTTCTTGTTGAACCAGTTCAGCTTTTACAGTAACACCTTAATGTAATTTATTAAATTAAATCCAATTTATCCAATTTATTCATTAACTTTAAAATACCCCTTTCATCATTTTAAATATCTAATTAATTTCTTAATGTAAAACAATTAAATTAATCCTTAATGTACAACAATTATAATAAATCCCAAATATTATAATTTAAATTCGTTAAATAAATATTATTTTAATTATAGTAGATTCCATTTAATCTCAATAAATGAAATTCTTATGAATACGTCTTTCGTAATACCCAGATAAAAATAATTATCCACTAAAAAAGTCGGGGTGTTACATCTTATGCATGTTTAAATGACAAAGGGGAAGAATTAGATTGGTTAAATTTTCTTGAGTTGATTAAATTTTTTTGTTTGATATCTTGATTTTCCCCATGGACTTGATTTTGAATATTGATAAAGGGGAAGAGAAACTCTATTTCAATTGGTTGTATTACAATTGGTATCATTCTTAAATTGCATCCTTCAATTTCTATATGCATAGTAATTGTCTAAGGGAGAAATAATATTTGGTTTGATTCATCTATTGGGTTTATTCGATTTGATGATATCTATGTTGCATTTCCTCTATATATTATTGATGATAATTCAATAGGGGGAGATGAAAATAGATTGTTTTATTTGATTGATTGATATTCCTCGGATATTTTCTATATTTTGAATTTTGATAAAGGGGAATTTTTTTTAATGTTTTGAACCTCCCCATAGTTTCTTTTTTATTGTGACAAAGGGAGAGAGAGTTATATAAGTTGTAGGTAGTATGTATGCATGAATTTAAAAGTTAGAAAAATTGCATAAACTAAGGGGGAGAGATCAAATTATGCACATGCTTAGACTTAGTAATGAACAACTTATAATATGTTGACATCATCAAAAGGAGGGAGATTGTTAGCCTAACTGTTGTTAGGCTTATTTGTTTTGATGATGAGTGTATTGATTGTAATTATAAGTTGTTTATTGGTAATTATGATTAATTGTATTATCTTGATATTTATATTGATATTCATTGAAAATATGCTCAATACCGATTATCTAAGTCCACGTAGTTAATAGGTATAATATTGGGACTTAGAGAAATCAAGAAGTGCAAATGAAGGCAAGAGGTCGAGTAAATAGGTGAGGAGTGTTAGGCTAAGTGTCATTAGGTGTATTTGGTTTTGTTGATGATTGTTTTGATTGCAATTATAAATTGTTTATTGATTGTTTGTACTTAAATGTTTCATCATTATATTTATATTTATATTCATTAGAAATACCCTCAATATGGGTATTAAGTTATAATAACATGTCTATCTAAGTCCACCATGTCGTGAATAGATATCATATTTGGACTTAGAAATATCAAGGATGGCAAATGGAAGACAAGAGGTCGAGTAAACAGTAGTGGAGGTTGACCAAAAACTTCCCACACGAAGGAACTGGTCAACTAGTTGATCGACCACAACATATAAAGATTGCTCATTCAGTCTGCAGTGGAGGAAGCGATCGAGTAGCAAAGATTTGGTCAACCGATTTTAAAGAAAGATTGCCTCTCAGATTTGTGGTTGAGGTAGCGGTCAAGCAAGTGGTCAACCGAAATTGCTAGACAACGCAACAACTCGATTTCAACGGTCGGATGTAGTTGACCAAAAAGGAAATGGTCGACTGATTTCTCAATGTCTATAAATATAAGACACTCTGAAGCTCTTTGCAATGAACCAGGAATTGAGGCGAAGCTCTACCGATTTTTACACTCAATTCCAAAATATTTAACGAATGTGCAACCTAACTCTTTATGCTCCATAACTTGAGATTTCAGAGTTAGAAATCTTTGTTTTCTTATTCATTCTCCATTTGTAATCAAAATAAAAGGGTGACGATATGGGAATAGTCAAGAGGAGGGTGGCATCCTGAGAACTAGTTTGTAAAAGGTTTGTTTGACACCCATGAAGTGAAACATCAACAATCAGGGAGATTTGGCATTTAAGGATCTCCAAGTGGGAAGCTTGGAGCGCGAATGTGGGCCAGGGTTGCCAAACCATGTGAACAACCGTGTTGGCATTCTCTTTCCCCTCTTATTATTTATTTTAAATTGTATGCTTTATTATTATTAAATCACTTAAGGTTAGAGAAATTAATAATTAGACGAAAAAGTTTAGTGTCGTGCTATAGTAGATAATATAAATTGTATGCTTTCAAAGATAGATTATTACAATTGGTATCTTATTCTTGGAAATAGATAATATCATTTGGTTGAATGCTATACTTCCATATATTCTTGATGATAATTCAATATGGGAGATAAAAAGATGTGGAAGCGTTTTGATTGGTTGATATTTCTCTGATATTTCCTTTGTTTTGAATTTTGAAAAAATGGGAGATTTCTTATTGTTTTAGGCCTCTCAATGATTTCTTTTTTATTATGACAAAAGGGGAGAGATATTTATGTAAGTTGTAGGTTGAATGTTGCATGAATTTAAATGTTAGAAATATTGCATAAACTAAGAAGGAGAGATCATATTGTGCAATACTTTATGCATATGCTTAGTTTTAGGTATAAACAACTTATAATAGTTTTGTCATCACAAAAAAGGGGGAGATTGTTAGCCTAAGTGTCATTAGACGTATTTGGTTTTGATGATGATTGTTTTAATTGCAATTATGAGTTGCTTATTGATTGTTAGTGCTCAAATATTTAATCATTATATTTATATTTATATTCATTGGAAAGACACTCAATACGGGTATTAAAGTTATGGTAACATGTCTATCTAAGTCCATGTTGTGAATATGTATCATTTTGGGACTTAAAAATATCAAGTATGGCAAATGGAAGGCAAGAGGTCGAGTAAACAGCAGTGATGGTGGACCAAAAACTACCCACACGAAAGAACTGGTCGACCAGTTATCGACCAAAACATATATAGATTGCTCATTCAATCTGCGGTCGAGGAAGCGATCGAACAACGAAGATTTAGTCGACCAATTTTAAAGACAGATTGCATCTCAGATTTGCGATCGAGGTAGCGATTGAGCAAGTGGTCAATCAAAATTGTAAAATCCAAGATTTTTAAAATGCCACATGTAAATTTTTCGCTTTAATTTGAGTCAAATGTGGAAGAGTTGACCCGTTTTGTCGCTTAGCGACCACGTGTGCGTTTTTTCGTCAAAAGGTCAAATTGGGTCTTTTCGAGCGGGAATTTTTTCTGAAAATGTTTTTAGTAAATTATTTTGAATAATGAATTATTTTCAATTGGCGTTTAAACGAATCATATTTAAATTGGGGTAATGTGAAATACAATATGTGATTTTAATATATTATATATAAATATATTATATATTATTATTTTTATTATATATTTTCTTTAGAAAGAAGAGGAAGAAACCGGTTTCTTCTTCTTCTTCTTCTTCAACCACAAGTGACACCCAAATGTGGGAGAGAGGAGACGACGTGCGAGATATCGGTTCTGGCAGACGATAGTTGTGGGTTGTTGAGGGTTTTCGACCGTGTGTGAGTGAGCGACTTCCAACCGAGGCATTTCACTGGGAAGGGTTGGCAGTGAGCTCGGGAGTTAGGGCATTCTCGGCTCGAGATTTTCTTTCGTTGTTTTCTTCAATTGCGGTGAGTAATGCGCAAACTAGGGTTGATTTTTGAATAGGCACTCTAGCACTAAAGCATCACAAGGTTATCCCTTGAAATCTTCTACTGTGAATAGATTTGATATGTACATTAGGAGGATGAATCCTCTTGATGCTTTAGGCACTTTAGCACTAAAGCATCACAAGGTTATCCCTTGAAATCTTCTACTGTGAAAAGATTTGATATGTACATTGGGAGGATGAATCCTCTTAATGCTTTAGGCACTCTAGCATTAAAGCATCACGAGGCTATTCCCGTGCAATCTTCTGCTACGTGAAGATTGGTTGTTTACGAGCAAAATGACGATGGGGCATTCATGACATGTCCTCAAGTTTCAATCCCTAGAAGTGGAAAAAGAGGATGGGGCATTAGTGATGTGTCATAAGGTTGCAAGTCCTAAAAGTTGGAAATAGGATGGGAGGTTGATGACGTCTCCTTGGATTGCAAGTCCCTAAACCTTGCCAGGGTATTGTCACATAGAGTTGGTAGAGTTGTCAGTCGCGAAGATTAGCCTATCCTAATACCGTTCCATTTGGCGGGTGGCTGGACAGCTCGTAGCTCAGCTCGTCGGCAACCCTCATCAATTTGGAACATAGGTGTACTTAGCGAGAAGTGGTCTATCGTGAGTAACCTCACTCCGGGTATATGGTCGTACGAGTTGTTTCGTCGCTTACTGGTTTGCCAGCAACTTGGGTGACATGCTGAATCTTCGGATCGCCCTCAATGGTATTCTTTCTTGCCTCATGAGGTGTTGTCATTGGCAGATAGCCCACCTTTCTGTGACCTGTGTTGGGTGGTTACACAAGTTGTGTCATCGGTGACTAGTTCGCGGGCAACTAGGGTAATGCGCTAGACCTTCGGATTGTATCGGCGGAGGCTACTGCCCGTTAGCACATCTGGGTGGTTACACGAGTTGTGTCCCTCGAAGCTTGCTCGCCGCCAACTCGGGTAATGTGCTAGATCTTCTGATTGTATCGACAATGGCTATGGCCTGTTGGCACATCCGAGAAATTACACCGCTTTACGATGATGAGTGACAGTAGGTCCTTGTGTGACCATCCCTTTTCACGGATGACATTTTCATACTGAAAGCGATGTTGGCATATTTTGCGATTATAGCTGTCTATGTATACAATGTGTTTTGATAAAGCCACATCGAGGGTCATAGGCTGATTTTGTTAAAATGATAAAGAAGTTTTAAATATTTAAATCCATGTACAGTAAATGAGAAGCATCAAATGATTTTTAAAAGATAAGAAAACGGTTTTACTATGCATTGCATTTAGTAGAAACTTTCCTACTGAGTTTGTCACTCACCCCTTAAACCATATTTTTCCTCAGGTTATGGTGTAGGTTCAGTGCATCGGTCTTGTGCGTGTGGCAGTAGAGTGATGCTGGTGTCCCTTGGTAGATGCTCCAATCTCCCCGTGGATGAGTGGAGGTCCGTCGGTTCAATCCCTCCGTTCCTAGTATGTTAGGATTTTAGTTTGGTGTTGTTTGATTTAATTCATGCACAATACTTTCCTTTATTTACATTATCATGTCTCTAGTTGATCACTCTGTGGACCCCAAACCATGCGATTTGGGTGTGGGCTTGATATTATTAAATTTAAGTTTTTCGTATAAAAATTCATGCCTTGGGCCTGGTAACTGGGTTCTCTTCGAGAATCGGGTCACCTGACCTGGCGGTTCTATAATATCTCAGTTTTTATTTCCTTTTAAAATCGCGTGAAATTTAAAAATTCTTTTTTATAAAATCAAAGTAAGACTTTTCTTTTAAGCCGAGTGTTAAATCCATTATTTAAAATTCTTTTACAGTAATAGTCGTTTAAAATATTTTAGTAGCAAAATAACTTTAATTTGTAAACTCTTTTTCTTAAAACATAGCGGAAGTATAAATTAAACAAATATTAAATTTAAACGACAAAACCAGTTACTCTTTAGCCCAGCCAGCCACAAGATTCACCCGTGCAAATTCCTCATCAAATGCTCCTTGTATTGATTGTCTATTTCCAAGCATAAACCTACATCAAAAAGATTTAACTAATGAGCCTAATGCTCAGTAAGTGATATAAAATAAAATAAACATACTATGCATTTTGAAATCTTTTTTCGTTTTCTGTTTACGTTTCTTTTCCTTTCCTTTTCGTTTTCGTTTCACATTTCATTTTCTTTCTTTTTCAGTCTTCTTGATCTTAACTTTACTTGATCTTTCCCTTTCCGTTTCCATTCCCCTTTTAATTTCATTTTCTTGAAGGGAACCTATCTGTTCCATATACCAAGAAAATGGATACATCCTATGGTCATGTGGCTATCTATCACTCTAGCGAAGAGATACAACCTATGGCCTCACCACCGATGACCGTCACCATTCTCTTTTTGTTGAAGACGTTGGAGATTTCCGTACAAGAGAAACGATGAACCCTAGAGTCCACGTGGTTAACCGTCACTCTGGTAGGGAGATACATCTTATGGTGTCCCCACCGATGGACAATCATCAAATCTCCCGAACCCTCACACGCCTATTTACGTTTATTCAATGATGCAATGGATATTTCTATAGCTAAGTGATGGTTGATCGCCCGGGTGATCAGCCCTTGAGAACACCGTTCACTTAGTATGTATGAGCATCCATTCCACCACTTTCAATTTCCTTTTCAAAACCATACATAAAAACCATTTCGTCTCTTTTGAAAACTATGATACTCGTGAATGCATACAATTTTATCATATCTTTCTAATAATCCCTAAACATGCTCGTTTACGAAACATATCATTAAAAGAACCTAAATCTAGTAAACATCCAGCAGTAATAGCACAATATACGGAACATGCTCAATTTGTGTAAAGTAGTAAACAACCTAAATATTCTATGAAAGCGGTAACAATCAGCAAACAAATTCCTAATTTTTGTGATGTAGGGTCCAAAGACCAAATCACAGTAAGTATCAACTTACCTAGCGCCCGTAATGCGTTTAGCACTTAAACGTTATCCCTTTTCTTCTCTCTGTAGCACCTTCACGATTTAATAACATTTAATTATTAAAATCATTGCCCATTAATTTCAACACATTCCTTATTCACTACTTAGACACTGACAGTTTCCATCCATTTATTTTCTTTGACATTATCCATTAATACCAATTTAACCAAACATAACCACCCATTATTCTTCTATAGTCTGTAGTTAATCTTGCAAAAAATAAAGTCTTAAACAATCAACCAATAGAGATCGATTCTAACAACAGAACATAACTCCCAATTAAAATCCAAAACAACGTAGATAATATAGTTCATCACTCAACATTCCACTTAACTTTAGCATTCCCACCATCAGAGTATAATCCCAACATATTCTTCAACCAATCATTAACGAAAGCATAAAAGCATGCAAAACAACGTTTATCCAACAAGGCATACCAATCTCCAGAATATTTACTCTTAACATGCTCCAAACCAACACAACAGATTATTATACAAAATCATCCAATAGAGGCCGTCAATACCTTCAGCATTCAATAACCCACACAGACAACCATAACTATACTCATACATTCGAACAACGTGGCGGCCAAGGGGAGAAATACCAGAAGCTAATTCCTTTCTTCCTCCTAAGCTGTTTTCACTCTTTCTCTGCCAATTTTCTCTCATCAGGAGCTCCCATCACCAATAGACATAGAACAATTTGTTATAACTGAAAGAAGACAACAACATACAGCCATGAAAATCGAGTAGAAAACAAGGGGACTTACCACACAAAGGAGATGTTGCCACAACCACACACGAAGAAGCTGTGAAGAACAGCCAGCAGAAGCTCAACGTACACCCTTGAGCTGCCAACCCAGCTACCCCTCACCTTGGTCCCCAGGTCCAGAAAGGGCGTTCTCCCTCATTTATCTCTTAACTCGAATTGCAGCTCACCGAAGAGGATCACTCTCTACCAAGACCAGAAGGCTAAGAGCATAAGCTCTCTCGCACGCCTGACCAACCACACCAGAAAAAGCCTTCCTCGTGTCTACCATAATCCTGTCGACCACGCGAGCTCCTAGAGCCGCCAAATTGTGGACTGCCACTTGCTAACACCGGACAAGGACAACAAGACAAACCGGTTTAGACCGAACCGAATGCCAAGCCCATCACGAACCAAAGCTCTGAACCGTTCACCCCCTATCATCGCCAATCCTTCGCGAGCTGCTGCAATCCTCCCAATCACCGGCAACCGAATTCAACAAGGTGTAATTTCAACTGCTTGCCTCAATTTGGCGTTGGAATTCGCAGCATACAAAAGCTCGCCCAAATCCATCCTGCGGCCTGGCATTTCCGAGCCCTAGTTCCTGTAACCCGTCACTCCTTGATGTCGCCAGTCGCCCGCCAGCCGGACACAGTGGACCCGAGCACGCGAGGATGGAAATCGCGTCCTCCCTCGCGACGTCCATTGATTGGCTCCTTCCCGATTGCTCTCCCGACCTCTGTCTCCTGTCGCCCTCTCTCTTTCTCGATCTCATCTCTCTTCTCAAATGGGCGTGAGCCATTTGACTAAAAAAAAAAAGACCAAACCGGTTCGACTTTCTCCCAATACTCCCTTAATTTTCATTTTAAACCATTAATTCCAATCACCTTAATTTTAATTTATTAATTTAACACTTAATTCAACTCCATTTTATCTCAAATAAAACCTTAATAATTATCCTATTATATCCAAATAATTTCTCAATTATCTTTACTTAATTTTGTTACAAAAAATGGGGCATTACAGGTTCTGTTCGGCCCGCCTCTGGGTCGTGAAGAAATTGATAGAGAACAAAATGAATTGATTTCAATGGTCGGATGCGGTCAACCAAAAAAGAAATGGTCGACCGATTTCTCAGTGTCTATAAATATAAGACACTTTGAAGCTCTTTGCAATGAACCGGGAATTGAGGCGAAGCCCAGCCGATTTTGATACTCAATTCCAAAATACTTATTGATTGTGTAACCTAACTCTTTATACTCCCTCACTTGATATTTCAATTTGGGAGGGTTAGGAATCTTTGTTTTTTTTATTCGTTCTCCATTTGTAATCGAACAAAAAAGGTGACTCCCTAAGAATAGTCAAGAGGAGGGTGACGCCCTAAGGATCAGTTTGTAAAAGATTTGTTTGACACTCGTGAAGTGAAATGTCACCAATTGGGTATATTGGGCGATGAAGGATCTTCAAGTTGGAAGCTTGGAGTGCGGACATTGTCCAGGGTTGCCGAACCGCGTGAACAACCGTATTTGCATTCTCTTTTTCGTATCTCCTTTATTATTTGTTATTATTTCTTTCTTGGGTGTCCACTAGGGACCTAGGAAGTTTAGTCCTAAGAGCTTTTACTCCCATTTTGTCTTCGAGACGTTCGTACTAGACCCCGAAAGCCTAGTCCAGAGCTATTTTCACAGCCCGCACTTCTGCTTTCGCAATTGGGCATTCACACTCGAGAAAAATTCACCAACACTTTGTCATTTTATCCTATTTTTTCAAATCAAAACATTACAACTCATTTAGTAATCATTCTAAACATATTTGCTTCAAATCAAACATGCCTAGACATCATAAATAGTAATTTTTATATAAAATCCCCTCCTATATCATAAAATTTTGATGCTTTAAGGATTAGAATTACTTACTTGTTTTCAACACTTTCAAGCTTTGATTTGAGTTCCAAGCTTCACTTCTTTCCCTTCCATTTTGGACTCTTGAGAATCATCTTCACGTTCTCTACACTTTTTCTTAGAGTTTTAACCTCTTCACCTTCAATTTCTAACTTTTTCTCCCAAGCCCTTTTTCTCTTTTTCTTCTCCTCTGCCTTTGTTTCTTCTCAATAGGTAGGGCGATTTCTCGTCTTTATCTTCAATATAAGGAGAGCTTCTAGAGTTCTCCTTGATAATTTACATGTTTGGCCTCAATAATTGAGGTCAAATGACCAACTTGTCCTTTGTCTTCTAATATTTTCATACTTTAAGCTGCTTGCTTCAACTTGACATGTGATACCACCCTATTGATGACCACATTTAATTACATGATATTATAGATATATGTCTTAACAAACTTTTGTCATCAGAAATCATCCAAAAATTCTCGGTTGATTTGTTCAAATCGAGTATTTATCAAAAATTGTACATAAGTATTCAATACACTCAGCATAACTTCCATTTAGCAAAACTTCGACTACAAAACTCCAAATTACATAATTAAAGTATCATTCTCTTCTTTAGGATGTCTACTTCATCATTACAAAATTTCATAAAGTTTCATTCACATTTACATATTTAACAATATAAAAAATACTTGAATTGTTCATGAAAAACAGTTTATGCTTTTAATCCATTTTATGCATAATCATTGATTTTACTTTTAATTATATATAATTATCACTTTTATATGTTATTTATATTGGGAGTAAAGTGTCCAATAATCAAATTTAATAGAACAATTTTGTAATATATGAATAAATCTATATTGATTAGTATTATGTTAATATTTTAGATTATATTTTATAAAATTTATAGAAAATTTTTTGGTTATTTATAATATATTGTATATAGGTTTGATAAAATATAAAGAGTAATAACCAAAATAAGTGTGTGACTTATATTTGAAGTTTGGAAAATTCACATAGTTTATAGTTATAAACATAGTTTATCTCATTAAAATTGTATAGTCATATGCCGACTAAATATGTGATAACATAAGATAAATATGTTTTATATAATATGATTATATAAGACTAGACCAGATAAAATTATATTGTTTTGATAATTTTTGTTAAATATAGAACAATTAATTTTATCATAATGATTGTTATATATGTATAATTTTAATTCGTTGTATTTAACAAACTCATATTTCATTTTAATTTATTCTTTGATTTACTCAGTGAAATTTTGTACAAACTACGATTTGTATACCTTGTATATTGAGAGTGAATTAAAATGAATTGTTCAGAATGTTAATATTGATACAATAAAATTCATTTCTATAGATTTCCTTGTTTGTTAGTTCATAGATAGAATATTTAGCGCGTAATTCATAATAGATATGAATTAATTATTCAATCAAGAACTAACTGTAGTCAAAGATAAAGACGTAATATAAGAGATTAATAGATTATAAACTTTGCTCTATTACGAATCTAAATAGAGGGTTAATACATATGTAACAACTATATCAATGGACATTACTTTGAGTAAATATATTCTATAGTTTTTTAGAGTGCAACTCTAAGTATTTAGTGAAATAGAGTTAATAATTATGTTTATTACTATAAAGAGTTTATGTTAATTAACGAAAAATTATTGGAGATTAAAATTATAGATCCATCGATCTCTTTGTCACCTTCTATCATTGTTCGAATAATAGAAAATTAAACAAAGAAGATTAAATAATTAATTATGAATTAATTATTTAATACATTCAACAATAAGTTTATTATTTTTTATTAGATGGAACAATTGAATTATTGATTATTCAATTTATTAAGACACAATGACAAAAGTTGTCATAGTCAATATGTTTGTTATATTATAAAATAATTGAATTGTTGATTATTCAATTAATTAACAAACTTAAAGTAACTTTTGAAAATAGATTTTAAAATAGATTATGTCAAATTTGAGTTAATGTCACTGTGTCAAGTGTTGAACTATGGTGACAAGATATTTTAATTTCCATAACATTTTTTTATGAATGTATGAAATCAATTATAACTTAAATGAGAGATTAATATTTGTAGTTATTTTTTATAAATATCATAATGACCATTATAGAGTTATTCCATTATAAATAGAGGTTCAACCTCATTAGTATGGATGGTTAAAATCTTTGAGATTAAATAATACATTTTGAAGGCAAATTTGTGAGTTTCTGTGTTGGCTTTAGAGAAACGTTCTCTAAATCCAAATAAATCATCTCATGTGTTAAGAATATGATCTATCACAAATTGACTATGATCTTAATGCGTTCATCATGCCCACACGTGCTTATTCGAGGTGAGGAGAATTGACTGAGAAAATCGAAGGTTTCAAATGTTGAGAAAATTATTATCAAAGCTCCTCGAGTTTGTATTAGTGTGAAGTAAACTATAAATGTATTATTTCTTAATCTTTTATATTAGATCGAAAAATTAAAGATTATTTAACACATATGTGTTAGCCTTAGTTTATTTTGATGATGACTTAATAAGGATTATTTTGTTGAATTAATAAGTTGATTATTATATTATTTGGACATTATTGTGAATGCTTTTACTATAATATTTATAATCGTATTTATTGAAAACACCCTTAAAATGGGTATTATTAATGGTCTAACATGTTTATCCTAGTCCCTGTAGTTCATATATTTCATTGTGGGACTTAGGAATATTTAAAGAGATGAAATGGAGTGGTTGTGGACGTGCTATGGATGAGAGATCCGACCAAAACAGGGTTTTGGTCTTTCGGACGCACTGTAGTGGAGTAACGGTTGAGTGTCGGACGAGGTGATTTTGAATCTGCCATTTTTAGCATTTTTGCGATCAAGCTGCGGTCGCGGGAATTGAAGATTCGGTGGATCAGATAACAATAGAAAAGGTTGGGGTAATTTTGTAATAGAAAAGTTTGGGGTCATTTTTGTAAACAATTCAGTCAATCGCAAGGCACTTTTGGTCGATCACTACAATGCAAAAATGGCAGTAACTTCTAACAGTCGAATTTCAACGGTCATATTCTCCGACAGTCGGATCCAGGAGACCAAAAACTTTTAGGTCGACTGAAAATGGATAGTTCTATAATATATAGATTTCCATAGGTCATTCTACACAACGTGGAATTGAGGCGAAGCCTTGCCGAAGTCGATTCTCGATTCCATATACTCACTGTGAGCTTTGTAATCTAATTCTCCCTAATCCCAAACTTAAGATTTCAATTTAGGAGAGTTCAGAATAGTTTTACTGCGCTTTAATTTTTCGAAACATATATTGTACAAAATTGTAAAGAGTGACGCTCTACTAATTCGTCATATAAGGATGACTCCCCGAAACAATAAACGACTAGATTGAACGCCTGAAAGTTCAATCAAATGGTGACTCCCCGAAATAGTCAAATTTAGGGTGACGCTCCGTAATAGTCAAAGGTTGATGATCTAGAATAGTCAAAGGGCGACGCCCCGTGAATAGTCAAATTGCAAACGGTTTAATTGACGCCCGTAAGCCAATTAGTTTAGTGAATCTCCAAGTGGAATCTTAGAGTGCGAACATAGGCGGGTTTGCCGAACCGCCTAAACAAACATTGTTCGAATCTCTTATCTCGTATCTCTTTATATTTCCGCATTTTATGTTTTAATTGCATAAGACAAATCACATAGGAATTTAGTGATTAATATCACACAAAATTATTAGTACGCAATATTCACCCCAAGCCGCCCCCCCCCTTCTCCTCTCTATAGGTGTGTATACGATCCTACAATATGATTATTATTATATTATAACAATGATATATTTATATTCATGATAAATTATTTTTTCGTAATACATAGGTTACACATGTTATTATTGTTGTGAAAATCAATAATTTTGCAGTGTGAGAGTGTTAGATTATTTAATTATAATCTATATGTTAGTGTGGTCCATATTAAATTAAAGATTACATTGACTTAATATTAAAGTGCTTAATGTGATGGTTGTTAAGCATTAAAGACATTAAGTTAATTGGGTTTTAATTCTCTCACCTTAACCTTATTAAAACGTATAAAGTATAGTTGAAGAGATGTGAGTGAAAGGACACGAATGAAATAGCATGTAAGGAAAGTTGCCATTTGTAAATGTGTCTTCTTCATCACCTAGAGAGAGAGATGAATACATTCAATCTCTAACAGAACAAGAACTCTCTAGAACACTCTCTATAATCACGGTACAATATACTGCGTTTCTGGATCATTGAAGAGACGAATTAGAGCAAAGGTCTTAAGGTTGATAAACAGAACTCAACATCGACATCAAAAGCTTTTCTTATATCATGGATCAAGGTTGATATTTCGTTTAAACTCTAATGGTTAAATCAAATACGTTGTATGAGACTTAAAGTATTTCAAGCATGTAAAGTAAATAAAAATGGGATTAAAATGTAAAGGTTGAATGGAAAATGCTTATAGAGAGAAACTAAAAACCAACCATTTACATGTATATAAACGTTCAATTCATTTCACTCTCTACCATTCAAACAACCACAATCACTCTTATTTCTAAAATAGATTAGACATACCTAAGGATGGACAATCCTCTTGCAGCCAACGAATAAGCCATACTCCAGAAGTTGTAGACCGAATCAGACCATCCCCTTGTACATATGTTATCAAAGACGAAGCACGATAGCATTCTAAATTTGTAAGATACAACGATATCCTCAATCAATCACAACCTCATCCAAGACAAGAATCAATTTTTCAGTTTCAAATTCATTTTTAATCACGTCACGAACAACACGGAACTATAATATGTGTCTCAACATGATATTGATCGGACCCATTAGAACCAAATCCAAATTCTCTATAATTCTTGCTTTCTAAATCCCGTTAAAGATCAAACATATAAGTTGCAAACACACCAACGTAAGATGGGTTTTTCCTCGTATAATTCTCGATTTTTGGAAAAAAAAAAAAGAGAGAGAAAGAGAGACGTAAAACACACTAAGGATATAAAAAAAATCATCGTAAATCTGAGAGAACCTAAAGAAAATGGAACTATAGAGGGGGGGCTGGTCGTGTAAACATTAAGGAAACTGAATTGCCATGCTGGCAAAAAGCACTAAGCAGCAGTCGAAATCCTACTGGAAAACGAAGAAGAACATTGACGCCGCGACTCCACTGCTTCTTTGTTCTTCTCCTCGTCTTCGACTTTGGTGAATAAAAAATATGAAAAATATAAACATGAGTTAAAATTTTTGCTGACTACTATAGCACGACATGACGTAACGTTCTACACTTTACTTCCCAGTCTTAACTTCCGGAAGATTTTTATTTCTGGGAAAGATGACAAATAGAACCATTATTTTTTAACCAATCAACGATCATATTTTACTAATAAATTAACTATTAAATTATAAGAAAATAACGTTATAAATATCGCTATCATATTTATTATTAAAGTAATAATATTGCGTTGCAGCGGTCGCATACAAACTGCCGCAAGTCCATAGTTTTAAAAATGGATGGCCCACGCAGTATCATACTAAATTGATGCGGTGTGCTAATAAACCGTTGTGGTGTAATAGGACATTGCAGCAGACCATAAAAAATGTCGTGTAGTTTTTTTAAAACTATGAGACATTTTTTATGGCCCGCCATGGTGTCTTACCAAATCGCCGCGGTTTATCGTCACACCACGATTGTTTCTTATGAAGCCGCCGCTGTTCAAGGTGCCTCCTTCCCCTTGTACAAATACACGATAAACTCATCGCGATTTTCACAGATATTTTGTCAGCGATTAGCGAACCCTAGAGAATTCTAAGAGCTGAAGTGAACTGCATTTTGGCAAAGTTAAAGAATTTATTAAAAAGCAAATGGCGTTTTAGAGTGTTGAGAAATCTGTTATTAACTATCAAGTTGAAGTGGAGTCCACAACCATATTTTTTACCAATGAGAATGAGGTATGTAGAATTGGAGACGAAACTGCAATAGTGTTGCATTTCGTCTCGGCAACACTACACAAGGAGGACGAGGAGGAGCTCCATTCATTATACGAACTGCCGTGACTCCATAGTTTTAAAAAAACCAAATGACATTTTTTATGGCCCGCCATGGTGTCTTACCAAATCGCCGCGGTTTATCGTCACACCACGATTGTTTCTTATGAAGCCGTTGCTGTTCAAGGTGCCTCCTTCCCCTTGTACAAATACACGATAAACTCATCGCGATTTTCACAGATATTTTGTCAGCGATTAGCGAACCCTAGAGAATTTTAAGAGCTGAAGTGAACTGCATTTTGGCGAAGTTAAAGAATTTATTAAAAAGCAAATGGCGTCTTAGAGTGTTGAGAAATCTGTTATTAACTGTCAAGTTGAAGTGGAGTCCACAACCATATTTTTTACCAATGAGAATGAGGTATGTGGAATTGGAGACGAAACTGCAATAGTGTTGCATTTCGTCTCAGCAACTCTACACAAGGAGGACGAGAAGGAGCTCCATTCATTATGCGAATCCAATAGTGACGAGGACATGGCCGAGAGTAGGCCTAGACGTCCACCACAAGCACAATGCACCTTCGCTGGTATGAGGTTTGGCAAGAAGTATAGTTCACTGAATGAAATTAGAGAAGAAATTATTGATCATGCGTTGAAGAATGGGGTACGAGATAAAATTCACCCATAGTGACACACATCGGTTGAGGGCTGCCTACCAAGAAGGATGCACATGGCAGCTGCACGCCTAAAAAATGCAATGTGAAATGACGTTTCAAATAAAGTACTACAATGACGTTCACACTTGCTCGAGAAAGATAGAAAGCCGTCATGCCTCTGCCAAATGGGTGGTAGCGCATTAGTTGGAAAAATTTAAAAGTTAGGCTGACTGTGACCTTTCTTCCATAATTGAGACAGTCAGGAAGAACTTTAACGTCAACATCACACCCAGTCTTGCTAGAAGGGCAAGAAATGCAGCCAAAAAGATTAACGAAAGGGATGATAATGAGCATTACAAGCTCATATGGTCCTATGCCGAAGAGATTCGGAATTCTAATCCTGGATGCTTGGTGCGTGTTGATCTAGAGATGAGTGCATTTAAAAGGATGTACATGTGTTTGGATGCATGCAAGATGGCCCTGCGGAACTATGGTAGACCGGTTATTTGTTTGGATGGTTGCCACTTGAAGGGAGCGACTTCGGGCCAGCTGCTCACTGCTGTCACCATCGACGGGAATGATGGAATGTATCTAATTGTTGTAGTAGTGGTTGAAGCAAAAAATAAGGCTTCTTGGAACTGGTTTTTGGAATTGTTGCTCGACAATATAAACATTCTGAGTGTCAATGAGTGGACAATTATTTCTGACCAAAAAAAGGTGCAGTTGATTGCTTTTGCCTTCTATGTTAATGTTATGTGTTGTGTACCAATGTTTGATTCATATTATGAATCTTTGTAGAGGCTAGTGCCAGCTGTCAGAAAGGTAGCAGGGCATGCGAACCATCGGTTTTGCATGCCGACACCTGTATGGCAATTTTAAAAAATAATTTAAAGTCATGTTGTTCAATGATGTAATGTGGGCAACATCTAGAGCGACAACGGAGAGGCACTTTGAGAGAGAGATGGAGGAGTTATTTTTGCTTGACCAGGTGGCCTACAACTATCTACGAGGAATAGATGCTAAATGCTAGGGCAACATGTCTTCTGCTCCATACCCAAATGTGACCTAAGCCTCAAGAACCATAACGAGTACTTCAACACTTGTATCCTACCAACCCTAGATTAAACAAATAATCAAATTAAATTAAATTTGATTATTATTTAATTAGTAATAAGATCAATTAATTATTTGATTAAATTTCGATTATTTGATTGAATCAATTGTCTAATTTAATTAAATTTGATTATTACATGATTATTGACTAGATCAATTACTAATTAATGGTAATTTGATTATTTAATCAAAACTTAATTATTTGATTAAATTAATTATTGATTGATTTTGTATCAGAATCAAATTTAATTAAATTATCTAATTTATTCAATCAAATAGTTAATTTTTGTCGAATAATCACTAATTAATTATTGATTTATTACTAATTAGGTAATAATCAAATTTAATTACATCTTCCAATTAATTCAATCCAATAATCAATTGTTTTTATCCAATAATCATATAATCAAATAATCACTAAATTGCAATCCTTAAATTGCACCCTTTAATTATGGATGTCCACTCTTAAATGGCGGATGTAAATTGCGGACATATGAGGGTTGCTGTGGTCAACCTCTTAAATTGCAGACACATGTAGGTTGCCACGGTCTTCTGAACCTATATTTTAACAGAAAACCAAACTGAAAAATTTATGTTATTTATTTATCATAATTCAAGATTTGATTTATTAATAAAAATAATTTAAAATTTAACTTATTACTAATGTTATAGTTCAAGGTAATTTTTTGTTAAATACCCTTAATTATATTATGAATTTTTTTAATTTCTCTATCTAAATTTTATATTGATATTCAATTATTAAAATTCAGTACTCAGTAAAGTTTTTCTTGACGATTTATTTGCATAAGTTTATAGTAATCAATTTAGTGTTTCCTATGCTTATATCTGCTTACTCGAATTTAATGTAATTAAATTTAATAGCAAATATTTTTAAAATACAAATGAAATTTTATCAGAAATATTATTTTAATAATCTTTTAAACATAAAATTAAACTTATATTTGTGCTTTCCTTATTCTTTAATAATATTGAAGGCGATATATTAAAAATTAATGTTAAAAATATATTAGAAATTAATGTTATATATTTCTTTGGCTTGTGAAAATTACTTTAAAGAATAATAAATTATAAAATAAAATTGACTAGTGCAGAGGACAATTAAATCATCCAAGAGTAGTGATTTGTTTAATTAAAACAATACAAAAAATATTATATTTACTTTCTACTACTAATTTTTTATTCTTATTATATTTACTTTCTACTACTAATTTTTTATTCTTACTTATCTATCAAATATTAATGACTTATTTTAATTATTTATAATTTTTTGTATTAATTATACCAATTAATATTTATAAAAATAAAAAGTAAAAATAGTATTATTCAAATAATAATTATGGACAAATTATCAAAATTATTATTAATGTTTATAAAGATATAGAGAGTCCATTTTCAAACTACCCAAACTATTTAATTTATACTTTATGGCAACTCTTTGAAAAACTATTATTAAAATAATTAATTAACTAATTTTAAATTTTTGTTACATGTGTACGACTCTCGTTTTAAACCAGTTTCAAGTAGTCTGGCGCAAGTACAATAGTTAAGTTTTTTTTTTATAAAAGACAAATTAATAAAACAAATCCTATAGTTTGAAATCAACGACAAGACAAATATATAAGAATTTTTGCGAACAACTAAAACTTCAAACTATGATAAATGAACAACTCAAACCTTCCCGTCTCATTTTTCGTCAAAAAACAGAGAGGCAAATGCTACAGCCACGTTAACGGCAAAACTCATTCAACGGCGATGTCCAAGGATCAACAACGAACGTCCTTCGACCATGAGGGACGTCCGATTGATCCAAAATTTAACAAAAGTAGTACAAATGTATGTTTTGAATGATCATTCTTCCCCTTTGTTGTCGGGAGAGTATCTGACTAAGAGAGAGAAAATCGATATTATCATCATAGTCCATGGAGCGGCTACTATTGTGGGAAGACAAAGTAACAACTATTTTTACAACATTATAGCCATAATTCATTAAACTTAGTTTGTCCATTGCATTCTTTGTGCACTGTCTGTGTCTTGTTCGACTTTGTTTCAGTCAATTCTTTTTCTTTTCAATATCTTCATGAGTTGATGAGATTGTTTTGCCCAAAAGTATTATGGAGAGATGTTGTGATGGGAAGGCGTTAGCGGACGAAGCTTCATGGCCATTAGATGAAGGGACGAACATTCCTCAATGAGGATGGACGACCAGGATGGGCGACCAGGATGAACCAGAGGCGTTGACGGACATTACGTTGAAGGGAGTCACGTGCAAAACACATACTATTTTAAATGGGAGCAGAGTCGTAAACAAAGGTTGTTAGTTGTTGGATAAACGAATCAGAAGTCCTTCAGAGTTGTAGGACGTCCATCGCTGGAAATGGACGTTCATGATGGATTATTGAAAGACAACATCGTCCTCAACTTAAAACGAACCTCCATCAGCTAACAAACGTCTCTTCTCAAAATGGACATCCTTTAACTTATAAAGGACGTCTCTAAGCCCACAAGGAGCGTACTTAAGCCACAACAGACATCCCTCATTGTAAAACAGACGTCCTTCAACTTACAATGGATATTGAGGATGGATTATTTAAAAATGACGTCGTCCCCAACTTAAAACAGATGTCCCTCAGTTAATTACGAACGTCCATTGCTTAAGACAGAGGTGCCTCAATTTACAATGGATGTCCCTAAGCCCACAACGAACGTCACTTAGCTTAAAGCGGACGTCCCTCAGCTTATGACAAATGTTCCTAAGCTTAAACTGTAAACTGTAAGAAAAATTGCTAGGAGAAGAATCGTTCAAGCTTTTCCATGAATCTTATTTAACGATTGAAACCGAAGCTAGTAGCGTATCCGAAGGATAATCGATGCTCTGCTACAGATAACCGATAATCAACAAAAAACGTTGCGCATCCCTCATGGATCAACTTTGCGTGTCCCTCGTCTTTAAAGGACGTTCGAGTTTGATCCTTGGACATCCGTTGGAGGTCCAAGCAACGTCCATGTCATTTTCTAAATGGAAAACGTGGCTCTAGTATTTGTTTCTGCTTTTTTTTTTTTTTTTATGGAAAACGTGATGGGAAGATATGCATCGTTCATTTTCATAGTTCAAGATTTTAATTATCTATGAAAATTCTTCAAAATTTGTCTTGTCGTTAAACCCAAACTATAGATTTTATTTTATTAATTTCCCTTGATAAAACAATATATTTGTTTATTTCAGTCAAATCAATTTGTTTACTTCACTATTGGTCTTCGATACAAGGCATACTAAAATAACTACTTACATTTATTATTTAAATTTACAAGATAATTTTTTAGTATTTATTAATTAATATAATAATTCTAATTAATTATGAATAATTTAAATAATAAATTAATTACACTAATTAATAAATATGATTTTATTTTTAAATAATAATAATACATGATTTATTACACGTAAAAAATGATTTAGCATATATGTACAATTATGAAGAAAAATAAAACTTCTATACTTCATTTAACTAATAAATTAATTCAATATTATTACAATTCATTTTTTAAGACGGGGGTTTTTAGGCATTGGTCACAGAGAGAGAGAGAGAGAGAGAGAGAGAGA
>CM039469.1:41375459-41426843 GCA_022433065.1 Begonia loranthoides
TGGTTTAGCTTGCTGACTCAGCTTGCTTATGTACTCGTAATAGCCCCCCTCAAGGTGGGCGATATAAGTCAATCATGTCCATCTTGCAGAGAAGATCATGAAACAAACCAGGTTGAACTGGTTTAGTGAGAATGTCGGCCAATTGATGCCGAAAAGAAACATGAAGTGTCTTGATCAGCTTTTGTTGAAGTTGCTGACGAACAATGTGACAATCAATCTCTATGTGCTTGGTACGTTCATGAAAAATAGGGTTGGTTGCAATATGCAATGCAGATTGACTATCACAAAATAGAATAATGGGTTGTGAGGAAGCAATCCAAAATTCTGCGAGTAAAGCTTTCAACCAAATAATCTCACAAGTAACGTGAGCCATAGCTCTATATTCTACTTCAGTAGAAGACTTTGAAACGGTATGTTGTTTCTTCAACTTCCAAGAAATCAACGAATTGCCAAGAAACACACAAAATGCGGTAATAGAACACCGAGAATCAGAACAAGTTCCCCAATCAGAATCGCGAAAAGCCTTCAATTGTAAAGAAGAAGAGGCGGGATAAAACAAACCAAGACCTGGAGAATTCTTTATATATCTCAAAATACGATATGCAGCTTGTAGATGTGAAGAATGTGGACAAGCCAAAAACTGACATAACTTGTTGACAGCAAAACATATATCAAGTCGAGTGATTGTCAAGTACAAGAGTTTACCAATGAGACGCCGAAAAATTGTAGGATCCTCCAAAACAGAACCACTATCCATAGAGAGCTTGCAATTTCAATCCATTGGTGTAGAAATAGGCTTAGAGGCTAGAAAACTAGTATCTTCCAGCAACTGTAATGCATAATGACGTTGAGAGATTGAAATACCTGTAGAATTCCTAGCAATCTCAAGACCCAGAAAGTAATGTAAATTTCCTAAGTCCTTGAGTTTAAACCTTCTGTTCAGTGTTTCTTTAAATAGAGTCATCTCATCAATAGAAGAACCTGTTATCACAATGCCATCAACATAAACTAAAATTGCAATGAAGGAACCTAGTTTGAAACGAATGAACAGCGAGGAATCATAATCAGATTGGTTAAAACCATGATGTAGAAGTTCAGAAGAAAATTTGGAGAACCACTGATGTGAAGCCTGCTTAAGACCATATAACGATTTGTGCAATTTACAAACCAATGGCGATGCAGTACTATACTGGCAGAGAGATGGCTGCAACTGGTAACCAGGAGGTAGAGCCATAAAAACCTCTTCATGTAGATCACCATGAAGAAACGCATTATTAACGTCTAGTTGAAATAAGGGCCATCCATGAATAGAAGCCAATGCCAGTAGTAACTTGACAATAACAAGTTTAGCAACAGGTGAGAAGGTATCAAAAAAATCAACCCCTTTAGTTTGTGTAAAGCCCTTTGCCACTAAACGAGCTTTGTAATGCTTAATCGAGCCGTCTGCGTTATATTTAATCTTATAAATCCACTTGCAGCCAATGACGGGTCTGTTGGGTGGAAGAGAGACAACCGACCATGTAGAATTCTGCTCAAGAGCTTGCAACTCAGCTTGCATTGCATCACGCCATTCAGCAACCTTCTCGGCTTGTTTGAAAGATTTTGGTTCATTATGAGAAGAGACAGCAAGACTAAAGGCTTTGAAGGAAGGAGAAAATCGATGATATGATAAGGAATTGGATATAGGATATTTGACTAAAGAATTCAAGAATGGGGAAAATGTATCAGCATTTGACCGATAACAATGATAGTCTTTTAAGTAAGAAGGAGGTTTAACAACTCTAGAATGTGGACGAGAAAGATCTGGAGATAAAAGATCATGAGTAGTTGGAGGAATAGAAGAAGAGTTAGTAGAATCAGAGTCTTGAAAAGAAGAGGATTGTTTTAAAGAATCTATAGACATGGGAAGAAGAGAAGAAACAGAATATGAAGAAGAAGAGTTATTGGCAAAAGGAAATATATTCTCAGGAAAGACAACATTTCGAGATACAGAAATGCTATTTGTTTCAATATCAATCAATTTATAACCTTTATATCCAATAGGATAACCAATAAAGACAGAAGCATGAGCTCTGGGCATGAATTTATCTCTGCTATTTGTTAAAGTGGAAATGAAACAAAGAACCAAAAGAACGGAGATGATTATATGAAGGAGATTTGTTGTATAACTTTTCAAAAGGAGATTTGTTAGAGAGAATGGGAGATGGCAGTCGGTTGATTAAGTAGACAGCAGTGAGAATGCAGTCGCCCCAATATTGAAGCGGAAGATTAGACTGAAAAAGTAGAGCCCGAGCAACATTCAAAATATGTTGGTGTTTTCTCTCAACAACAGAGTTTTGTTGAGGGGTTTCAACACAAGATTTGAGATGAATAATACCATTGTTATTGTAAAAATCTAAAAGAGCAAATTCAGGAGCATTATCAGAGTGAACATTTTTGATAGATACTTGAAATTGTGTTTGAATCAGCTAATAAAATTGAGGAATAATAGAACGAACTTCAAATTTTGCTTTCATGAGATAAACCCATGTTGCTCTAGAGTGATCATCGACAATGGTTAGAAAATATTTAAAATCATCATATGTAGAAGTAGCAAACGGACCCCAAATATCATAGTGAATCAAGAAAAAAATTGAATTTGAAAAATGATTATGAGATATATATGATAATCTTCGTTGCTTGGCCATAGGACAAATGACACAAGGATTAATGGAAGCATTATCAGACACAGATGTTGGCAAAAATTCTTTAACAGCATGTTGAGTAACAATATCAGATGGGTGTCCCAATCTGTAATGCCACGAAGAAAAATCAGTATTACAAGAAGTGGTATTGCAATGAATAGGCTCTGCTTTATTGGAAGAAATATGACTTGTAGCAGTAGAACTAGGTTGAAAATCCGAAGGAATTTGATGAAGGATGTAAAGATTGCCATGCCTTTCACCCATATCAATCATGTGGCCCGAGATAAAGTCCTAAATAGAACAAGATGAGGATTGAAATAGGATGGAACAAGTCATAGAAGAAGTCAGAGAACTAACTGACAACAAATTGAATAGAAAATCCAGAAAATAAAGAACATTGGATAGGCAAATGGTTGAAGTCAAGTTAACAGTTCCAATTCGTCTTATTGGAATCATAGATTGATTGGGAAGAGTGACAAATTGATTTGTAACAGAATAAGACTGAGAAAACAAATCAAAATTGGTGCAAACATGGTGAGTAGCACCAGTGTCGACAATCCAATGAATAGAAGACTGTGTTGAAGAAGATGTAAAATTAGAATTAGAACAGAAAGGAAAAGAGTTACCAGTAAAATTTGAGGCAGAAGGCAAGGAAGAAAGACAATCCGAGTTGCTGCTGAATGTGGATGAACTTCGCTGTAGTTGAGAGCTTAATAACGCAATCAGCCGTTGACATTGTTCAGCAGAAGGAGCTTCAGTAGAATTAAGAAGTACAGGTTGAGCAGTAGGAGTACCCAGAATGTCATTGCTAGCTTGGTTAATAGAGATTTTACCCCCATTTTTAATCTTATAACCAGGAGGGTAGCCATGAAGCTTATAGCACTTCTCACAGTTGGTACAAAAAGGGCGTTCTTTCTTACCCTTATGTGAGGGAACAGACTGATTAGAACTAGCACCAGATTGAAAAGTCATTGGAGATGTCTGTTCTTGAATAATCCGACTGTCAACAACTGATCTTTGTCGTTCATCCTGAATTATTAGAGAAAAAACTTTCCCAATTGAGGGTAGAGGATCCATTATCAGTATTTGAGCATGAATATTAGAATATGAGTCATTTAATCCCATCAAAAATTCCATAACGTGCTCTTGTTGTTGATACAGAAGTAGGGACTTTAGACCTCCACAATTACAGGTTGAAATGGGATGGAATTCTTGTAGCTCATCCTAAAAAATTTTAATTTGAGTATAATAGAAAGTGACTTCCATGGATCCTTGACAGAAGGATGCTAAAATTTTTGCGTAATTGATAAGCCCTAGGACCATTACTTTGTTTGAATTTATCAGCAATATCATTCCATACAGTGGGGGCCGAATCAAAGTATAAAAGACTATCAACAATTTCTTTATTAACAGAGTTTAATATCCAAGAGATCACCATGTTGTTACATCGTTTCCAGTTTTGAAATTTACTGTCGGAAGGAAAAGGCTGAGTAATAGATCCATCAACAAATGCGAATTTATTTTTCGCATTAAGGGCCGTGGTCATAGCTCACCTCCATGTATTGAAATTAGGTCCGTGAAGTGGGTGAGTAACCAGGATTAAGCCTGGATGATCAGAGTTATGACGAAAATATGGATTTACAGAGTCGTCCATTACTGACCTTGGAGAACTAGACGAATTGTTATTTGGTAGACTCGAAGAGGAAGGTTGAATTGCAACAGAAGAATCAACAGGAGGAAGAGAACTTGACGAAGGTCCTGCAGCTGCTGGTTTGGCAATGTTCCGACTTCGAGTCATGGAAAAAATTTGCGGAAGAGAGAGCAAAAATGCTCTGATACCATAGTAGATTTGAAGAAGAAGAAACTACTTTATTGAATGTATGAAAAGTGTTTGCAAAAGACAATCAAACTCCTCTTATATCAAGAGTTCTTACAAGAACAAAAGAGAGGGAAAACTGAAATATGAAAATAACGACTGATCTAACACGTTGCAATTCTTCATTCATTGAACAACACCGACTATTTAGCTTGTTGGCTCATCTCTGGTTTAGCTTGCTGACTCAGCTTGCTTATGTACTCGTAATAATGACTGAAAGGTCCAGCAACGAGTCAGCAACTACCATTAAAATTGTGGAGAGATACACCGGCACCCCTCATGAACCCACGAAGAACATAAAAATGAAAATCACCTTAAAAAATCGACTTTGCTTGAATTTTCATGAATATGCACGAGAAATTCAGCCCCATTAAAAATTATTATTATTTTATTTAAATATATTGAAAATGTAATTATATGCAAATATTTTTGCTTCTTTTTTTGTTCAACTGAAATTTCAAAAAGATAAAGTACATATTATTTCTTGAACTTAGAGATGAAGAGTAAGTGTGTATATTTACTTTTTTTATACAGATAACCTTATGAATTTAGCAGTATTAACAATTAAGTTATCATCGTTAGGATTGATGTAAGAGAATCACGTTTTTTGTCTCATAATCTTTTATTTTGAGCGACTACCAAAGAGAGAAACAACTCCAATAAAATAGATTTGACAATTTCTTGAAGGAAACCAGTTGAAAAATTCAACACAGAAGGTAATTTTGGCGATAGTACCGAGTTTCTGTAACTTATTTCTCTTTGAAAGTTGTCAAACATAGAATATCACGTGACAAAAAAAGTGATTTATTTAACAACAGTTATAATGACATGAACTTAATTGCTAATGCCCCTAAATTAAGGTGTTTATTTGTCAAAAAAAAAAAGTACAAAGATATATTCGATGTTCACTTCTAAATATAAGAACTAATTTACATTTTATCCTTCCAAAAAAAAAAACATAGTTGTTTAAAAATAGAAATTGAGCATTAATTGTCCTCTAATGCATATTGTCTTTTGGGAAGCTCTCTAAATTTCAAAATTATTGCTTTTGGAGTAACTTAAATTGAATATGAATGTTCTAAGTATAATATTTTGTAACCACCATAAATTTATTTTCTCCCAATTTTAAACCCTAAAAATTTTCCCAAATATTGATTTACAATTGAAGTTTATTTAGATGTATATAAATCTAAATTACAAAATTTTGTGAAATTTTGAAAATAGTATAACTGTAATACCTAACAATTTTTTTTAAGAAGAGAAATTTTTTTTATTATTTAAATTGGAAAATTTTTATTTTGGAAATTGTTTCCTCTCCATTTCACGGGAGCATTGCAGACGGGGTGGGAAACTCCTCCCCGATTTCCTCCTCCACAATCAAGCCTCTCTTTCTATTTTTGTCACCTTACAGCTCATCTTTCTCTTGGTCTCTCTTTACTTCTCACTCTCTCTGTTGTCCATCTCTCGTATCCCCATCTTCCTTTTTGCAAAATTTCCCTTCTGCATACAGGTCTTCACGGGTGGAATAAAAGACTTTCCTTAGCAGAATTTTGAAGAAGGATTCAAAGCAAAATCATCCATCTCGGTAAGTGGAAATTATTCCCTTCCCTGTATATTGAGCTACTCGATTGAAGTTCTTATTTCAATTTAATTTTTGGAAGGAATCTGCAGTGTTGATCGGGGCTTCCGTAATCAGAAACTAGAAGGTCATAGTGGTATAAAATTTGGATTTTTCTCTTTAACACTTCTCTGTTTACTGGCAATTTAGTTTGGATTTTTGGCATGTTGAAATTAGATTGTTAATTTGGAAGTTTTCGTATTGGATAAGCTATGTTAATGGCAGATAGGTTGGACAAAATTCAGCAATGAAATTGCACGAATAACATCGATGGAAGGATGTTATGATTCAGAGATTATCAAGAAATGAAGAAGAAGACTTTCTGGTATTCAAGCTGTTAATGGCAGTTTATTACATAGGAAAAGAAGAAAAAATAAAGAAGAAAACAATTATTCAGCTCAACAACACCCTTTACTTCTCCTCTGTTATTCCTTTATGGCTATCGCCGTCATCTATGTCAGCTAACGGCGGTAGTTATTTTCCTTCTATCTTTGACAGTTGGCATGAACGTCGTCTTCCTTGCCGTTTATGCCTTCCTTTCCCATATAGCCATTGATCTTCATTATCATTCTCATAACAGGCACTCCCCTTAAAAGAACATTGTCTCTAAGGAAAGTGTCCTTCTTTCACCACCCTTGTCTGAAGCAAACACAGAGGATGGCAAACAAAATTCTCCATGTATTCTGACGGTAAACCACTCTAAGTAACTTCTTTTTGCCCAATATGCTTTTTAAGAAGGGAAACGTGGAACATTGAATGAATCTGAGCATTTTCTGGAAAATCCAGCTTATAAGCCACTAAACCCAATTTTTGAGAATTTTGAAAGGACCAAAAAATTTTGAAGCCAATTTCTGTGACGTATTCTGCTGCACCGAAAGCTGCCTATATGGTTGCAATCTGAGAAAAACCATATCACCAACTTCAAAGAAATGTTCAGAGCGATTTTTATCAGCATACAATTTCATCCGAGCCTGTGCTTGAGTTAAAGTTTGTTTCAACAACCTATCCATATGAAATCAATCACACAACACAACATCCACAACTGCCACATCTACTTGCTGATATGAACCTAAAGCCAATTGTGATGGTGTGGACCCATAAAGAGCTTGGAATGATGACATTTTAATAGCAGAATGATAAGTGGTATTATACCACCATTCAGCCAAAGGTAACCACTGCTTCCATTTTTGAGACCAAGAGTGTGTCATACATCTCAGGTACATTTCGACACACTGATTTAATCTTTCTGTTTGCCCATCCGACTCTGGATGATATGCAGTGGGTAGGTGGAGTTCCTAACCTACTGCTTTCATTAAAGCTTGCCAAAATGAAGAAGTAAAAATTCTATCGCGTTCCAAAACTATATGTTGAGACAAACCATGAAGCCGAAAGATTTGTTCCACGAAAATAGAAGGCACGACTTCCATAGAGAATGGATGTCTTAAGAAAATAAAATGCCCGTACTTAGTAGATCTGTCAACTACGACCACAATACAATCAGCATTGTTGGACAAAGGCAATCCTTCGATAAAATCTATACCAATATGAGTCCACGGATGATTAGGAATTGGCAGCGGTTGTAGAAGACCCGGATAAGCTACATGTTCGGATTTTCATCTTTGACATGTATCACATTGCAAAACTATCTACTTAATGAATTTGGAATGCCCAGCCACCAAAAATGAGTTTTTTTCCTATATAAAGTAGCTTGTATCCCTAAATGGCCTCCTTCTTGGGAATCATGTACTGTATGTACCACTTTTCCTTTGGTGGAATTAGCCTCCTCCAGAACTATCTTCTTCTGAAAATGTAAGATTTCATCGACATATGAAAAACCAGTAGCAGCCTCTACATCTAGAACCAATTTGTCAATAATAGAAGAAACCCAAGTATCATTCTCATAACTAGAAATCACTTCCCAAATCCATAACGACTGAATCGTAGTGATATGATTACAAGACAGGGTAGAAAAATCTTTTCTAGATAAAGCATCTACAACAATGTTGGACTTGCCCTTCTTATATTGCATGACATACCGTAATCTAAGTAGCTTGGTTAGCCTCTTTTGCTAGAGTGGAGACGTAATTCGTTGCTCTAATAAAAACTTCAAAGATTGAAGGTCTATCTTGATAACAAACTCATTGCCCTAAAGATAATGCCTCCACTTTTGAACAACTAATACTAAAGTTAGCAATTCTTTCCCGTATATGGATACACTTAAGTTTCTTGAATCAAATGGCTTACTAATAAAGGCAATTGCTCCATGATCTTGAAGCAAATACAGCTCCCATACCATTGTAGCAAGCGTCTGTTTCTATGATAAATGATTTCTGGAAATTAGGCAAAGCCAATATTGGAGCAGTAGACATTGCATTCTTGAGACTCTAAAAAGCCTTGGCAGCCTCTTCTGTCCACAAAAAAAAAACATTCTTTTTTAGCAGATCTGTCAATGGTCTTGCTATAGCTCCATACCCATGAATGAACTTGCAATAATACCCAGTTAATCCCAAGAAGCCACTTAATAGTTTGATTGAAGTGGGAACCGACCAAGTCACCATTGCCTCAATCTTCTCCAGGTCGGCTGCCACTCCTTCTGAAGAAATAATATGTCCCAAATAGGTAACTTTGGATTGTCCAAAGTCACATTTGGACAACTTGGCATACAAAGAATGGTTGTGGAGAAGCTAAAAAATAGCAGATAGATGAGAAACATGAGCTACCAGTGAAGGACTATAAATGAGTGTATCATAAAAAAAAAAACAAGGAAAAATTTTCATAAATGTGGCTGGAATATGCTGTTCATTAAAGACTGAAAAGTTTTCGGGGCATTTGTCAACCCAAAAGGCATTACACGAAATTTGTACAGTCTTTGATGTGTTTTAAAGGCTATTTTATAACAATCCTCAGCTTCTACATGGATTTGATGGTAACCTGCCTATAAATCAATCTTTGAAAATACCATCGATCTATGCAACTCGTCTATAAGCTCATCTATAAGTGGCATTGGAAACTTTTCCTTACAGGTCATTGCACCCTCCCTATGACGAGGCTGCCCTCTTCTCTAACATTTCTATCCAATTTGTCCCCTAGGGTACGAATTTGTATCCCCTCCAGGTATGTAGCCATTCCTCCCTCTCTTTCATTTAGTTTTCAACTTCTCCTTTCTTCCTGCATGAGTGGAGTGTTCCAGCGAGTGAAGGGGAGTGACCGTGTGAGAGAGAGCTTCTTTCTTGTGAGTGGTGAGCTTCTGGGTGTGAGTGGTGTCTTAAGTGTGTGAACGTGAGGGAGAGCTAGAGAGTGGGAGCTGCTTTGGAGCTAAAGCTGCTACTGCCATCTGTGAGCTGGCGCTGCTGTGGAGAGCTGTCCCTGATAGTGTGTCTTCAATTAGGTAACGAATTAGGGGTGTCTTGGCCATTTGGAGACCTACACCACAAGTATCTGTGCATGAGTGATAGATTATTGGTACTCCGTAGTGTTTTCATTGTTGTTATGGTTTCCTTGCTGTCTGTTAATTCCCTGGTGATAATGTAGCTCCCTGGTTGATATTGCGTAGATATTCTGTAGATATTGCTTTTATTCTTATTTCTATTATGAAGACATTTCCTTTATTGACTTGCTCTGTGATTTGCTTTGTTTGATAAATTGTTGTGATAAATGCTTAAGGTTTAAAGGTGATAAATGTAGAATGGCGAGTGTGTAAATGATGAGTAGCATGGACAAGTTAAGGATTTCCGTAACCGTTATGTCCATTCTTATATACTTGCTGTCTTTAATTCTCTGTATTAATTCAACTGTCGTTTCATTAATCCAACATATAGCATGTTAAATATTACTTAAGCATATTAATTTACTTGATTAGTTGTAAGTAACCAACCCTTGAGCATGTAAATTAATTAACTGGTTGAACATGTTTAGCAATCTAGCATGTAAATTAATTAGCACAAAGCAGCATGTTAATTAACTAGCGTATTTAACCAAAGTAATTAACCAAGCATGTTAATTAACTAGAACAATTAACTAAAGTAATTAATTAGACTTGAGTATACTAATCGACTAGAGTAGTTAACTTAATTAGAAACTGAGCATGATAAGCCATTAGAATAACTAATTAGAATTATAATCGAAGTCTTTACTTAAGCATGCTTAATTAACTAATTAATTAACTAGTCGTTAAATAACTAATTCGAGCTTTTTTAACTAGTTGTTTAATTAATAACTAATGCTTGAACATGTTAATTAACTAACTAGTTGAGCATGATAAATTAAATAGTAGGCATGTTTAATTAACTTGATTTAATCGCCAATGCATGGTAATTAAGTAGAGTAAATTAACTAGAACTTGAGCACTAGGATAACTACCTATAGGGCATGTTAATCGATTAGGATAACTAATAATCGCAATTATTTATAAGCATGTTAACAATAATTCTAATGAAGCTTAAGCATGATAAATAATTAGAGCAATTAACTAAACCTTAGCATGTATAAGTAACTAGTTTAATTAAGTCGTTAAATATGTCAAATAACTAACTAGTCGAGCATGCTGAACAAATAACTAGTTGTAATTCTTAGCATGTGAATCAAGTAATTGAGTATGTTAACTAACTAGTTGTAATAAATAAATGACTAATTTTTTAGCACGCTAAGTAACTAGGATAAAAGCATGTAATAAATTCTTGAGCACGTAAATCACCTAGGATGACTAATTAGAGTAACCACCTAGAATAATAAATATAGGAAGCATGAAACATGACTAGGAAATTAACCAAAATAATCAGCATGTTAATTAATAGTATGTTTCGATTTCTCTTTCGTTTATCCTTGCGTTCTATTATCATTGTTGTTTGATTTCCTTATGTGCTTCCTTCATTATTATAATTCAATATTATAATTGTTCCTTATTGTGCGCTTTTAATTTCTGTTATTCTTTATATGAGCCTTCAATTTCAGCTACTTTACTTTCAATGCAACTATTGTTTACTTTTCTTATATGCGCAATTATTGTTAATGTTATGATATAAGCATCATGCATTATGTTAGGATGAGAATGTATGGTCATGCATCATGTTAATAGAAACCGTAGGGAGTGCCACTTTGGGGTGGTACTCACACATACATAAGTGAGGTAAAATGTTAAGAAAATGAAGGAAATGGGGAGTTGGAGGGCGGATGGGTCGCGGGTCTAGTCTGCAACTAGCCACAGCATCTCTCTTATTGGGTACGGGAGTTCTAGTTGCAAGTAAAATGTTAGATCCGATTCACTATTCCATCATAAAGAAAATCCTCCAATCTTCCGCTCGAAGTACGAGTAATGAATGATTGAGTTAAAGTACAGTAATGAATGAACGAATGGATTAATGAAAGAATTGGTTTGGATGGCCCCCATTCCAAAATGGACTAAAGAGTCGCATATCACGTTGCATTATCATTTTTCCTTACTAAGCCTTCGGACATATAGTTACTTGTGGTGTAGGTGTAGGTACGTGTACGTGAAAGCAAATGTACTGAATTATGGATCAATGCAAAAGACGATAATCAAATAATAAAGTAAGGATAAAAGATTTGCACATGCGAGGAAGCTCGTGGTTGGTAAGGCATAAAAAGGGTAAAAGAGAAACAGTTGTAGTTAAATTAAGTTTTCAAAATTGTAATTAAATGGTTAATTTTTTGTCATTAAATTATTTACGCTTCCGCAATGTTTTAATATAAATGACTTGATAAGGCTTCCACATTTTTTTAATTGGGTCTTCAATACGAGTTTAATAAAGAGTTAGTAGCAGTTCGGTTTAGACGCACTCTAATATTGTTTTATAAAAGTTTTAAAATTTCTTGCATTTTAAGGGATTTACGAAAAATTGGATCGTTACACCTTTTGTTAGCATCTCCTATACTAACCTGTCAATTTCAGTCTTGTAAAAATGCGTGCAGCGATAAAAAGCTAAGCGAAATGGTTTGGCATTGGCAACCAATGGTATTGCATGATCCTGCAATCTTTCAGGAGGTAAGCCAATTGGTACCTTGAATACATCTTGAAATTGATCCAATACCTCTTGTACACAAGGAGGTATTATATGAGTCCGTATTGTAGAAATAGCCTGAAATTGTCCCCACAATGTATAAATTTGTTGTTGTACTCCATTTGAAAGCTTCTTTGGAGTACATATATCAATGACAAAATTGGTTTAAAATGTGGGTAAATTAATGACAGATTCATGTATTGTAATATAGAATATTCCATTGGGAAAATCAAAAGTCACTGGACTAACGGAATTAATCCAATCAATTCCCAAAATCATATCACTTCCTCCAAATGGTAACACACGAAATGGGAAAGTAAACTGATGATTATGTATGTGCCATTGTACTGGGCTACTAATATTTGCACTGCTAAATTTAGCTCTATTGGCCACTGTCACCATTAAACACTTGCTATGATCTATGGTAAGCACAACCGCTGAGCTATATTTTCATCAATAAAACTATGTGTACTCCCACTATCTATGAGTATTGACAATTTTTTAGCATTAACGTGACCAGAAATGTGAAGAGTGGAGTTCATTGTAAATCCACCCAATGCATTAACAGATACTTCTGCTTCATCATTTTCTACCACAGCAGTTTCATCTGCCAAATCTAATAAGGAAACATTCTTATCTTCTGAAGAAGTAGTCAACAAAAAATTCAAGGAATGAATCTTACAAACATGGCCTGGCGTAAATTTGTCATCACACTTAAAGCACAAACCCAATTTTCTTTTCATATTCACATCTGTTATTGACAGCTTGGGCAATTTGGACAAAGTCGCAGACTCAATATTATTTGCACTTACAATACTTTTTTCAGACCATTTAGAAGCAACAAACGACTTTCCATATTTTGGAAGACGTTGAAGTGCCACAATCGATTGCTCTTGGAGAAGAACAACCTCAAAAGGAAGAGCAAGGGATGACGGTTTATTATTCTTCATAGTAGCCCTAATTTCATCTTTTAAACCACGTGTAAAAATGGCAATGTAATATGATTCTGTCATCCTTGGTAAAGATGATTGTGCCAAAGATTTAAGGGATTCAAACCTTTGAATATACTCCTTCACCGAACTTGTCTGAACAATTTTAGAGAATGCTTCAATAGGCTCCTCAGCTGTGGAAGAAGAGAACCGGCGACACAACTCAGTAGCAAACAAATCCCAATTAGCATGAGGATAAGTTGAGATAAAACCATCAAACCAAATATCAGCTTGGTCTTGTAAGTGCATTTCTACCATACCTAGACATAAGTTTACAGGAACTTGTAGCATAAGGAAGTACCTATTTACTCTTCGTAGCCACTCTCTCGATCCTTCTCCAGAAAAAAATGGAAATTTCATGCCTGGTCCCCTGTTCTGATGGATGAAATCATGTCGGGGACTGTCCTGTATCGATGGATTATGAGAACTAGAAGGTGCCAAAGGAGTTGCAACTGGTTTTTGCATCAAATCTGGTCATGAAGGAATCAATGGAGCAATTGCCGACATATCCGAGTCATGTTTAGCTAAAAAATCTTGAACAAAGCCATGCAATGTTGCATCCATTCGGTCTTGGCCAATAGCCAATTGCTGAAAAAGTTTTTCTGAAGTCTTTAAGCGCGAAAAAATTATGGAAAAAGAAGAATCAATACTATTCAATTCACCATCAATTCTCCGAAATGCTTCCTCGTTAGCCTTGGCTTGAGTTTCAGACATAGTGGATTGAATAGCTCTGATACCAAATTGTTATGATTAAGAGATTATCAAGAAATGAAGAAGAAGACTTTCTGGTATTCAAGTCGTTAGGAAAAGAAGAAAAAATAACGAAGGAAACAATTATTTAGCTCAACAACACCCTTTTCTTTTCCTCTTTTATTCTTTTATAGCTATTGCCATCGTCAACGCCAGCTAACAGCGGTAGTTATTTTCCTTCTATCTTTGACAACTAGCATGAACGTAGTCTTCCTTGCCATTTATGCCTTCCTTTCCCATATAGTCGTTGGTCTTCATTATCATCCTCATAACAAAGGAACCCTGAATCACGATGATGAGGAGATTAGGTTGCTGCGTAGGTCGCCTCAGCCTTGGTTAGTAGGACAACCAATCGAGACTAAGAGTTTCAGCCAGGGACGACATCGTTTGTGTCGATGTCACCTGTGTCCGGATTCAGTCTACCAACTGGGACTGGGACGCGACCAAAGCTTTGTGTGTGCTGCTGACCAACTATCAAAGTTGAGGCTCTATGTGGGCCATAGTCCAGATCTGAATTTTTCAGCCCAATTAAAAAAAGGATCCAGGGTTTATTTTGGGCCAAACTTTGTGTATTTTTTACCCTATTAATTTTGAATTATTTTTAAGTGAAAATTGTTAATTTTAATTTTTAAAAATTTAACCCAAAATTTGACTATTTTATTTTTGGATAGATACAAAAACATTAATAGGTTAAATCGTGGACTCTTAAATTTGGGGTTTTGAATAATTGGGCTTGAGCCCGTAATAAGCCCACTTCGAGGAAGAGATTTAATTTTATGCTCAACATTGCATAAATTTTTTTTAAAATAATATTTTTTAGATGTGTCTCATATAAAATGACGTGTTCATTTATGGCTCGTTGAATTTTTATATTATATGTTGTTTTTCATTATACATATTTTTTTTAAATCATTCACATAAAAATTATTGGATCAACTTGGGGTTTTGTTTGACTTTATGTATATTCGATAGTAGAATGATGTGTTTGTTTGTTGTTAACTAAAGTAATGAGACAGCTGTATGTGTCGTGTCTCTAGGTGCAAAACCCTAAAGTTGATCAAGGTCTTTATGTGGCTTTCGCAATCGCCAATCATCATTGTTGTTATGTCATATGTTTATGACATGGTGTGCCCAAAATCTGTGAGTGACTTCATTTTCACTAAGATTTTATTTTGGTATAATAATGATCTATTTTAATTACATACCGCATTATAGTGGGTTGTGTCAATGCATACTATTCTATAAAATTTTCTACAATCAATTTATGAAACACTAGTTGTAAGACCATGCATACTTAATAATTGTTTTAATTAAAATGCTAAATTGAAAATTTAATTCCTATTGAGTTTAGTAAACTCACCTCAATAATACCTCATTTCAAGATTTTATTAGCAGGACTATTAATTGTCGACCCAAGATTAAATTTTGGCATATATTCTTTTTTAAGTCCAGCATTTTTAATAAATTTCTTTGAGAGATATTTTGTAAGGTACACTTTGTTATGGATGAATGTATTTCCTTATTTTATATTTTATTTTATTTTGCACAGTTACATTTGAATTATATTGCTATATTATTCGACATCAATTGTTAGTTATGGAGTTTAGTTCTATTTCAGATGTGGTTGCTGCTGCTCAGTGAGTTGAAGCTGATTTGGTTGAGTAGTTTAGAGAGTATGCAGGGAAGATAAGTAAGGAACAACAGGTGGGTGGAAAGATGAGCAAGAAAGATAAGAAAAATGGTCAAAACAAGGAAGGACATGCTCATAGTAGAGCTAGTGTACAGTTCAATGACACTTCTTATGTTGGTGGGATTATGACCCTTATGTTTGTCATATCTGTGGACACCCTGGACATTTGAGGAGGAATTGCCCAGTGAGTCCAAGACCTTCATAGGCTAATTCTTTGCTTGCACAGTTAGCTCTTACTAGACTTGGTTTTGGAGTTACTAGAGGATTTTCTGGACATAATCAACGTAGTTATTTTGGCCCGCAGAGCTTTAATTAACCACAACCAATTGATTATAGGTCGTCATTTCAACAACAGTATAAGCCTAATGATGTCGATCTTCAGCGGTGTACTATATTTTAGCAAAGTTTTGCATCTAATACCACTCTTGTAAGATCTATAAGTTAGATGGTTGGAGTTGCTCCTTGTTCATCGAGGTGTGGTTTTGGTGGCAATAAGAAGGGCAAGGATAAGATGATTGCAAAACTTTTGTAGTTTCAGGATCTGAGACTATTGATCAGTCTGACTAGGATGTCATTGATAGTATGCTCCCTTTATTTAATAATATGGTGCATGTATTGTTTGACACTAATGCTACACATTCGTTTGTTTCTATATCACTTGTTTGTATTTTGGGTGTGACTATAGTGAAACTAGAAAATTTCTTGATTTTGAGTACCCCCACGAATAAGAGATATGAGATATAACTCGATGTCCAATCAGCTGCCCTTATTGTTGGGGGACACAAACTATCGGTTGATATGATAGTTATACCTATGGGTCAATTTGATGTAATTCTAGATATGGATTGGTTGAGCCTATATAAAGCTAAGATCGATTATAATCGGAGAAATATAACCCTTACATTAGAAGAAGGAAAAATTCTTGTGCATCCATGTAATACCCCTATGTTTCATGTTGATCTTGTTCTATGAGCTTGTTTGGGTGGTTGGAAGAGATTAGAGCTTTACAGGAGTGTTTTTGCTATTAGCGGTGACCTTGATATAGTCAGACAGGATTATGAGCTATCAGTGGTGTGTGACTTCCCTGATATTTTTGATGAGGATATGCTTGGGTTGCCACCCAACCACGAGATTGAGTTTTGAATTGATTTGATTCTTAGCACTGCTCCAATTTCGATTACTCTATACTGCATGACTTATGCTGAATTGAATGAATTGAGAACCAAGTTAGATGATTTGTTACGAAAGGGGTTTATTTGGAATAGTATTTCATCGTGGAGTGCACCAGTCTTATTTGCAAAAAAGTAGGATGGATCGCTTCACTTGTGTATTGATTATCGGAAGTTGAATCATGTGTCAGTCAAGAACAAGTATGCATTGCTAAGAATCGATGACTTGTTTGATCAGTTAAGAGAATCTATGTACTTCTCGAATATTGATTTAAGATCTGGATATCATCATTTGAAGATTCACAAAGAAGATATTCCTAAGATGACAATTTCAACTTGTTATGGACACTTTGAATTTATAGTGCTTCTATTTGGATTAACTAAGGCACCAACTATTTTTATGGATCTTATGAATTGAGTTTTCCACCCTTATCTTTCCCTGTTCATAGTGAAATTCATTGATGATATTCTGATATATTCTAAGATGTTGGATCAGCATATGGAGCATCAAAGAATTGTTTTGCATACACTACGTAAACATCAGTTGTATGCAAAGCGGGAAAAGTGAAATTTTTGGATGACATAGGTGAAATTTTTAGGCCATGTTTTTTCTTAAAATGACATTTCAGTGGATCCAGCTTAGGTTTAAAATGTGTTAGATTAGAAGCCACCCATAAACATTAGTGAGGTACGTAGTTTGTTGGAACTGACTTGTAATATCCTAAATTTTCGTGGAGCTAAACACAAGGCTTAAGTAATGATTCTGGGGATATTGGAGCTAAAATGGACGATTAAAGTATTGGACAAAAGAAACATATTTGGAAGAAGTGAATTATGATACCTTGAATTATGTTCATATTAAGCTTATAAGGATGATTTAGGAATTATTGGAATTGACTTGGATGATTTAAGATATTGGTCAAGGGGAAATACATTTAAAAAATAGTGAACTACAATACCTAAGTTGTTGAGAATAATTGAGTTCATAATATTCATGGAAATATTAGGTTTAGTAAAGAATAAAGTGGTGGAGGAAATGTGAATTATACACAAATGCATAGAAGAATAAATTAAGGTTTGGATAATTTGGAAAAGTGATTATATATATAACTATATATATATTTGGAGAAGATGAAACATACGACGGTTGATTGGAAGGAAAATGGCGGTCGATCGTCCATTGAAAGAATCAGTCGGCTGATGTTAAAAATAGACAATTTTCTGGATGATTGGTGTGATTGATCATCCAAAGGAATCGATCGACTGGTGTGATCAACTAGTGATTTAGATAATAGAATTAGTAGCTGATCGATTAAGTTGGTAGCCAATCCTCTGAAGGAGAATCAATCGACTGGCGATCTGGAAAGTAGATAGAAATGGAAACGCCATCGCCTAGAAGCTTCTAAGTTTGACGTTGGATGCGTCTGGATGATGAAGCATCCAGCCTTTGACCTCCCTTGGCTTTCCACCTTCAGATGGTCACTGAAGGGATGCATGTGGTGGTCTTTAAATATGAGACGTGAAGGAGTGTAGTTTTGTTTGGACAGTGTGAGGCCGAAGGAAACTCTGGAGTTTTGGTGATAGAGAGAGAGTTTAGACAGAGAGTTTACAGAGAAGGGAAATCGAGTGAAGAGCTATGAGGAAGACAAGGTGGTTGCTACGTTTTGTGAGGTTTTGGAGTTTTGAAAGTGAGAAGCTGTATGGGTGACTGATTACTGCTGTGTTTTGTATGCGGAAAGGGAGAGTGGGAGTTTGATAGAAGAGTGCCGAAAGGAGTTTAGGAGAAGGAAGATGAAGGAAGTATATGTGTGATCGAGAGGAAATTGGTGAGGAGAACAAAAAAGGGTTTCTGTTTGCGATTCCTGCAATTCTTGATGCTAGTAAGCAGATCTTCGCTCACGTTTCTGAAAGGATTTATAGTATGGAATAGTTTTTGGCATTGTTGTTGATGAGTGGGTTTATTTAGTTTGGTTACTGCTTGTGATGTATAGTGATATGATGCTACTCTTTTGCAGTTTTTGTTCAATAAGCGTGTGGGGATACAGTTTTGTTAGTTATGTTTGAAGATTAAACTCTTTGTTACGTTAAGGGTAGTGAAGCATGATCATTGTTTGGATTGGTATAGTTAAGCACTAGTGCTCGATAGTGGGATTTTATATTGTTGAAATAATGAAGGTCATGTTCTGTGATTGGGAAACTATGCTTTGGTCATTGTTGAAATAACCGGTTAAGTTGAACTGTTGGATAGGGTTAGGAATTATACTCCATTGGATAATGCGTTATCATATTGGACATGTTAGGAAAACTATGCACTATTGGGGAAAGCAGTCTATCAAGCTAAGTTTGATGATTATTTACTTTGACGCTGGGTTTGATAAACTATTATTAATTGATAATAGGTATTGAAGAGAAGAAACTTTAAGTGCTAAAGCTAAAAACTCCAGGTAAGTGGTACTACATGTGCTTTGTCCGAAACAACCTACATCATGGGAATTAGGTTTATTTGATACCTGCATTTACTAGATATATAGATTATGTTATTATTTGGGAGATGTACTGCTGATTGATTGCTTTGTGTGAATTGTATGTTTATTAGATTTAAATTCAATTTCTTAGTTAGGAATGAATCATGTTTTAAGGATACGATAGATAGACATGTTAGATAGAATTGTATGTTCACATAAATGTTAAGAATTTGAATTCTAAAGTATAAGGAAATGAATAAACGTAATTGAACCAAAAGTACACAAAAATTGACAAACATAAATAAGTTTTTAGAGATGTCGGTTCTTGAGTTTGTCGCTTAGGTGTGCCCCATGGGATGACCGCCTTGTGCATAAACCGCTCTACCTTATCAAGTTGATATCTTTAACACTTGTATGGGTAACTAGAACTAAATGAAAATGGAATAGTTACAGAATTAAACAGAATAAACGTAAATAGCTGTTTTTGTGGTCTAGTTGGTTATACCCCGCACAAAAATAAAAGATAAGTAAATAACTGTTTGTGTGGTCCAGTTGGTTATGTCCAGCACAGAAATAGAAGAAATCACAATAAAAGGCAAAAACAACTAATATGTAAACAAAAATGAAATGAAAAACAGAAAAATTCTTACAGACTTTAGAAGTTGCATGTGTGTTTCATGTTTTATGTTTATATCACTTATTGAGGTTCAAACTCATAGTTCGGTCCTGTGATGTAGGTAAGGAGCCAATGATTGGATAAAGCTTGTTGAGGACGCAGCTTATGGGGTGTTGCTAGGTTGAGATGTTTGTGCTGTTGGCGATGATGATCTTGGTGGGTTATGGCTCAGGAAATGGTTTTAATATGATACGTATTTCAATTGTTTTAAATGATGTGCTATTGAGACATATGTTTTTAATAGTGTTCAAGTATCAATGTTGGTTAAATGTTTTCAAACTGCTAAAATTGTATGATTTTATGGTTAAGACTTCAGGTGTTTGTTACTCCGGTTTTCCCTCAAAAGTGTTTTAAAAAGATAAAAAATTTTTATACGGTAAAAAGTTATGCGATGTTACATGACTGGTTATTATCGTCGGTTCGTGCATAATTTTTCTTCTATTGCTATGTCGGTAACATAGTTGACTAGAAAAGACGTGAAATTTATTTATAATGAAAAATGTCAGGCAACTTTTGATGAATTCAAGAAGAGATTGACTACTACTCTAGTTTTAGCAGTACCTGATAAGAGTTTCCCTTATACAGTATATACAGATGCATCAGGAGTTGGTTTGAGTTGTATTCTAATGTAGTAGGATAAAGTGATTGCTTATGCATTTCAGAAGTTAAAGACATATGAGCGGAATTACCTTATTCATAACTTGGAGCTTGCGACTTTTATCTTTCCTCTAAAGATTTTGTGAAACTATTTGTATGATGCTAAATTTGAGATATTTTTAGACCACAAAAGTTTAAAGTACCTCTTCTCACTGCTTGATTTTAATCTCTGACAATGCCAATGGTTGGAATATATGGAGGACTACAAATTTCCTTAGAATATCATCCTAGAAAGGCCAATGTTGTGGCTGATGTTGTGAGTCATTATCCTTAAATGTCTCTTTCTTGTCTTCTATTGGATGATTGGAAAAAATGTTTAATTATTGAAGATTACAAGCTATAATACCAGGAGGATGATCAAACAGTTGGAGTTTATAATTTAGTAATGACCCCTACACTTTTACAACATGTGAAAAACTTGTAGAAGTTTGATGATGAATTAAAAGAAAGATTCTAGAAAATTCAAACTGGTGAGCAGTTTGATAGTGGGAGATCAGTTCTGATGGATTACTATTTTTCAAAATTCGAGTTGTGATGTTTAGTGATATGGATTTGTGGTAGGTAGTCTTAGCAGAAGTTCATAAGTCCATATTTGTTATTCATCTCGGTAATACGAACATGTATCATCACTTGAAGCGTCAATATTGGTGGGTTAGAATGAAATGTGATGTAGTTGAATATGTATACAGGTGTTTAACTTGTCAACAGATTAAGGTCAAGCATCAGAGACCAGCTGGGTTGTTACAATCTTTGTCTATCCTAGAGTATAAATGAGATAAAATTACTGTGGATTTTGTGATCTCCTTGCCTAGAAAAATGTAAAAATTTGATGTTGTACGAGTGATTGTTGATAGATTGACAAAGTCTGCACATTTTATTTCAGTCAGAATGAATTTCTCTTTGACAAAACTGAGTAAGATGTATATTGAGGGCATCGTTCGTCTTCACAGTGTCCCCTCGAGTATTGTTTCTGATAAAGATCTGAGGTTCAGGTTCAAAATTTTGAAGATCCCTTCAAAGAGCATTAGGCATAAAGTTAAATTTGAGTACAAAACATCATTCTCAGATAGATGGTTAGTCTGAGCGTATAATCCAGATTCTCGAGGATATGTTGAGATCTTGTGTTATGGATTTATGTGATAGTTGGATAAATCATTTGCCCATGGTAGAATTTTTTTTTATATATAATTATAGCTATCAAACCACTATTGGTGTTTCGCTATATGAAGTTTTACATGGGAGACCATGTAAATCATATTTATGTTGGATAAATCATTTGATAGTTGGATAAATCATTTGCCCATGGTAGAATTTTTTTTTATATAATTATAGCTATCAAACCACTATTGGTGTTTCGCTATATGAAGTTTTACATGGGAGACCATGTAAATCATATTTATGTTGAGCTGAGACTGATGAGGGTGTCTGTAACGACTGCATTTTTCTATACTTCGTTTTTTATTAACTTTTATTCTTTTCTTAAACCCGATCGTAACATGAAAATTTTTTCCTTAAAACACTTTAAGAATCTTTTAAATTAAACCATATTTTATTCTTCTAAAAATGAACAAAATCTCTTACTTTGAAAAACATATGTATAGCAGAAGACTTTTCTTATTGAACATAAAATAAAACTCAACTTTCCATAAAATTACTTTATTACATAATACATGAAAATTATCTTTTTACATAGCTTTTGTTGTAACAACACCAAGCCTTCTTCATCATGTAGATACTCCTTCAACTGTTTCTTTCATCTTATCATTTGATCCATTCATCATCATCTTTCATGTTACCTACACCACATAATTTATTTATAAGCTTCATGCTTAGTAAGGAATGTAAATAAACATGAATGATGAATCATCTTTTATAAAAAAAAAAAAACAGCATAAAATCCTCTTCTTTCTTTTTTGTTTCTGTTCTGTTCTAACATTGGGACACGATACCAAAGTTATTTTGTTCTCCATTGGGGGCATCAACCTCCCAAAACTCCAATGGTACCGTAATAGTTTTATCATGAATAAAAGTTACGTAACTTTTCTAAAAACAAGATGCATAAAATAATGTAACCTACATGCAACTCAAGCTTTATCTAACATCATCAAACTATAAGATCGTCTAATCATTAGATCAAGCATAACATAATATAACAAATCATCAAATCCTCAAATTAACCATAATATAATCTAACAGAAACTGCATAACACTTTTTTTTATCTTAAACTTATCATTCTGTGGTGTAATTCTTGAAGGGATAAACATATACAGTCATCACGTACCTTCATCATACCGTGAGACACAAATTATCTTCCTCGCTTTGTAAACCTTCCTTGTTCGCAATCCACAATCACCCAAGTTATCTTCCTTGTTCGTTATCCTTTCTGAAAGAGACTCTTCTCCTTCTGTATAATCTATCACATGAACTCCGCACCCTATAGCACGAGAGACTTCATATATAACTTAGAAAAACTCTTAAAGTATTTCCTTCAATGGGAAGTTACCATTTAAATCCAAGGACTTTGTTTCTCCCTATACCTTACATCCAAATTCATTCCTAATTGATCTGTGAGTCTTGCCTCATTAATTGCCATCTTTGATTCACAACGGCCGAATAATCATTTGGTAACTTTTCCTCCATGTTACTAATATTTTCGTAGCTAAAACATGACCTAACATCCATCGTTATCATCTGAACGAGATTGCCTTATCATGTACGAGTTTCCTTCGTCATCCAGAAGCTGCTTTAAAATGATAACATTCTATTGTGGAAACTCACGCTGCCGCAGTGGCTAAGTTTGCATCCACTGAGAATATTCTTCGTGAATATTCTCTCCTTTCAGCACAAGTCCACCCTTCATCAGTCTCCACGTGTCTTCCGCGGACACGTTAGCTTCTGCAAATACCTAACACTCTGCATTTTCCTTCTAAATGATGATGTTTGCTTCTTCTCAATACGCTGCCACAGACACATTTGCCTCCGTAAAAATGTTCCTTAACATAAAACGACAACGTTTATTCCTCTAGTTTCCCACAATGGCGCCTTTTTCATCCAATGGTCAATTCATTGCCCACTTTTTTGATCTAATGATTCTTCTCTCTTGCGCACAGAATCTTTCGTCTACCCATGGAAGCATTTTTCCTTAAGCTAACGGCTCAAGTTCTATCATCTCATTTAAATCCAACGGACCATTTCTCTCTCACTAGAGCATCCTTTCTTGATCAAACGACCATCAACTCCCCAATCCTTTAATCTAACGATCTTCTTTCTCTTGCTCACTCTCTCGACATCAATCCTTTCCACATAAGCATCTCTTCTTGATCCAATTCCCACCAACTCTCCCGATCCTTTAATCTATTGACCTTCCTTTCTCCCAAACTCCAGCGACATCAATCCTTTTCACAGTAGCATTTCTTCTTGATCCAATGGCCATCAACTCTCCTGATCCTTTAATCTAACGATCCTTGTATCCTCTGCTCATCCTAAACCATTTCCTTCTTTTAATTCATTAGTTGCGGATGCGTTTTCCTCCGCGGACACATTCCCATCTACTATTCACAATGCCCCTTTATTCCAAAGTGACGTTGTTTTACTTATCAATGGTGCAATATTCTACCATTTCCATACTTATTCTTTCACCACAACCCAACACTCTTCTGCACTTAACTCTTTTTTTCGCAGAAAACTCTATTATTCTACTATCTTTTACGATCCCACATTAATAATTCCCAAACTATAATATGTTCAGCTTGATTCTTGCATAATAAAACTAACTTTACCCTTAAACCGTCATAATTCTAAAATAAGAAAAATCTTAGGATATTACAGTGTCGCTCTCGGACCTAATTTGATTAAAGAGACAACTGAGAAGGTCCAAGTGATTAAAGAGCAACTGAGTACAGTTCAGAGTTAGTAGAAGAGTTATTCAGACCTCTGGAGGAGGGAAGTAAAGTTTGAAGTCGATGATCTTATGTTTTAAAGGTGCGACGTTTCATAGTACAAGTCGTTTTGGTGTAAAAGAAAAGTTAGCCTCAAGATAAATAGGTCCTTTTTTGGATTATTGAGTGGATTGGTTCAGTGGGTTATTGATTGGATTTACCGCCATAGCTAAATTACGTTCACAATATGTTCCATGTCTCTATGCTAAAGAACTACATATTAAGGAGGATGTGTCTTATGAAGAAGAACCGGAGAGAATTCTGAGCTGTGAGATTAAAGTTCTACATTACCGTGAAACACCTCTTGTTCGAGTTTAGTAGAAGAACCATAGTGAAAGAGAAGCTAGTTGGGAAATTAAATCTAAAATGATGGCACAGTGTCTCTGTTTGTTTAATGGTACACTTGAAATTGTTCTAAATTTCGAGGATGAAATTTTCTAAATAGGGGAGAATGTAATATCTGACAATTGTTAGAATGTAATATTTTTTTAATTAATTAAATTAGAAAATTTTTATTTGGGAAATTTTTTCCTCCTCGTTCTATGGGAGCGTTGCGAACGGGGAAAGGAAACTCTTCCCTGATTCCCTCCTTTACCATCAAGCCAATTTGTCTATTTCTGTCACCTAACCGCTCATCCCTCTCTCGGTCTTCCTTTGTTTCTCACTCTCTCAGTTGTCTATCTCCCGTATTCCCCTATTCCTTTTTGTAAAGTTTCCTTTCTACGTATGGGTCTTCTCTGGCAGAATTTAGAGGCCTTCCTCGGCAAAATTCTGGAGAAGGATTTTGAGCCAGATCATCCATCTTGGTAAGTCAAATTTCTTCCCTTCCTTATAATGTTAAACTTGTGTCTTTTTGTATAATTTTCTAAAATGAATTTATGAAAGACTAGTTTTAAGACAATACATGTTTAATCATTGTTTTAATTAAAATGCTAAATTTAAAATTTGATCCCTATTTAATTTAGTCAACTCAACCCAATGACAACCCCTTTCATAACTGTTTCAGTATAACTATCCGTTGTCGACCCAGGATTAAATTTCGGCATATATTTTTTTTTAATTCTAGCATTTTTAATAAATTTTCTTGAGAGATATTTTGTAAGGTAGATTTTGTTATGAATGACTGTAATTTCTTATTTTATTCTTATTTTATTTTATTCTACATAATTACTTTTGGATTATATTGTTACATTATTTGATATCACTTATTGGATCTGTTTAGCTCGTGTTTTATCGGGCCCTGACTTTTAAATAATTTATTAAGACTTCCCCTACTAATTAAGACAATTAAAGAAAAGGTTTGGGCGATTCGGTTCTTTTGGGTCAAATCGTTTCCTATTCTGTCTCGGGTGTCTTGCTAGTTGTGACAATAATCATTAATTAGAAACATTTAAGAAAAACAACTATAATTATCAAAAATCAATATTGACTAAGATAATTAAAATTCTAAACAATGATTATTCAAAAATTCATTAGATAAGGAAATTAAATACGTAATATTTTTCAAACTTTATTATTCCAAATATTAAAACAATGTTTATTAAAAATTTCAAATATTAACAAAGTAAAATATCCTTAATTTATTAAACGATACCAATACTAAAGTAAAACTGGAATACGATGTTATCAACACCCTCTTCTGTATGTTCGCCCCCCTCTGGAAGATCTTCGATTAACGTCAATTCATCTTTTGATAAAAATTCACATATATCATAAAACTAAGAGTGAGATAAACTTAGTAAGTTAAAACACGTTCATATGTAAATTAATTTCATGCATTACCATATTTTTATGTTTAAAGTTGCATACTGGTTGAAATTCATTTTCCAACCTTACCATGCATCTAGGCTTTTATTAATTATCTTATAATTACCATGTGTTCGTACTTTTAAAAAACCAACAGTTTCTTATTCACATAAAGTTTCATCAACTATCAAAAAATAAATCATGTTTTTTTATCAATTCTATTAGATTCATGCATTCATACTTGCATCCATTATGACCTTCAAATTTTATCTTGCTATAAACCTATGTCAATGCCTAATCATGTGTGGCAAAATAACATATTAGAATTTAAATAATAAAATAAAATTCAAGAAAATAAATTACGTAGTACACTTTGTGATGTAGGGTCGAAGGCCAAAACATTGAAAATCGATGTCTTTACTTACCTGGATTCTGAGAAAGTGAGAATTTAGGGATTTTCCACATTTTTGAATAAGCTTACCTGCCTACATAATTTTTAGCATTAAATTCTTTCTTAGACCATAAAAATCTCTTTATTCCAAGAAATGGGTAGAAATTCCTTACTGATAAAATTTTAGGTGAACTAGAATTAATCTTAGATCGATTTGGATAAATTTCAAAATAATTTGGATCGATTTCAATAGTCAAATACGATTTTGGTTCAGTCTCTGTAAAAACTGGTTTGGCTAGACTAGTTTAGTTCAGGTCTGCTAGATTGGTTTGGGTCAAGTCATCTTCTAAAAGGATTGAGTCGTCTAGCTCAGCTGACCCTGATCTCCTTCTTCTCCTTCGTTCCTCTCTTCGTCGTGCACGATCGAAAGACACAAGAGCTGTGTTCACCATCAAATGTTGTTGGATTGCAACGAAACTCCTTCACAAAAGGCGTTTGAGAGTGGTCATCGGCTTTGTAGGAGAGTTCTCGACTAGGGCTTGGCTTCCAGCTACGCGAAGTTCTCTGTGGTTTTCTTCTGATTCTGGGTGGTGCATGGTGGTCGGAGATCGATTGAGACAACTCTAGCGATGAAGGTATATCTCCAAATTTCTTCTCACAAAGCTCGGGAAAACTGTGTTTTTGTATGGGTTTTCCTTCACGGTGAGATCTTAATTTATAGGGGAGGTCCTCTGTGATGATCTGGATTAAGGATTAACCTTAATAATTATGTTTTGTATGATTAAACGTGATTAAATGATAATAAGTCCGAAGATAACTTTGAATAAAAAAATTGACCAATCATTTGAGGGTATCTTTCTAAACTAAATGTACTTATAATAGTAGATACCTTAAACTATAGATTGGTAATGAGATTGGATCAATTGAATGTATGCTCATTAAGATATGAAGTTTTGTACGAAAGTGATAAATGTGCTGTAAATGAACGTAGTCACTATTTGGGGCTAATTGAACAAGTTATGATAATTAACAATTGAAACCATTTTGATGTTATAAAGTAGACTCATAAGGGAAATGTATGGCTATAGATTGAAGAGATTTGGATGTATGCAATAAAAGTTATGCATATTTGAAGCTGAATGAGTCTAAAGCTGCACTGTTTTGAGTAATGTCTTTAAATGAGATTTTAGAGTGGAAATTTGGAGAAGTGTATAAAATAAGAAATGATCCTAATACATTGAAGTATATGGCCATGTAATTAAATTGGATAACTAATGGGGTTATGACATGTGTCACTTAAGGATTAGTGACTAAGTGTGTGAATAAGGCAGAATTAGTGAATGATTAAGGTTAATTAATCATGATTAATTATGATAATCATGGGGATTAACTTAGAACTAAGCTAAAGTGATTAGTTGAAGGTAAGAGTGGTTAAGGATAATTAACCATGGTATTTTTTTAAATATGAAATTAAGGGTAAAATGGTTCAGTTTGAAGGAAAAATTGGATAAAAGGGTAATTTCACCCTAAGGATATTCTAGAAATGTGTGGGATGGCTAAGAAATCATCCATATTTGTGCTGAAAAATAGGAGAAAAGAGACAAAAGAGGGGAAGGTGGAAGAATTGTCCCTCAACACTGTAGGGAAAGTGCTCGTCTCTCCAAGAGGATCTTTTTTAGACAAAAATCAAGAGGAGAATGTGAAGAATAAGTTATCTTCAAGAGGTAAGAATCCTAACCTCTGAGATTCATGTAAACTATACTTTATTACATAATTTTAGTGGAAGAATTGTACAAATGGAATTGTGAGTGAAATTCATGTTATTAATCAATGATGATCTTAGTTTGAATGAGTTTTAAATGGTTGAAGAATAGATATAACATTGAAGTTGGTTAATTTGGTTGAATTTATGGTTATATAGAACATATATGATGAAGTTAATTATAATTGGTGGAATTGGTTGAACCTTTAGATGCATGTTGATAAGTGATGTTGTAATGGGTTAATTTAGATGAATTAATGGGTATATACTTGATATTTTCATTAAATATTTAAATTAGAGAGGGGATATTTATATGAGTACCAAATTCATGTATTTTGATGGTTAATTTGGTAGATTGAAGAATCATATTGAGGTTAGTTTAGTTGAATCACTAATCATGGTTAAATATGGATAATTATGATGTTGTTCGATTAATTGTGGATGTAATGGTGAATTAAGGCATCACATTAGCATGCAACATGATAATTGAATAATTGAGAACATGTCTCTACATATTGTATGATTTGGAAGATATTGATATTCATTATTGATATTAGATTGGTTTGGGATAATTTAAATCGATTAAAATGTCCATTTTGGTGGTTAGGCCATTATAATGGTTATTAATGAGTTTAAATAGATTAAGTTATCTATTTGATGATCCTAGGATGATATTAAGTTGGAATGATTTTGAATGGATTTGGTATAAGGGAGTTGAAGAAAATTGAGAGTCTTTGGCAAGCTTGACCAATTGGTGTCGACCGAGGCAGTTGTGCGAGTGACTAGACATTGAAATCTAAGTGAGTGGACGACTAAAAATGGATGACCGCAACATAGATTTTGGAACTCTGAATTTTGTGGTTGACCGATAGGTGTTTTGTCATGTTTTGTGTTAACAATACACATAAGCAGACAATCACGGTTGAGGGGGCATCAACCAGACCCTGCATTTTGGGAATATTTTCCTTAGGTTTTTAACCATTTTTTTACCTATTGTATAAACCATTTTGGGTGATGATTGAGATATAAATAGAACATGTCTAGATAGATATATTGTAAAATATGAGATTCTTATAATTTTAAATTTTTACGTGTAAATTTTTCACGTAATTTTTTATTAAGTATTGAAAAGTTGACATATTTTGTCACGTAGGGGCCACGTGTGAATTGTGATTTTTTTGCCAAATTGATAAAAGTGGTCAAATTAAGTTTTTCCTGGTGGTAATTTAACTGTGAAAATATTTTTGATAAATTATTTTTGGTTAGTGTTTTGAACAAGTCAGGATTTGAATCGGATTTTAAATTGGATTTATTTAATATATATTATATATTATTTTATTTTATTAATATTTTTTTAATAAAAAGAAGTTAACCGGAGAAGAAATTCTTCTTCTCCTGTTAACGCACACCGCGAGTGAGAGGGGAGAAAAGAGGGGAGGAGTCGGTGACCGATTTTCATCGTTTCTCATCCTAATTTGTGTTCGTGACGTCGTGTATTTCAACTTTTGTGAAGACATTTTGTAGGTAAGACAATTTCTAACTTCGTTTTTAACATTTAAAGTTTAGGGCTTTGATTGGCTTCTAATTCGGGGTTAAAAACTCAAATTTGGGGGAAATTTTTTGTTTATTTTGGTATAATAGAAGTTTATGCAGGGTTATTTGTCATTAGAAGTTGAAAACGAGCTAAAACAAGGTGTTTTCCCATCATAAAATAGTGCCTTGCACTATGTCGGTCGATCGCTGCACGAGGTGCGATCCACTAGTCTTGTGGGTAGCGAACTGGTCTGTAATATCCCAATAAATTCCTCCATTAATGTAATATGAAAAATTTCGTGAAATATACATTTTAATTTCAGGGCGGTGTTTTGTGGTCGAAATAGTACCATGAAAATGTGTGGAAAATATTATGGGGTTGGTTAAAGCATAAAGTGTTGATGAAAGCGTGCAATTTGGCTTTTCAGTCGATGCCCAGTCGAAGACACGATTGAATTACTCGTCGAAAATGCATTACAGATTTCATTTTGAGCTTTCGGTCAAAGGGCAGTCGGGGAACTCATTCGAAATGCATTACATATTACATTTTGGACTTTTTGCTCTTTGTCCGATCTAGTGTTTCGGTCGACAAACTCGACCGAATGTGGCATTGGACTAGGTGACACACTAGGCAACAAGGCGGTAGTGTGAAATTACGCTACTCCGGTCAACAGTAGAAGACTAGTCGACTATAGTTGTTGACCGGACTGTCAACCAGAGTCACGTGAAATCGGGGAAAACGTTTTTTGCGTTACTCCGGGCGATATGAATAGTTGCCCGGGATGTCTACTGCCCCTGATGGATTTTTGAAAATCCATATTCTTCACACAGTAATTTCTTGGTTTACCGATGATATTTCCCTCGATTTTCTCGAACCAATAACACAATCCACATGACAATTGTCTATTGGACCACCTCAACGTGGTTGGTGAAATGTTTTTCATGGGAAGCTTTTCCAGGAAACCTCTTCCCTCCACTATATGTGAGAGCTGAAGCTCTCTATTTAAGAACTTACAAGCAAAGAAAAGAGTGAGAGTATGGGCAGAGGGTGACGATAGAGAGAAAAAGTGCAAGAGGGGAGTGAGAAAGTGTGAGAAAAGGAGACAGTGTGGTGTTATGAATCTTGGCATATTAACGTGAAGAAGTTGCTGCCTCTATTGGAGAGGAGAAATCTAGCAGCGGGAATTCCTCTTTTGTGAAAGTAAGAAATAGGTAGAGCGGTGGCTAGTGGAGGCCCTACACCACAAGCAGTGTCTCTTTTGTGAATTGATTGATTAAACCTTCGTGAATGGTTTAACAATTCTTCTACCTGAATATCTTCCTAGTTAATCAATGCTTATCTTTGTAGATTTATCTATATGGCTCTCTGTTAAGTTCACAGTCTTTGTACAATTATATTTTCTACTACATAATCACCTTGTTAGTTTAGGATTCTTACTCTCTACTAGATTACGTTGGCTATTTGGATTTTGGTTACCCCTTGGTATTGTTAACTCTGATTATTTACTATGAAATCAACTCCCAATATGTTATGTTTGTTGCGTAGAGAAGATTAAGCTGCTAGTGTAGGACTTATGCTATTAATTGCTTAGGATGTTGAAACTGCCAAAATGTACGTTGCTTTGAGGTAGTCCGATCACTTATTATTTAATGGCGACCGTTGACTTAACTCTTATCTTGTTGTGATTATTTCTCTATTGTTTTGGAAGTGATATCATAGTTGTTAGGCTCTGTCATTAAATCATGTTACTAAATAGGTTACTAGTTTCTATTTGGAAATGTTTCCATTAAACCATGCTTATTCTCCTAGATATTATGTTGTCTCTGTTCATTATGTCTCTGTTCATCCCATGCCGTTGATTTATTGATTTAATAAGCATGTTCCGCCAATGATTAACTACTATATTTAAAACACTACTTTGCAATCCACATTATATTACCTCGTTGTTGATAAAATAAATCGTTAGCTTATATTTAAATGGCTTGAAATATCCCATTTTAGAACATTACTCAATGTTATAGCATGTTATTAGCTCTTACCGTGTTTCATGCCTCATTACTATCTTTCTATTTAATTTATGCCATGCTAATTGCTATCACACTATATTGCCTCGTGTTAGCTCTCCGTTATTTAATTCGCTTATTTTAGTTAATTGGATTATTGCTCATAGCCGTTGTATTATATTGTGTTGCTTAGTAATATAGTTTGTTGGCTTACTCTTGGTTGTTAGCTTGGATTTAATTTAATTGGATTCATTTCATTTCCGTTAGATGATACATATATTGTTGTGATTATTGTGCCACATTGACATGCATCATGATAATAGAAACAATTAAGAATGTCATGTTTGGATTGGTATTCATATGCATTTGATAAGAGGAAAATGGATAGAGTAAATGAATGTAAGGGAATTGGAGGTTGGGGAGGTAGTTCGGATCTAACCGGGTAGACTCGAGATTATGCCCTTCCCTTGTCGGGTCGCAAGAGCCTGTCTACCCGAGGGTTAGATGCCGACTAACGGCTATTCTCCCTTTGAAGGTGTGACGACCCGGTTTTTCTTTTCCTTTAAAAATACGATAAATTTAAAACTTTCTAAAAACAACGATTTAAAACGTCATCAATTAAAATCAGAGTCTTCTTCTTCTAAAAACCGAACCGTTAAATTCTCTCTTATAATCGTTACTTAAACCATGAATATATATAAGTATAAATCATTTTCCTTAAAAACGTAGCGGAACCTTAAATAAACCATTTTAGAAATAACTAAATTACATTTATAATTACAAAACTAATTGCTCTTTAGTCTTTTGCTCTTTACCATTAAATCTTTAACCTTTAGCTTTGAACTTTACCAACCACAATGCTTGTCGTGCAAATTTCTCATCAACCGCTCCTCTTTAAATTAATCTTACTATCTTGATCACCTACACCACAAGTAGACACTTTAAGCCTAAAAAGGCTTAGTAAGAAATTGGAAAACAAACAAAACACAACAAATGCCTCTAACTGGTTATGTCGGAAAAGAATCCATCCAACCGTTCTTTACTCATTATTATATCTTATAACTCGTGGATCGAGTTGGGAGATTAGAGAACCCTAGCAGGCAATGGGGGAAAACTCGGCATCTAACACCCTAGAGTAGACAAGCTTTTCAATCCCATGGGCGGGAAGTTCTTACATTTGGTTTACCGAGTCTACCGATTAGATCCGAACCATTAACCCGGTCGCTAATTCCCTTACGTACTTTATTAATCATTTTCTTCTCACATCATGAATACCAACTCGGCCGTGGTATTTCCTAAGGGTTTCTAAGACCATGAACCCTTAACTTAGTGACTTAGCAAGCAATCTATGCAAATAAACACCCAAGATACCATAGGATTCATCTATACAAACAATCACGAAATCAATCTCTACAAGCCATCGTTGAACTACAATCCAATTTATCAAGAACTGAACTATGGCAACCATCACAGAAATACAATCACGCTTCAACAACTAAACTCACGAACATCGAATTATGTGGAAGCTAATGGAAGAATAACAACATTCTATTAAATCAAACTACGGAACAACAGTGAAGTAATAGCAAATATTAAGCAATTAAAACGTGTTGAACATGCTTCTAAATTGACAGAAAAGAACCACGAAACAGCAGCAATTCATCAGTGAATTTAGTCAATTAAAACGTGCTATACATGCTTCAAAAATTGATGGAAAACAGTCACAGAACAGCAGCGATTCATCAGTGGATTTAATCAATTAAACATGCTAAACGTGCTTCAGAATTGACAGGAACTAGTGGTCGAACAGCAGCAAAATAACATTGAATTTAAGCAACTACAACAGTATATCATGCTTGATCTAAAACTAGAAGTCTACACAATATTAGTACATCATATCATGCATCATAATAGAATAGATGAAACGACTAAGAAGAGAGGAGTGCATAACACATCAAAATATCACAAACATAATAATATCATCTATTCCTAACCAGTCCCAAACTCCAAACGGAGTTACATGCTATAAAAACAATCAATGAAGCTACTGTGAGAATTCAACAAGAAATTATATCTATTATACATTCATCACATTCAAAGGCAAACAAGGAATACGTTAGAAAACATACAATCACATCAAATACTTGTGGGTAGGGCTTAAGTTGCCAAAACCTACAATTCCTTACCCTTAATGAAGAATCCGATTCTGGACAGCAACTCATAGTCCAAATCCTTAGCTCACATTGGTTTTTCTTCTTCGCAATACCCAACGACCTATTGAAAGAAATCACACAACTCTCATCCATTTCTAGCATACTCACAAGCTCACCGTGGACACACATACACCTGCAAGTTCCAGGGAACTCTCCCTCAACTCTCAGCTCCCTATTTTGTCTGTACTAAAGGACCACACTCTGCCAAAAGGAAGGGTAGAGTGTATATACTCTCACACTCGAGAGTATTCAGTCTCTCTTTCCCCCATTTCTCTCCTCTCTATCACCCATAATTTCTGCCATAATATTCTCCAACAACCAAATTCATTTCTTCACTGTTGGCAGGGGACAACCCAGCTGGAAGGAGGGCCACCCAACCTGTCCCCCTCGTGAGTGTTGGTAGAATAACCAGCTGGAAAGGAAGGCTACATGGAACTGGTTCAGTTTAGAACCAAATAGCCGAGCCGTTCCAGCCGTTTCCATCGCAAACCGCCAGCTCCAACTCCTTCTCTGTCAACACCCGATTAACCGAATGTAAAAGGAGGAGAAAAAGTCGATGGAGCTCACCTCAACTCGTCGCCAAAATCGCTGCCGGACAACCACGCCGCTGAGGCCCCAAATCCGAGCCCTAGCCGCGAACGTCGTTCCACCTCGCATCGCCGGACGTCGCACGCCCGAGCTCGCCGCTCGTCTCTCACCGGTCACCGTTCATCGCCGCTCGTCGTTCGTTGTCGCGAGCTCCGATCTCCCTCTCGGTCTCTCTCCCCTGTCTCTCGGTCTTGCCTCCAGCGAAGAAGGGAAGAAAATGGCAAAGGCCATTTCTTCCTTCCTCTTTTAATTTTTATTAAAACTTTTAAATTTTTATTTTTATTTTATTTCTAATTTATCTAATTATTCAATTTAATCTTTAATATACAATAAGTATACTAAATTTCAATTATTTATGTTGATGAATATCATCCCGTTTTATAATGTATTTATTTTCACGAAATTTATATTCATAGGGATGGGAAAAATAACGGGATTTGACCTTGGTAATATCCCGATGAATATCGAATTAATATGAATACTCTTCATTATTATTATTATTATTATTTGTAATTAGACTTATTATATTATAGAAAATCGGGATATTACAGAAGGATACCTCCAATGTTCCAACTCAACGTACGAGTTAATATATATAACCGTGAGTAAAGAATAGTTTGGGTGAATTCCATTATGATATAATCAGTTACAGGCATGCATCATATTGCATCTCATTTCTTACTGGGCTTTAGGCACACAGTTTGCTTTGTGGTGTAGGTAACTATCAAGATATTAGCGTTCTCGAAGTGGAGGAGGAGGCATTGCTTGTTGAGCAGTTGTGTTACTCAGCTGAATCGACCTAAAGGGTTATGGGTCACAAAGAAGCAAAACTGTTATTTTGAAATGGTTTGAAAAACGATAAACATTTTGTGAATTACAAACTCATGTTTAACTGTCAAACGTATTTTGAAATTATTAATGCTTTCCACTTTTTACGCTGATTTATTTTATGCACTCTGATTTATTTCAATCACTTTTATTTATTTCCTCTCGTACGTTTTAAATAAATAAAAAGAAACTTTTTACACGGTAAATTAAAAAGGAAAACGGTTTCAGAATTTAAGGCAGGGTATTACATGGTCGACGAAAAAATGTTATTTTATTTATCAAAGCAGTCGACACTGTTCTTGCAGTCGACCACATGAACAGTAGCAATGGACTGCTTCACACTATTCATGACTGTTCACGGCACTGTTCACACTGTTCACAGCATTGTTCACGTGTATTGTTCACACGTACTATTTGCTCTCTGTTGGACTCTGGTTGAGTTCGACGACTGTTAGGTGGTCTCAACCTTTGTTGGGTCTTGGATGGCTACTAGCGAGTCTTATTAACCACTGTGAGGTCCCAACTAACTGTAGTCATGCTTGTCAACCACAGTTGTGTCTCTGACTACTATTTGCTCTCTGCTGGACTCTGGTTGAGTTCGACGACTGTTAGGTAGTCTCGATTGACCACGGGGGTGCCGTGTCCACCATAGTCAGGTTCGGTTAACACCAGTTGAGTCTTCTCAACTGTTGTGTTGTTCGGTTGGAGCATGTTGTGATTCGTCAACCACAACCGTGTCTTGTCAACTGGTTGGTCTTTTTGGTTGGTTGTTGATGTGTCTGGTCGACCATTGTTATGACGAGGTCAATTGTGCAATTTTTTTCATGAAGTTTGGGTTTAGTGAACTTCACACGGCTTTGCCAACCATATCTTGTTTTCGCTCGTGTAGATTCTTGACACGAGGTGTATAGAACTCGTCGTTCCTCTTTTGAGCCAGGAAGTCTTGTGTTGGTCCTTCCGATTGGGGTTGGTTTCTATTTTAGGATCTTTGTTGTATCCTTTGTATGATTGTTGGGATTTTGTCATCGGCCTTATTATAGGTTTTGGAGATGTTAGTGGTGCGACCCTTACTTCTGATAGCACGAGGAGCTGGCTTGTCAATAAGCTTGTCTTGGTCGTCTATGAGGTGGGGATTTTTATACTTTCTGCACTACATTGCATCATGTTGTCAAAACTGATATTTTGTGAGATACCATACTTGAAAACTCGACGAGGACTATTTTGACAGCACGTATGTTTTTGTACATATGTCTATTTTCTTATGTCTACCTTATCGAACATTGTATTTTATTTTTTTTGTTTGTGCATATATTGGGAGGATGAATCCTGTTGAGGCTTTAGGCACTCTGGCGCTAAAGCATCATGAGAAGATTGGTTGTTTGTACGTGCGAAAGGGTGATAGGGCATTGGTGATATGTCCTTGGGTTTTGAGTCCCAGAATCTAGCCAGGGTTTTAGTTACATGGATCAAAAGGTTGTAAATCGCTGAGCTTTGCCTATCCTAGTATTGTTCAATTTGACGGGTTGCGTGATAGCTCGTAGCTCCGCTTGTTGGCAACCATCGTTAATTTGGAACCTAAAGATATTTTAGTTGAGAATCAATCTATCGTGAGCAACCTTATCAATTTTATTCGATCATACGGGTTATGTCGACTCGGAGTTTTAACTCGTCAGCGAATCAGGTGATGCGCTGGATCTCTAGATCTCCATCATTGCTATTTTCCTTTGCCTCATGAGGTGTTGCTATCGATGGATAGCCACCTATTCTTTGATGAGTGTCAGATAGGTCGTTGTATGACCATCCCTTTTCACTGATAGTTTTCGCATGGAAAACGATGTGAGCATATTTTGCGATTTAGCTGTCTATGTATACAACGAGTTTTACTAAAGTCACATCAAGGGCCATGGGCAGGTTTAATAAAATGATAAAGAGGTTTTAAATAATTTAAAATCCATTCATATACGCTAAATGAGAAGCATGAAAATGGTTTTAAAAGGATGAGAAAAACAGTTTTTAACATGCATTGCATTTAGTATCAATTTTCCTATTGAGTTTGTCACTCACCCCTTATACTATATTTTTCCTCAGGTTATTGTATAGGATCTACGTGGGTACTTTCGGGTTGTCGTGGGGGATTGCTATTGTCCCCTGGTGGGTACTTCAATCTCGCCATGGATGGGTTGGTGCTCGTTGGTTCAAATCCCTTCGTCCCTGATAGGCTCGGGATTTGTTGTTTGGTATTGTTTGGTTTAACTCCCGCACAACACTTTCTTTTGTTTATTATTATACTATTATGTTTCTTGTTGATCACTTTGTGAATCCCAACCCATGTGATTTGGGTTTAGACTTAATTTCCTGTTAAGACTTCCGCTTCTCCCTATCCTTGTGTTACGCGATCAGGTTGTCTCCAAGAATCAGGTTGCTTGACTCGGGGATTCTGTTAGGCCCGCCTCTAGATCGTGACATGTATGATACCAGTTCATGCATCATTATTGTATGTTTAATAAGAAGATTTGTATGGTTCATTTTACATATATTATTAGTATGTATTATATTCATTCATTGTATGCATAGATAGGATGTTAAATCATGCATTTATATGTACAAAACATATTATCTGGGTGGTATTATTGGTCACAGAGGAAGCCACTATACCTTGTCAGGCTATGTATTGTGTAACGTATGTAAAATGAGAAATATAAGGGGAGTGACTATGGGTTCCCCTTGGGTTGAGAGTCTCTAGCCCTCCAGAGGTTTATTATATTCATGGACACACTTATTGGAGACAATATGGTGAGGTTTCATGGTCATGTGCGACTTTACATATGATGGTGCATGATCACTCATACTGATCATGACATAAATGTTGGCATTCACGGATATGTTGTCATTCACGTATATGTTAATAAAATGGTACTTGTTAATGATATGACTATTTACTATAAAATAGAGCAATGCACTGATTCACAATATCATTTTATCATTGTTAAAGGAGAGTCGTGATATGCATTTCATATTCATGGCACAAGAGAAAATCATGAGATGACACGGTTAGATAGTTATGTGATTGTGGTACCATTTGTGATAGACATTAGTTGAAAATGTCTAAGAATGGTGTGGAGTTAGAGTATCTAGACAAAGGTTATTGAATCATATGTATATACATTGCTTTTTATGCATAATGAGGAATTCCTTCATATAGAGGCGTTATTTGGGATATACATTAAATAGAAATATTTAGACAATTTATGATAGATGTTAAATAGAAATATCTAGATTGTATGAGATAGACACTAATTAGAAATGTCTAAAGATGATTCGACATTAGAAATACCTTGCAAATGTCTAGATAACTTGATATTAGCCACATTAGAGATGTCTAACATGGGTGATAGATAAACCATAGAAGTACATGAGAGATGATTTGGGAATTAGACATTAATTGAAAATGTCTAAATAGTGATGGTGTTAGATAGACCAAAATAGAAAGTGATCCATAACATTGGAAATCACGTTGGAAGGTAGAAAGAAACTATAGAATAAATATTCTATAGAGAATAAAAAGTAGTAATAATTAAATGTGTATGAGGATTAGAATGTGCATGAAGAATAATTTCACATTAGAATATTGGAAAAGGTCGGTGAAGAATCAATATACACCTAATAAGGGGGTGGGGGGGAGGGGTTAATTAGGTATTTTAACGTTTTCGTACGATAATTGATTTCTCTAAATCCCTATGTGATTTAATGCATATTATAACTAAATAATCAATCACACATATATGCAACAAAGAAAAGAGAGAGTTAGAAAGATGACGCCGGTTTGTTTACGCGGTTCAATAAATCCCGCCTACATTCGTGCTCTAAGAGACCACTTGGAGATCACTCACTAGATTGGCTTACAGGTGCTAACCATACTATTATAATTGATGATTTTGGAGTGTCACTCTTTGACTATTTTGGGGTGTCACCATTTACTTGACTATTTTGGGGAGTCACCCTTTGATTGAGCTTCCAGGCGTCAATCGAGCCGTTGACTGTTTCGGGGCGTCACCTTCATATGACTAATTTGTAGAGAGTCACTCTTTACAATTTAGTACAATGGTTTTGATAAATTGGAAACTCAAAAACTAAATCCTAAACTCTCCCAAATATAAATCTCAAGTTTGGGATAGAGAGTAGGTTTACAAGCTCACAATAATAGGATAGAATCAAGTATAAAATTCGGGAGGGCTTTGCCTCAATTGTCGATTCGGTGTGTGAAGCTTAGAGTACTTCTCTAAATATATAGACCAGTTCATTTTTGGTCGACCTAATCCTTTCGGTCGACCACTTCTACCCGTTGCAAATGTTACCGTTTAAAATTCTACCATTGGAAGATAGCCATTAGACTCTGTACATTTTTGATATTATAGCTCGACCGCAGGTTTGACCACGTCTCGTCTGAAAATCCTTCAGAGCATCCAGTTTATTCCTTCGGTCATGTTCCTTGTTTGAAACCTTCGACCACGTTGCGTTCGCAAAATGAACGAAATGGATAGATTCAAAACCTGATGTTTTTCAATCACCACTCTCGTCCGCATCCTTGGCTGCATTGCGTCCGAAAAATTGCATTCAGCTCTAGAAGTGAAACTCCCATAAATTCGGTCTCGTATCTCGATGGCAATATTCAACTGCTTCTTGACTGATTCTTCTTAGGTCATACTATGTCACTTTTTGGTCGCTTCTCTCGACCACGGCTTCAACTGCTTCGTGATCGAAAAACTGAGGAGCTCTCTGTGTTGTGTTTCGGTCGCATCCCTCGACCAAACCCTCAACCTCAGTGCAACTGGAAGACCAAATCACAGATTTGGTCAACTATTTCGTCTGCACCTTCGACCACAACACTTTAATCAACTTCCTTTAATTGTTCCAAGTCCCAAAATGATATACAAACACTGCATGGACTTAGATAAACATGTTAGTACATTAATAATAATCGTTTTGAGGGTATTTTCAATAAATATGGATATAAATATTATGATAAAAACATTAAGAATAATATCCATAAAATATAATAACCAACTTATTATTTCCTACAAAATAATCATCATTAAGTCATCATCAAAATAAACTAAGCTTAACAAAAAAACTAAAAGTAGGCTATGGTTATCTAAATCATAAGCCTAAACATTTCTACATATACATGAAACATTTCTTATATAAAGAAGTGCATCACATAGTTGTGATATTAATTAGAAATATCTAATGATCTAGATAAAATATAGATTTTGGGATGTGTGATCATGAAGTTGATCAAAAGTTAAATGTTGGAACTTGGAAGTTAAGGATATGAGGACTAATCATGTTGGGCTTAGTACAAAATTAGTTGTGATATTTGTATGGTTTATTGGATCCTTAGATTATAATTCTTATTAAGCTCAAAAAGTTCACAGTTCTTTATCATGTTTTTCAGGAACAGATGGTAGTAGCTCTGGAGCAAAAAGATAAAGATCAGTTGCACTGATGATTTGCGCAGCATAGACCCAATAGTATGGTTTCGTTTTTTATTTGACATATTTACTTTTAATTCGGCTCATGTTTGTAAAAATAAATTTGGATACCGATTTGTAAATAAATAATAGGGTACAATTTTCCTGTTTGAGTGAATTTTATTTTTATGTGGCCCAATTGTGCGAGCGCATTGTGTGTGATTGGTGATCTTCTGCTGTGAGTTGTGTAATCGTTCTCTGGGCAGAGAATTTGGTTTGCGGCGCAATTCCTAAGGGGATCAGAGATCGGGTCATGACATCCTCGAAATTTTTCCTTAGAAGGGATGATACAAATTTGACTCTCTTCTTGGTTAGATTCAAAGATGAGTTAGGAGTTATTGCTGATTTGTCATTTGTTTCCTTACATCGCAAATTGGAAATCAAAACTAATTTATGGTTTCTAATTGAATACAGTTTGGGGAAATCTTTGTAATTGATTCCCAGTTTGAAATTGAATCCCTAATTTGTGTAATTAGGGAATAAATTTTTGATATGTTACAATCTCCCATTCTTAAAAAAATTTCGTCCACGTAATTTAAATTGTTACATGAATAATTGTCACAATTTCTTCTCAATTAGTCTAAATATATTGATAATTTACTCTCTAGAGCTCGAAAGTCAGATTGTAAACCTATGCCTACACCAATGGTGGCAGGGTCTCTCCTCTCACAAAGTGTAGGAACCAAACTTCCCGATGGCATTGTATTTCGTAGTTTAGTAGGAGCACTACAATATTGCACCCTTACTCGGTCGGATATTATGTTTGCAATCAATCGCATAGGTCAGTTTATGCACTCTCCAACTGACCTTTATTGGCAAACCTTAAAACAAATACTTCAATGTCTCAAGGATTGTCTTTTCAACTTGCATCTCGCTTGGATATAAGATGTTTTACAGACTCCGATTGGGCCACCTACCCAGATGATCGAGATAGCACTAGCTCAAATTGTGTTTTCCTTAGCCGTAATTTCATTTCCTGGTAGTCCATCCAGCCGAAAGGTGTTTCCAAGTCCATCACAGAGGCTGAATATCACAACGTTGCTAATGGAGCCTCTGAAGTAACATGGCTCTGTTCCTTACTTGATGCAATTGGTTTTCCTCTTAGCAGTTGTCCTGTTATTTACTCCAATAACATTAGTGCCACTTACATGGCTTCAAATCCATTTCTACACTCTACATCTAAGCATGTGGAAATTGACTTCCACTTTATTCGTGATAAGATATCCAAAAATGAACTCAAGGTGCTTTTTACATTGTCGTCCACTCAGCTTGCCAATAGACCAAACCTCTATCCATTTTTGAAGTTTCAAATTTTTCATGAAAACCTATGTGTCGTCCCTCCTTGAGTTTACGGGGGATGTTAGAGTATTATCCAAATCTCCACACAATATTCTCTCATAACCATATTGGAACAATATTTTATCTAGAATATTCCCTGCACATAAAGGGAAATGATCATTCTCTAAATGTTTTTTAATGATTAATAGAATACAAACAAATATACCTTCTTCCTTGTTCTATTTGTAATCACATAAGAAAATCATAATTCTAAACACTATAAGCATTTATATTATTGAGTTTTTTATATGAAAATTAAAAATTATGATATTACAGCAGTATAACATCTTTCGTTAATGAAAGGGAAAATGATAATTCAACCATCGTGGTTTACGATCAATGACAAGTCAACCACTGTGGTATGTTTTCTAACAATTTAACCATCAACGTATGCTAAAATGACAACTTCACCATCGATGTGAGAACAAAAAAACTAAGGGTATGTCAATTTTGAGTTGGACACCGCGGCGTTCATAGGCAATTTTTGCTTGGAGACCGCGGTGTCCAGGCAAAAATTGCTTGGACACCGCATGCAATTTTGCCTGGATACCGCGGTCTCCAGGCAAAATTGCCTAGGTGGTGTACAGGCAAAATTGCCTCCGGTGTCTACGCAAAAAGATCACCTAAACTTCAAAACAACCATAACTATTGGTATGAGTGTTATAATTTGACGCACAAGGTATCAATTTGTAGGTCTTTGAAAGAGCTTCGATTTGATACCTTATGCATCCAATTTCGATACACGTAACAAAAGTTATGGTTGTTTGAAGTTCAGCAGGGCGCTTTGCCTGAACACCACGTCTCCAGGCAAAATTGTATGCGGTGTCCAGGCAAAAATTGCCTGGAGACCACGGTGTCCAGGAAAAATGACCTGCTAAATGTCAAATGACCATAAATTTTGCTACAAGTGTAGCAATTTGACGCACAAGGTATCAATTTGTAGGTCTCTAAAAGATCTTCGATTTGATACCATATGCATCCAATTCCAACACTCGTAGCAAAAGTTATGGTCATTTGAAGTTCAGTAGGTCGTTTTACCTGGACACCGCGTCTCCAGCCAAAATTGCCTGCGGTGTCCAGACAAAAATTGCCTAGAGACCACGGTGTCCAGGCAAAAATTGCTTGGAGACAGCGGTGTCTAGGCAAAACGACCTGCTGAATTTTAAACGACCATAACTTTTGTTATGTGTGTCGAAATTTGACGCACAAGGTATCAATTTGTAGGTCTCTAAAAGATCTTCGATTTGATATCTTATATGTCCAATTTTGACACTTGTAGTAGTCCAGGCAATTTTGCCTGGAGACCGCGGTGTCCAGGCAAAACGACCTACTGAACTCAAACGACCATAACTTTTGTTACGAGTGTCGAAATTAATGCACAAGATATGAATTTGTAGATCTATGAAAGATCTTCGATTTGATACCTTACACATCAAATTCTGACACTCGTAGCAAAAGTTATGATCGTTTGAAGTTCAGCAGGTCGTTTTGCCTAGACACCGCGGTCTCCAGGCCAAATTGCCTGCGGTGTCCAGCCAAAAATTGCCTGGAGACGGCGGAAATTGCCTGCGGTGTCCAAGCAAAAAATTGCCTGGAGACCGCGATGTCCAAGCAAAATGACCTGCTAAACTTCAAACGACCATAACTTTTACTACGAGTGTTGGAATTTGACGCACAAGATATCAATTTGTATGTCTCTGAAAGATCTTCGATTTGCATCCAATTCTGACGCTCATAGCAAAAGTTATGATTGTTTGAATTTTAGTAAGTCGTTTTGCCTTGCCTGGACACTGCGGTCTCCAGGCAAAATTGCATGCGGTGTCCAGGCAAAAATTGCTTGGAGACCGCGGTGTCCAGGCAAAATGACCTGCTGAAATTCAAACAACAATGACTTTTGTTACGGGTGTCGGAATGTGATACACAAGGTACCAATTTTTGGGTCTCTGAAGGATCTTCGATTTGATATCTTATGCGTCTAATTCTGACACCAGGAGCAAAAGTTATGGTTATTTGAAGTTCAGCAGATCGTTTTGCCTGGACACCGCGGTCTCCAGGCAATTTTTGCCTGGACACCGCAGGCAATTTTGCCTAGAGACCGCGGTGTCCAGGCAAAACAACCAGCTGAACTTCAAACAATCATAACTTTTGCTACGAGTGTCAGAATTGGACGCATAAGGTATCAAATCGAAGATCTTTCAAAGAACTACAAATTGATACCTTGTGCGTCAAATCCCAACACTCGTAGCAAATGTAATGGTCGTTTGAAGTTCAGTAGGTCATTTTGCCTGGACACAGCGGTATCCAGGCAATTTTTGCCTGGACACCGCAGGCAATTTTGCCTGGAGACCGTGGTGTCCAGGCAAAACGACCTGCTGAAATTCAAATAATCATAACTTTTGCTACGAGTGCCGGTGTTGAACGCGTAAGGTATCAAATCGAAGAACTTTCAGAGACCTACAAATTGATACCTTGCACATCAAATTCTAACACTCATATCAAAAGTTAGGATCATTTGAAGTTCAGCAGGTCGTTTTACCTAGACACCGCGGTCTCTAGGCTATTTTTGCCTGGACACCGCAGGCAATTTCTCCTAGAGACCGGGTGTCCAAGTAATTTTGCCTGGAGACCGCGGTGTCCAGGCAAAACGACCTGCTGAATTTCAAACGACCATAACTTTTGCTACGAGTGTCGGAATTGGACGCATAAGGTATCAAATCGAAGATCTTTCAGAGACCTACAAATTAATACCTTGTACGTCAAATTCAGACACTAATAACCAAAGTTATGGTCGTTTGAAGTTTAACAGGTCGTTTTGCCTGGACACCGCAGTCTCCAGGCAAGTTTTGCCCAGACACCGCAAGCAATTTTGCCTGGAGAGCGCGGTGTGCAGGTAAAAGGACCTACTGAACTTCAAATGACCATAACATTTGTTACGAGTGTCAGAATTGGACGCATAAGGTATCAAAACGAAGACCTTTCAGAGACCTACAAATTAGTACCTTGTGCGTTAAATTTGGATACTCATAACAAAAGTTATGGTCGTTTGAAGTTTAACAGGTCATTTTGCCTAGACACCGCGATCTCCAGGCAATTTTTGCCTAGACACCGCAGGCAATTTTGCCTGGAGACCACGGTGTCCAGGCAAAACACCCTGCTGAACTTGAAACAACCATAACTTTTGTTACGTGTGTCAAAATTGGACGCATAAGGTATCAAATCGATGCTCTTTCAGAGACCTACAAATTGATAACTTCTGCGTCAAATGCTGATGCTCGTAGTAATAGTTATGTTTGTTTGAAGTTCAGGTGATCTTTTTGCCTAGACACCGTAGGTATTTTTGCTTGGACACCGGCGGTGTACAGGAAAAATTGCCTACGGTGTCCAGGAAATTTTTGCCTGGAGACCGCGGTGTCCAGGCAAAATTGCCTACGGTGTCCAGCCAATTTTTGCCTGGAGACCGCGGTGTCCAGGCAAAATTGCATGCGGTGTCCAAGCAATTTTTGCCTGGACACCGCGGTCTCCAGGAAAAAATTGCCTATGAACACCGCGGTGTCCAAGCCAAAATTGACATACCCTCAATTTTTTGTTCTCATATCGATGGTGAAGTTATCATTTTAGCATACGTTGATGGTTAAATTGTAAGAAAACATACCACAGTGGTTGACTTGTCATTGACCGTAAACCACGATGGTTGAATTGTCATTTTCCCTTAATGAAAACTATATCTAAATTGTAACTTTATTAGACAAATATTGATTATTTAAAAATATACAATAATACCAAAATTGACTTTTAACTTTTATCAAAATAAAATAAAATTATTGATGCTAATACAAATTGCAAATTAAGTACCAGGCACTTACTAATATATTTTGCTAGTACTTCTTTATCCTTTTGTATTCTGACTATAAAAACAAAAAAAAAAATGACAAACTAACCATCAAACTTTTTGATCGATGACAAGTCAACTATTAAACTATTTTTGCTAATAAATTAACTACTGAACTATGAGAAAAAGTCTCCGCTAACATTGGTGTCACGTTTGCCGTTAAACGTTTTTACTTTGATTTGCAGCAGCATGATGACAAACCGCGGCGACTTGACGACGATCCACAGCGCTTGACGACAAACCACAGCGGCTTGAGAACGATGTGTAGTGGCTTGACCACGATCCGCCGCAGATTATCCACAATCTGCGGCGGATTGATAAGAAGGAGATTCCTTTCTTTCTCCTTGTGCGACGGTGAATTTTTGTATATCGATAATTCTCTCAATTTTCAACTGTTTTGGACACTTGAGGACTCATTTTTCATCGTATTTACACGATGCATAGGTAGGAAATATCTGTTTTATCATTTGGTGCTTATCAAAGCAGATTCAGCTAGGAAAATGTGCAGATCTTCACGATTTTAAATTGTGTAAAGAAAATTGGAGGACTTAGAAGCATTTTTAGGCCTCGAAGTATGACAAGCTAAATTTGGCACCTCACTAGTGCATAGATCTTGAAAAGTTATGCAAAATCAAAAAGAAAATCGTCCAAATCGGTCAACCAAGCACAAAGTTATGGCCTTCCAAGGTTTTCGAGTAAACGATCTCATTTTTTTCCTGCTCTAATATGCACTGAATGACAAAATAGATATCTCCTACCTATGCATAGTGAAAAAATGATGGAAAATGAGTTCTCAAGCATCCAAAACCATTGAAAATTGAGAGAATTATCGATTTGCAAAGATTCATCATCACACTAGGTGAGAGAAAGAAATTTTCTTCTTATTAATCTGCCACGGATCATGGTCAATTCGCGGCGGATCGTGGTAAAGCCGCCTCGGATCCTCCTCAAGCTGCTGCAATTGGTCGTCAAGCTGCTCTGCCGCCGCGGATCGTCGTCCTTAACAACATACATGACAGCGATGTTCGCGACAATATTTTTTCATAATTCAGTGGTTAGTTTGTTAACAAAAAAATACAATAGTTAGTTTGTCATTAATAATAAAGGACGATGGTTGGTTTGCCATTTTCCCAAAAAAAAAAAAAAGAAGCTCTTAGATACAAAATCTTCCACGTGCAATATTTGTTAAATATTGAATTAATTTTTTTAAGAAAAGTATTTTAAAAATATAGTGTTGGAATTGAAGAGATACTCATCAATAAAATATACCTAAAACCCACAAATTTTTTTTATTTTACATTTTTTTTACTTTAGTTTAAGACAAATTATTTGTATTGACCTAGTTTTTTTCACGTATCGTGGATCTTCGAACATACGTGAAGATTTGGTCAAACAGTCAAATTGGTAAATTTGTGTGTCACCGTATAGTTTGGACTGTGCGATTATGTTGGGTAATTTAAGTTAAGTTGTGAAAGCATCGAGATAACGAGAATTATTTTAGTAAAATTGATATTTATTTACTGTATATAATAAATTTTATAATTATTATATATAGGAAAAATGACAAATTAACCATCGTGGTTTGCGATCAATGACAAGTCAACCACTATCCTTTTTTTTCTAACAAATTAACTACTGACGTATAGGAAAATGACAAATCCAACATCGCTATCACGTTCGCCATTAAGAAGCTGATAGGGAGCTGCAACAGTTCGTAAACAAAATGCCGCGGCGCAGTGGTTTTCCAAAAAAAGAAGGCCAAATTTGGCCTGGACGCCGCGGTGTCTTGGGATGCTGCCACGGTGTACTGGGACACCGCGACGTCCAAGCGGGTGACCAAACCAATGGGTCCTGGGACGCCGCGGCGTCCAGGCCAAAGGGTCATGGGACGCTGCGGTATCCCAGGACACCGCAGCATTTCTGGAACTCTCTGTTTTTCATGCATGGCTAATTTACAGTCCGTAGCGGTTCTCGATTTCTAGTGTTTCATAGTTATTTCGAAGTCTTTATGTATATGTTTTACGAATTCAATGTTTTTATTAGATTTTTGACCTCTTTAACTTCATAAGACCATAACTTTGGCTACAGGTGTCAAAATTGGCTACAGAATGTATCAAATTGAAGTTCTCTCAGAGATCTACAACTTTTCATTAGGTTTGCCCCATGACTCATCTTTCTCGGGCCCAAAATCATGTGTTTAAGCCCTCAAATTTGTGATCAAAAATTTTTCCAGACACCGCCGCGGTGTTCAGGCCAAAAATTTTTGCAGAAGGCATTCTGATGGACGCCGCCGCGGCGTCCCAAACACTGCCATTGTAACAACCCGGTTTTATTTACTTTACAAATTGTGTAAATTTAAAACTTTGCTTCTTATAAAAACGTCAGAGTATTTTCCTTTTATAAAACCAGATCATTAAAACTTTTTGCTTAAAACATTTATCTATTTCAGTGAAAGTAATAAAATCATTTTCTGAAATGGAGCGGAATTAGAACAAGCATTAAAGAATACTAAGTAATTTACAAAGTCTTTTACAAATAAATTTCATTTAATTCTTTAGCCCAGCCAGCCCAAGATCCACTTGTGCAAATCCTTCATCGACTACCTCTTAGTCTGTTCACTTGTGCGTATACCTACATCGTAAGACTTAATTAATGAGCATAATGCTCACTAAGTGATATAAAATAAAAGGTATGATACACATGTCATGCAATTTTTAAATCTCTCTTCGTTTTCTATTTTTGTTTCTCTTCTTTCTTTCTTTTTTTTTCTTTTACCGTTTTCTTGATCTTAACTTTGTTTTATCTTGACTTTACTTTACTGTTCCTTTCTTTACTTGATCGTTACTTTACTTTATCTTGAAAGGCATTGGAGATGTCTAAACTTAATGAGTAGAACCTCACATCCCCAGACGACCCCGTTTATCTTTATCTTTACTTTATCTTGAAAGGCGTTGGAGATGTCTAAACTTGACGAAGAGGAGCAGCCAACTCAACCTCACATCCCCAGACGACTCCGTTTATGTTTGTTGTTGTCTTAATCTTGAAAGGCATTGGAGATGTCTAAACTTGACGAGGAGGAGCGACTAACTCAACCTCACATCCCCAGACAATCCCGTTTAAGTTTAGTTTTATCTTAAAAGTGCTAGAGATGTCTAAACTTGACGAAGAGGGGCAGCTAACCCAACCTCACATCTCGTCACACCCATTTACGTTCATTTCTTTATGTTTCACAACCATCTTGTTCTTCTTTTTTTTCTTCTTTTCATTTTGTAATCGTTTTGTTTCTTCTTTTTTTCCTTCTTGTCATTTTGTAATCGTTTTGTTTCTTCTTTTTTTCCTTCTTGTCATTTTGTAATCGTTTTGTTTCTTCTTTGTTTCCTTTTCAAAAGTATGCATGGAGACAATTTTCGTATCTTTTGAAAACTATAATCCATGATGCTCGTAAATACATACATTCTCTATTAGAGGAATTTAATAAAGCAACCAACACAATTCACGGATCATGCTTATAAACTATAGACATGCTTATAAAAACTATAAGAAATGAAACGTGCTATTAAACCTGTAAACATCAAAATATGCTAGGAAAGCGACAAGCAACGAAACATGCATCTCCTAATTTTGCGATGTAGGGCCCTAAGAACCAAAGCACATGTGTATCACTTACCTGACGTCATTAGCGCAGTTCGAAAATTAACGTTGTCCTTCTTCTCTTTTATAACTTCAAAATAATTATAATTTATTTATTAATATTTTTATCAATCATAATCTTAACTTTGATATCGTTATTCCTCGTTTATTATTTAATAATTTAATTATCGCTTAACGAATTTCTATTAATTTTATAGTCAATAAACGAATAACCTTAATTTCTATTTTTCCCATAAATCACAATTGTCCAATTTAACCGATATTTATTCATTAATAACAATCGTTGAATTTCCATAATTCCTAACGCTTAACAAATCTCATTAACATATGCACGAGATAACGATAACCAACAATAGTTGCTCATTCCATCAATGTGACCCGATAATAAAGATAATTTACTTTACAAAGCCGAATAGTATTTTATCACAAAACCATATTTTCTACAGCACAGTAGAGAACCATTTAATTCCTTTTATCCAAACGATAACCAACATAGCACATTTATTTATCCTTTTTATCTCAATAACACGACAGCAGATAAATCATCCCAGACAAACAACTAGAAGCTAATCCGAAATCAATCATCAATATATCCAAGTATCCCAATTTAGAGGCATAAATCCAACTGCAACTTACAACCTACATCCAACAAAATCATTCATTACCATAGAATAATTCAAAGAGAGCATTTTCCAATAATGAATGTAAACACACAAGAACCATGCCCTACATTCGCTTACTTAACTGGATTTGCAAATCCAATATATTCATGCCTTTGGAATTGGAATTAACCAACACCAACCAAGAAACAGAATGTGTATTAACCAAACAACAAGGCTAACAGTCAACAATAGTTCACAATCGAATCCCGACAACAGAACAATACACATACCCAGGAGCAGTTCATCAACAGATTATTCCCTTTACAGATTACCCATTAACATAACCGAATTTAAACCATGAACAACCAGTTTACAAGACATACAAATGTCCAACACCAGGAACCATTTCAGGCACCAATAGTGCACATCAACAAGCTAATGCAATAACCCATAGTAGAGCAGCTTTAATAACATATTCATCAACCAGAAACTAATTCAAGGAACAGGGAAAGTCCACACTAGTAGACCTGAGAGTGTTGCTGCCAACCCCTCTTTCTCCATTTTCTCCTTTCATCCTCCCAGACATTCAGCCATTTCCTCCATCTCCAGCACTTTTTCACTGTCACTCACAGATTAATGTACACACAGAGAACAGAATAGCCTTTCGTATCCACCCACTATTGCTATCCATTTATAGCCGAAGAAAAGCCTACGGGGAGCAGAAAACGGATGAACAATCACACATTTTAATGGAGAAGGTCCAATGCTTCATCACCAC